>JAYKKI010000038.1:8882500-9482500 GCA_039881145.1 Druceiella hillmani | reverse complement strand
TACTATGAACAGCTCAGATAAAAGTATTAGAAATCCGAAAAAAAATAATGACATGAGTAGTTTGAATATCTTTCAACCGCTAAAGTTCAAGTATTGACTAGCTACTCTTTAGGTGCATTATGAGAAAATGATGAGTGTGAATTTTACGATGCGCGCATGTGCACGTACGATGCAACAAAAATCGACAGGATGAAGTTAGTAACTATATGCGTGCACAATGCAAGAAAAATCGACAGTATGAAGTTGCTCACGATGCGCGCGTACGACGTAACAAAAATCGACAGGGAGAAGTTGCTCACTAAACATATATTTACGTGCACATAGTGAATAATACTTCACTCATAATAGTTACTGAGATATTTTTAAATACACAACACGAGTTTTATATTGATACATATAATACAAGTTATATCTGTGCTTTTAAATAACATTTTTTAACAATTCAAGTGTAATAGTGACTCATATAATAAAACAACATTTATTTCTTGCGAATATTCGTGAGAAAAATAGTGCTTATAAGCTTTTCAAAATATATTGTAAGTATATTGCTATAAATAAGATTAAGTTTCGACATGTATTTATTTCCATTATAAATTATTACTTTATCATTTATTAAATACTTAAAATTAATATATTACAATAATGTTCATTATATTAATTTTTTAATTATTAAATGATAATTATTGCAATTCTAGATAAAAAAAATTAAATTTTTTATTGCTGTATATGGGAAAATAAATTTTAATTTTAAAATTTAATTATTTAGATTTTACTGACGGTATTTGTTTTGACGGTTTAGTCATTTTATTATTTTATTTCCATTATTTATTTGCGTGCTAAATAAAGTTATTCTTGCATTACGTCAAAGAAGTATAACTTCTAACGAGCGTACATAAAACACGCACAACTTTTATTGTTTATGGAGAGTACATTGCACATCTTTATGTATTTTGTTACATTTCAAAAACATCACCTCCATCCATCTAAGATACACCTCGTGTTTTAGAAAGAAGTTTCGCTTCAACGGGGATCGCCAATTTTTATTTTCACTTTATAAAAGGATAACTTTACTTATTACTGTAACACGACAAATCACTAAGATCCTGCTGTTTTACTTGCACTGTTTATTTTCCAATTGTGAAATATCTCAACAGAAGATTGTATAGTTCGCTACTTTTAAAAGAAAATATTATTTAAAAACATTCGCAATTAGGCTATCAAACAGCATAGTAAATAGTTTCTTTTCATAGTAGCGGTCACACATTACATAATAAAGTGACGTGACAACTTGTTATTTCTTTGTAATAACAACAAATATGCTAATGACGAAGTGCTGTACGAAACTTTATTATCTAAATTCACAGATCGTATAATAAAGTTGCGTGACAACTTGGCACTTCAGATTTCTTGGTAATATAAAATATGCGTATGACGAAAGGTGTTATATTAAGTTTTATTGTACAAATTCACACATCGTATAATAAAGTGACGTGACAACTTGACATTAAATTCCTTTGTAATAGCAGAAAATATGCTATTGACAAAAATTGTTGTATTAAGTTTTATTATACAAATCCACAAATCGTATAATAAAGTGACAAAAGTATAAAATATTATGAAAGCACTTTTAAATTCAAAAGTGGTAAAAATTCTTTGTAATAAATTAATCGTGAGTCGCTTTCCTATTTGTGAAACAAGTACGTTGTTTTTTGTACGTCTTCTTAATTAAAAAAAAAACAAAAAACATTAAAATTTTCACTTTTTTCAAGTGTACTTATACCAAATCGAATATTAATCATAAATTTTCAGATAAAAATTGGTATAATGTCATTTAAATCTATGATTGATGTTATTTATACAAATTTTGTTCGCAAGAAGGCATATTTCCATCTACTAATTGTAAATATTTTTAGTGCAATGCGAAATACAATAAATTCCAATAAGACTAAATGTTAACATTTTTCATAATATTTTTTTCTTCTTAAAAAGTAATGAAAATTATATGCCATACCTTAACATAAAATGAAACACATATACGTCACAAATTATGGTTTTCGAGAATGTTATTTTTGTCTAACAATATACAACTATTGTATTCTTGTATAAGTAACTGTAACATAAATGCGAGATAAATTTTATTGTATTGAAAGATTGTCTTTAATAAATTTTATTCCTGTTTCCTTTATCATCTGGGATATATATGTCTTATCTACACATAAATGAACATCTATCAATATCATATAATACACATAAATGAATATCATATATTTTGATACAAATAGACCTAAAAATAAGCTGCACTCAATCAACAGAAGAAATGAAAATATTTTATTAATTTATTTATCTCATTCGTGCATATAATTTCAGATCACTCGACGCATACTTCAATCCGCAAATAAAAAACAAGGCAGTACCTTACTGGAACTACTTTATTTTGAAGTATCAATTGTTTATTCTGTACTTCGTGGCCGGATTAAAAAAATGCAGCGCAGAGTGGCTCTCTGGTTACGCCATGAAAAACTTAAGTCAACATTGGGTGTTCAATCCGATCACGTGAGTATCTCTGACCGAAATGATGATGATGGAGTTTACGAATGCTACGAATCCGTATTATTTTAGTTAAGTACTAAAACAATGCGATACGTAATTTATTATTGTAGTTATTTCACAGACTTATGAATATATTAATTGTATTAAATTTTATGTGTTACGTGTAACATTTTTGCTATAATATATCTTAGAATAGTATCGTTCAATAACAGTCAACGAGGAATACCTGCACGGTTTTGAATATGGACCGTATGTGTATCAATGGAAAGAGCTACGTAATGCCGTTTTTCCACTGAAAAGTTTTATTTTGATATAAAATTCTATTAAATAATTCAGTGTTATTGTGAGTATAATTTTATTGATTATGATATTATATAAGTATCTCAAGGTATATGTAATGTGATTACGTATAATAATTATACAGAAGAATAAATGATTATTAATTTCATCAAATAAAGCAACAGAACCGGGAGAGATGGTCGTAGTTTTTCTTATTTTTTTTTCGTATTCAAACTTATTCCGAAACAATTCAAAAGTCGTTATTAATATCAAAGAGATCTTCATTTCTCATAATCTTTTAAAAGTGGTAACAAAATATGCAGTTGCTCACGATGCGCGCACACGATGTAAAATCTTTATTTAAAAACAAACTAAATTACGAATTTAAAAAAAAAAACGAAAGATTGCCGTGAGCGTATGTAATAAATGGCGACGTCTATATCCTTTTCTTTCCTTCACTTACATTTACGTGTAAAAACATTTTTTCTTCTTTTTATTTTTTTTTTCTTTTCTATCCCGACCATCTGGGAGAGATTATCATCTACAGTAACATAAAAGTTAAAACAGCACTGAAGACAATTTTGAGGATACGTTAATGTGATATATCATCAAAACCATAAATTTGGAAACAAACACGTTATTGTGAAGATAGAAAAGTTCGTGCAATATTTTTGCATAAGTTTAAAATAAAAACAGTGACAAATACATAATTTTCTTTTTTATCGCACCGCATGCACAGTTGGTCTTAAAGAAGCCGTGAAGCGAAATGTCAAAATAGTCTTTCCAGTTTTATAACCATGAAAAATATAACTGGCCTTCTCTCCTCTAATCCATATATTTTATGTAGGTACTTAACCAGTTATATGTAACTGACTATTGTACTCGTCATGCACATAAATAGTGAAAACTTATATATGTACATTCGTACATTTAAAAAATAAACAGTTTTTTTATTACAAGTTAATTCAATATCATAACAGCTATAACTAATTAAGAAGAATCATTAACTTGATTGCTTGCAGCATGTTTTTGTCTGTGGAATTAACGGACTTTCTGGTCGTTCACTGGTTTGCATTCGTCTTCGATCTAAGCGTTTGCTTCTGGATGATATGGCGACCCACGAGAGTTCCTGCGATGCTGCTTTGTGCTTCATTTCACTTTATGAATTCTAGACTCTTTTCTATTGGTATGTATAATGAACAATACACCTTGATTAAGGCTTTACTTGCTTCATAATCGACTTTATATGATTTGCTTCCTGGACCTTCCTAATGAAATATGACCATCTTCAATTAAGACTGCATATAAATTTAAAACGGCATCGCATAATTTAATCCGCAGCGCGTGCTGCGGATTTAGCCGGAATTTGATCTATTTCCTAATTTCCAAATTAATAGAAAAATTTCTAAATTCCAAATTGACCTAAATTCCAAATTAATAAAAATATGTTTTCACCCCAAGAGGTAAAACCTTGCCAAGTTTAAACCTTAACGCGTTTTACTTTATCCTTGTGGCATTTTAATATACAAACTTGATATAGAAAATGAATTTGACTTTAGATTTAAAATTTTATTATTATCGAGTGAATAGCCCGATTAGAATTTGGCACGTTTTCTCACTTAAGTGTTTCGGTCGTATTTCAACGTTTTCTTTAAATCTCGGTGTTATTTTATTTCTTTCAACGTATGTTAGTTTTATTGAATGTAGATTTTGGTTACCTTGTTTGAACCATCTCCTTCACTGATGCACCGGATAGTGTCTGCACAATAAAAATATGTGGACGTAGAGACCACTCTCCGTCTGCAATCTTTCTAATTGTTTATAATTAAAATATGTTGCAAAGCAGATCGGTAAAGAAATCTGATTCTGTTGCATTCTACTATCGCATGTTTTTAGCTTTTATCGATAATTAAACATTATAATTTTTAATTCTATTAGTTTAAGACAAAATTATCAATGTCATGCAACCGCATAAAACACTTGTAAAATAACCGTAAATTTAATTTTCTTCCGGATTTTCAAGTTTTACCAGTTTTTTACTTTTTTCTTATTTACCTATATAACATGCATACAAATCAAATTTCAAAACTCTAAGTGTATGATAAGTGATCGATCGGCTTTGATGATTGTAAATAAGTCAGCGTGTACTAACATCAACGTGATTTGGATATTAATATGTCAAAGCCCAATAAAACCAAATGCGTAACATTTCAGTTTCTTTGTAATATTATCTACTTTGTTAAATTAGAAAAAAATATTCCTTCTAGATTTCAAGTAAAAGTGGAATGAAACGGTTGCACGGCATACGCACTGTAACGTATCATTTAATCACCACACTCATATTATTTTGTTTGTCATAGGTATGTTTCCGTGGGTTTGCCTCGCCACCTTGCCCTTATTCTGTCCCTTTGATTGGCCAAAACAATTGTCAGCAATATTAGGAGAAAATATAAACATCATCCACTGCCAGTTAAGATGCCTACTAAAATCGAAGCAAACAGACGCTGTGGATTGCATTGCCGAGAAAGATGAATTAGAAGTAGATAATGGAAAGAGTGACGTAGGAAATATCTCTGATAATCAAAGTAACGATTTCACTGAAACAAAGAAACATGTAAACCCAACAATTACCGAAGACAAACCGCTAGAAGACAGCTACTGCGATGATACAAGGAGTGAAGTTACAGACAACGATCAAAAATATCGAAGCACATTCAAGCAGCGATGCGTTGTCTGTCTGTTGTTTGTTTATGCCGCACTGCAGGCTTTTCTCCCGTATTCACATTTTATAACGAAGGTGAGTAATTAACAATTTGCATTTGTCAAACTCCTTAAAAATGTTTGATTTCATTGCTAGATGTGAGTCTCTATATACGTACAGTATTACGACGTACAGTATATACGACGGACTCGCTTTAAAGTTCACTGCTAAAAAGAATTATGAAAAGAGATAAATAAAAGGTGTTACTATACATTAAGTGCGTTGAAGTAGTTGCTAAGGTATGTATTTGATTTTCGTATTCAAATCAAATACATATATTAGCGACTACTTTAACGCACGCAACCTCAAATTAAAAGAGCAGTTAGACCGGCGGCTGACTTATTCTTGCATTACATATTATATCATCAACAAATGTTTGATATTTATTCTCACCTGACAATAAATCGAAACCTTACAGTAGAACTTTGTTATTACTACTGAGGATTCATAAACATAAGAAATTTTCTTTTGTTTTAAGTTCAAGAAGCATTCATGTTTTTGATTTATATGTAAAATTATAATATTTTCAGGGATACAACAATTGGACAAATGGACTTTACGGCTACTCATGGGATATGATGGTAAATTCATGGGATACCATATTAATTGTAGTGAAAGTAACAGACAACGAAAAACAAAAGGATTATTACTTGGACCCCGAGGCGTGGGTTCCCAATGATCGATGGTCTAAACATGGCGACATGGTATATCAGTACAGCCGATGCATCAGCAGAAATATAGATACAGATTTGAATAAGAAAGGACAAAAAAATTGCGCCTTTAATCCTACTACCACAAAAAATGGGAAGTTTCATTATAAGCTTTATGAACCGCTGGATTATGTCTCGGAAAAAAGCCGCCTCCTAAAGCCAAATATTTCGATTTACATCGACGTTTGGTGTTCGATGAATGGCCGCTTCCAGCAAAGAATGTTTAATCCGACGATAGATTTGCTAGCTTCAAGTTGGACTCCCTTTGAACCTGTACCGTGGCTAATGCCTCTCATGACCAGTTACACAGATTGGAGACGGAGATTGTTGAAAATTCAAGACCACGTATTTTCTTGGAATAATTATACGGATGTTTTGTTTATAGCTGATTTTCCCGGTAAAATCTTTTCACGCTCTATTATTTTTTCGTAATTTGAAAATAATCGATACTTTATAATACATAATACGATAAACGTGTAAGTGTTTACGGATTCGTCTTCCTCTTTACAGGAATGTTTTTGAAACACTACATCACGGAAGATTTGCAAAACGTAACTCTAACGGTACTTGACGGCCAAGTGGACCTTGAAGACCAGCATTCAACGATGACCACTTCGACTTCAGAGTGCTTGAATCGAGTGCATTCAAAAATATCCGCTTCAAGTTCAAAGTGCTCAGCGAGGAGAGTTCATCTGCGGAGTGGACAGTCATATCGAATTGTGCCGGGTATGTTTCATAAGGTGCATACGGTGGGCTCGCGGCCCGCATGTTATATGTATACCTTCGTGAATGCCACGAAACAAGCTGTCGACAATGAAAGCGAGAGACTAAATCACAAGAAAAAAGAAGAAACAATTAAACACAATTCTTTAAAATACAGAATTCATAACATATACACTTTTTTGAAATTAGTAACAGATTCATTAATGTACATATTTTTTCGATTGCCGTTGCAAATTAGAGTAAACATTTGATAAAACAAATAACCACTTTTTGATTTCTTACGCAAACGGCCACAAATCATTTTCAGCTGTGTCTATACGTTCATTGTATAATCACTGTGGAAGGAAATTTGTAGTTGTTTACACTCATTCAGCTGTGACTATACATTCACTGTAGTTAAATATTGATTATTTTACACATTATAGAGACTTAAAAATAATAATAATACTAAATAAAAATTAAACTCTTAAAATTCATATATTAGATATTTTTGGTTTAATATAAGAATTAACATGTACTGTGTATTGATAAACTTTTACCACGTGATAACGAATGAATATATTCCAGTAATAATTGCCCTTAATAAAAAATAATATAATATTGTTATAATACAAAGCAATTAATGGTAACTACTAGACCAGACTTGAAATAAACTGAATGCAGAGAACAATTATTGATTGTGGTATTTGTTAAATTATGATTTTTACATTATATCTATATGTATGTTTGAAATAATTTATCCGCATTAATATAAAATTTAAAATGATCTATGCCGGTCTATTTAATTTTTGAACTAGGTTACAAATGCTACCACAAAGATACGACAAGCCAGAAAATTATTTCCTTCTCTTCTGCATTATTTTTAATTATAATTTAATTCACAACACTAATGGCGTGTCCAATGAACGGATTAACTGTGTATTTTTTATTAATTATATTAAACTTTTTATCGGAAGTATCGTGTACAACGAATTTAATTATCAATTTACAATTAATAACATTATAAAATGTTTAATGAACATAAGTGAGAAATACATACCAATTTCTTTATTTTGTAATATAATTTGTCCTTAAATCATTTACATAACTTCGTTGCGAATACATTTCGATTACATGGTCACTATAACGTTATTTAGAAAAAAATTAATTAAATTCTTTCTTCTTTTGTTCTTATATTTTTGCAGACCGTACCCTAGTGTAGTTTACAATACAGCCTTGAAAATTATGAGTAGGTACGCTTTATATAAAAATGGTAATACGTTTCAATAACGTCAGTCAGGAGCTTTGAGTCCGTAATACCTCTACATCTTCGCTTTTCGATTTTGTATGATGAAAACTTGCAGTTTAGGCTCAATGCGACATTTTAAAACCTAATCATCTTATAAACATACCGTGAATGAATCCATACTTCGTGGATACCTTTGACGATATCTATGTTCAAGTATTGAAAGCGTAGATTCTATTGTCTCAGAATATTTCCGTAATCTTTAGTATCCACATCGCTGATTGGTAGGTCTGATAACAAGGTTCATGTGTCCATGAAAAAGTTGGCTCATTAAAACGTTCTCATGAAGATACAGAATTGTTAACACGTTTACAATATCGACCATAAGTACTTTTTTATTTTCTTACACCTTAACGAAATCATGTTCGATATTATTGCTTAAGATTTATCGAATTTTTAGATATTGTCAGGAGAAAGTGGTTGATGCTGCTTGCTGCTATATAAGTCTCCCCTTTCCTTTAAGTGGCCCAAGCGAGGAACATACAGCGATGTTAATCAGCTCACGATTTAGAGGTAATAGTGATATCATGAGCTGATTAATATCGTTGTATGTTCTTCGCTGTCGTTAGAGCGTTAATACGAGAGTGCGGTCGATAGCATGACTTGTTATTTCGTTTGGCAAATTAAAGTAAATAAGTAGATTCTTTAATAAAACGAATGAGAGGAGGTTAAATGATATGTTTTCCACAAACTTTATGTAAAGCTTTTTCGATGTTTGGATCATAATATTTTTTTCTCTCTCAGTAGTGGTTTACATGGCACTGACAGCTATCTATCTGCGTACCAGTCTCTGCTACTTTCAGAATGCTATTCCAATTTATAACAGTAGTAACTTTATAATTAAATGTAACTAAACATTGCGAAATTAAGTAACTCGTGCTGACAGTTCAACACCAATATTAATGAACTGTCATGTAATAAATTAGTGTTAAGTCAATTGTCACCGTTATTCTTGTTAAAGTTAAGTTTGAGTTATAATGGATCTGTTATAATTATCAACTCTATCAACAAATTTATGTCATAAAATTCATATATGTAGAATATGTAGCTTTTATTCGCGACTGTCCTAACCAATTTGATTTTACATAAGTGGCAGTCTAACAAAAGTTTATTATTATTCCTTAAGAAACTTAATGTTTTCCGACATAAAAATTATCCTTTACCTTAATATGGATAAATAGATTAATAAGGTAAATAGATTAATAAGGTAAATAGATTATACTCATTTGAAAAATTTTATCGCTTTATTCCTTAAGGAGCTATTAAGTAACAACACATAAACAAAAATTCATATTTATAATATCATTATAGATCGGTTTACCATATATCAGGATTTGTCCTGCGATTTTGGATTTTTAGGCTCATGACAGGATTGCGACAGGATTTTAGAAATCTCAGTAAAATACAGCACATATTTCAGACTTTTTTATTCGAAAGTTACAATTAACATAACCAAAAACATAAACATAATGTTCTTTGGCAAAAAAACATAATTATTAAAAAAAACATAATCATTAATTTGTGAAACTAATCAGTTTTTCGTACTTGCTTTCCGCAGATACCTTATTAAGTAGGGTTTTGTCTTTTATTATTGTTTTATAAAATGCTTCGTAATTTATGCTGAAAAGCTGAAAGGCGGGGAAAAGCAAAGCTTGGACTGAAGACCCCGTTCTTTCCTTGGACCATCGAGCTCCCATTACAGAAAAAACTCTTCCTACATTCACATCCTGGGCTGTAATAGCTAATATATATTGGAAGATACGCCATAAGTCAGGTAATCTTGAAATACTTACGGTCTTGAAAATTATTGCCTACAACGTCTGGAGCATTACGTTAAGAAATGCGTCTTCTTGTGTCGATAAAAATGTGTTCACAGCTGTAATGTCGTCAAACAACTTCACATTGTCAATGTGTATTCCTTTTCTATTCAGGTAACGAAAAGATGAAGCAAATTGGTCAAATTCAATAATTTCGCCCTTCTTCAGCATCAACCAAGTAAATGCTTTAAAATCATCTATAGGCTTTATCCTCTTGACCAAATATTCAATGTACGTTTGATACAGATTTTTAACGTCTTGCTTGAAAATTCCTGGTTTTCTGTAGTGCACTTAGTCAACAATTCTCTCACTTTAAGAGACATAAATTTGCATTCGCTTGTGCCATTAAGTTTTCATATGAAGAAGCGAGGATTCTCTTTCTTGGAGGAGTTGCTTTCTTTTTCTATATCTTGAATTCTTGCCTGAAAGATCGACATCAAGGAGTGGGTGAGAAATAAATAAATTTCGCTTAGTTCATTTTCAAAGAAGTCCCTTAAAATTACTGGTACACCAGAAGTAGACAAAAATACCGTTTCAACGGCTCATACGTTCTTACTATTCTTCCGATCGTTCGGAAAAGACTCAACCATCTTGTATTACTGTGAAATAAGAGCTTCTAATAATGAACATCCACGTACTCGCAAGTATCTTTCACCGTCTCCGTGCGTACCGTGTATATGGAAAAATAGTTAAACAGCTTCATTACTAGAGATTCCATATTAATATGAAGATTATCAGTGCCGTGTTAAATACAATTGTGTAGTATGTGCGGTGGGCACCCTATTCCTACGATATTTTTCCAGAATGTTTTTTAAATTTGCCCAAATATTTTATCCGGGTTGCCGATTAACCCCGCCATAATTAACATTAGCGTTATCTACTGTAAATGATACACATTTTTCCAACAAGTCGTGTTTCTGCAAACTCGTTCTAATTATCGCGGTTATCATGTCAGCGGTTTCAATGGGCGTGCTTAACACATCTAACAGTTTTGTTGTAATGTCTTCTTGCCAATGAAAAATTGTATTCTGATGGATATTTTTTTGCACCGCGATTTCTCGCATCTGTGGAAACGCCCAAGTAATATTTTGTAATGAGATTTTCACCTGTTCGATTATCCACGGAGATATTACGCCTGTAACAATAGCCTAAGTCTTCCTTTGTGCATAAGAAATAATATTCGCAGTGCTGGAGTCAGCAAATATAGCCTTCGTGAAGAGATTGGTGATGCTTCACCGTGTAATAAGCTAGAGTGATTTTTCTCTTTTTTTAGAGTGGATTTTTTTGCTGTACACTCAGAACTTTGCGGTTGAAATAGAGAGTACATTTTTGTATTACTTGAAACTATTAAGGTTTTTTCTTATGTTTTTTTCGTTAAGATGTGTTTTTCGATATCAGCACCTCCTTTATATTTAATCGAAACACATACTTCGATAGAGTCTCTGCCTTTTTTCATTTTACTTTTCATTCACTTTGGTTGTAAAATATCCGTGAACGTACAGCTGTACCGTGGTCGCATGCTACTAGCAATTTTTAACGTGTAGGTAATCCCCGGCTGACAGTAATCGCATTGCAGTCCACACTTTGCAATAGCGCAATTCGTAATAATTGAACCACCGGCCGACCGTTGACGACGACGGAAGTAGAGCGGGAGCGGGTGCAACGCAAACGGACGGGAAGGCGGGCGGTGTGGTGCGTGTGTGATGCGCGGGAGAGGTAGGTGGATGAATCCTGCGGGGCGCACGCGTGCTCCCGCAGTACACATAACCAATATTGATAGATATTTTTTCCACAAACTTATTAATTACGTTCGTGACAAAATCTCAGGACTTTTCTATGGAAATCGGACTTTTCCTCATGACTTTTAAATTTTCCATCTGGTAACCCTATTTACAGATAGAGTCAAGTCCGTTTTACTTATATTGAAATAAAATATTTAGTTAAAATCTATCAAACAGTTTTACCTATTTCTCAAATTTACACTCATCAGTTTAATGGAAATTCATATGGCTAAAAAGAGCATAAAATAATGAAAATCGTAGTCTTCTAGGTGCTGTATAACAGAGCCGGAAAAACATTAATAACTCTGAAGTTGACTGCCTCAGTAGAATCGGATGAAACCTTTTGTGTTATATTTGGGGAGAGTTTTTTTGTTAATGCCATGTTTATTAGAGGTGAAAAATTGTGAAAATCGGTTTATACATAAAGTGGCTAATAGAACTGACAGTTTTTCTTTATCAAGGAATTGTCATTACTCTCCTGATATGTTTAGATTATGATTCGTATATATTACATTTACTTGCCCTAAAAGGTCACGTTTAAAATTCACCCACGCGAGCTCGAAAGCGACGAAAGTTTTAAATTCGAGCTTTTTTATCCCCGTAGATACCCACCTCTTCTAGATCTTATGACTTTGTTCTTTAGAACGAGTATTGAAATTTTGTTTTTATCAAAATTTAAAATTACTCATGATAACAAGCGAGTATCCGAAGTAAAATATGTGTGAGGTTGTTCTCAAGTAAATAGTTTATTTTTGGCTTCTATATAATAAAATCTATGCTTTAGGAAAAAAATTAAAAAAATACTGTTCATAAAATATTTGTTTAATCCATATTAAATTAAAAACTAACTCATTTTTTTAACGAATGATCTAAAATTTAGAATTTAAAAGCATCCGCTAAATTAAGGTACAAGGGCATAAAAGTAAGAATTTTGTCAAATCGTGATTCGATATCAGATTTCGAATCATTATTTTATCTCGTTATCCACAGGTGCAGAATTTAAACAACTATTCCCTTTAGATTTACCATACTGTGGATAAACAATAATATATACCACACACTTATACTGTAGTCATCGAAACAACAGTACAAAAACAAATACGTATGTAATTTAA
This sequence comes from Druceiella hillmani, assembly GCA_039881145.1. Classification (NCBI taxonomy): domain Eukaryota; kingdom Metazoa; phylum Arthropoda; class Insecta; order Lepidoptera; family Hepialidae; genus Druceiella; species Druceiella hillmani. The sequence goes on along the minus strand of JAYKKI010000038.1, from coordinate 9,469,479 downwards.
AAATCTATAAATGGCCCTATTTATTATAGTCATAGTATATTTATAGTCATTACTCATGCGAATTAATAAAAAAAATATAGTAATCACTGTTAAATAATAATTAAACTACATGTATATTACGAGAAAGGGTCATAGCTAAATTTGCAATGTAGACTATTTATTATATATATATATATATATATATATATATATATATATATATATATATATGTATATATGTCTCTATATATATATATATATATATATATATATATATATATATATATATATATATATACGTATATTTAATATAATATCCCGGAATTTTCAACAACCTTTCTAGAAAAGTATCGAACTCATGGCTAAAATTATTAGTCAACAATTAACTAGAAATTAGAAATGTCGACAAAACGGAGGCAATCAAAGTGTAGAGACCAAATAAAATTTTATTTTTTTTAAATTAAGCTTTTCTCAAATTACATAGCTTTTGCCGATAGGAAAATAATAGGAAATAATGAATTAAATTCGAGTATTTCTAAACAAGCGCTAGTCTAAGCCGCACTAGAAGAACTAAAATTCTATAGGTTGGAAAACTTTGAAAAAGACGTAATTTTTTAAATCTAAATCACCATATTTTTAAATAAATGCTTTATACCGTTTGTATTAACAAAATTTCTTCCAGTGTTAAAGATTAATTTTCTTTCGTTTCCACGTTTCATAAAAAAATTGTCGTGCTCTATTTGAAATAATCAAAATTGGGCAACGGCAAATGTCTAATTTTCTACAATAAATTTGCAAAACCTTCACAACACCTGCTTCTTTCTCAGGTCTACAAAGTAATAGTTAAACTTAATATTCTTGAAATATAAAATTGGTTGCCGCCGGTCCCAGCATGCCATGTGTTTCGAGAGAATGAAACAATGGTATCACTTCACTTGGTTCACTATGGTATCACTATTACCCGTGTATTTTACGCATACTGTCAATAGGAGACTACTGTCTCAAGTTCAAATTTTTAGGGATTTCAAGCTTGTGTTATTATTTATACTTCTTTGTTCCTCAAAAAACATATTGAAATAGACTTCGTTTCAAATTTAACTATGATGTAAATGTAGTGTCTAAATATTATAGTGTAAATGTAGTGTCCTCCTAATGTAAATGTACTCCTAATGTAAATGTAGTGTCTAAATATTATATTAATTAACAATGACCACCACATTTTTTTATTATTTCGCATGAGTGGCTGCCGTTTGTAGTACTAGGCTTAAGGTTCTTAAAGTGAAGGTTCTTAAAGTAAAGTTTTCGTTTACTTTATGGTCAATTTTATATTACATGCATATTTGTTTTGACGTGAATACGTCTTTAAATTTACTACCATACGATCCAAAAAACCTAATGATAACAAAATCGGGGGATAGAGTTTGGCGTTGCAGTTTCGAATCTATCCTCTACATCAAAAATTAAATTATACCACTGGATAGCTCAAGGATCAAAGAATTAATTACGATAAGCGAAAACAGTGACGCATCGCGCGCGGTGTAGGGGGAAGCGTCGCCATTTTGAGGTTTTTTGCTGCGTATCAAGATTTGCAATTAGTATAACTTTTGATTCGGAAAAGCTACGATGTTCGTTTAATCGTCAGCTGTCGTCAAAATCTATCGATTGCATATAAAACATTAGTTTAAAGTACAGTGAATATAATAAGGTGTTAAAATAAAAAAATATTATCAAAAATATATAATGTCGGCCTATACGCGTCGAAAAGCCAAAACCAAATACAGAGATCGTATACAGCTGGAAAGGGTTTCTCAAAAACAATCGAATGGTAATAATAAAACACCGTATGACCGAGTCAAGCAGTGCCGGGAACGTAAAAGAATGAATGCGGCCGAGCGGATCAACGTTACATAGACGTATTCACGTACAACACACTGCCATGTCCGTGACACAGCCACACCACATTTTTTCGTACTGTTGTTTCGATTACTATAGAATAAGTTTGTATTCTGTATTGTCATTTATCAAGCGTGTATCCACTTGAAGGGACTCATTTAAATTCTGCACCTGTGGATAACAAGATACAATAATTTGTAGCAATCTGATATCGAATTACGATTTGATTAACATTGCGATTGATACGTTATCTGTATGGTAATAATTTTTTTGAACAGTTTTAACTTTTATCATTTTGTACTCACGTAGCAGTGTTGACTCTTAATTACTTAAAATTTTAATGATTTTTTGGAAATTTGTTTGCTGCCAAAAATAAATTACTTACTTGAGTAAACCTCCCGCGTATTTTACTTTGGACACCTGCTTGTTATGATGAGTAATTATAAATTTCTATATATTCCTATATATATATTCTGTTACTCAAAATCAATATCGATACAAAGTATCTACATTAATTACTAGTAACAAGTAGTCACAAGATGTATAAGGGGTCGGTTTCTAAGGCGGTAAGTAGGAGGATAATTTATCACGATCGAGGGATTTTATCGTATACTATATTATTCTAAAAAATAAATCTGAATTTATTAAATAACAACCTGTCAAGCGCGAGTGGAACTCGCACTGCGAAGGTTCCGTACACATTCAGACGTTTATAAATATTTAATGGTACCTAATATTTCTATTAAACTACTTACAAAATTTTTATTTGTTTGTTTGTTTGTTGTTGTGTGTTTAAAAAATTGTGTTTTATGTGATATAACTAGAAATTAAAAATTTTTGGATATTTTCCTTTACTTGTGATGTGAAATCTTGTTTCTTGCGAATTGTCATGATTTTGATAAAGAACTATTTCAGGGATCGGATTGTCTTCTTGCCGGACGGAAGAAAAGAAAACTTTGACTTGTGGGCTGCCCGCAGGGCTAAGTTCTTGATCCCACTCTGTGTAATGTCTTGAAGTTTTCCCTTAGATTGATATCCCTTCATGGATACGGTATTACTGAGGATGTATATGATACGCTCCTAGAGCGTGGTGAAGATATTTAGAGAACAGGGTGAGAATGTCCCTCGTCGAGACCTAGGTATGGGGCACCTAGCATAAGCTCCGCTGTGTCTCTCAACATCCGAAGCTATCCTCTTTAAGAGCAGACTGGCAAAAGGAGTTTACTGTAATTATGGGCGGACCAAGTCCAATTCAATATTTAGAGCCTCAAACTAAATTATATGGTAATATGCCTCAGTGTATTAGTGTATGCACCATCGGTGTGGGCTTGGAGCTCCAGGTTGGAAATATAAATAGATATAGGAGGGGATCTAAATTACTACGCTAACTTATGCAAGAGTTAATAATATACTCTGATATAAAACCTCCGTATTCGGCAAAATACTCCCGAAATAGAAAGTAGTTGTCGAGAAACTAAACCAAATTGAAGAAGAATTCTGCCACCAGTAATCTTAAAAGGTAAATGTCATAGTCAAAGCAGTCGGCAATTTCTTTTTAAATTGAGATAGGCCAGGTCTACCTGCTATTCTAAGTCCATCGTAGTACTCAATCTCTCAGGCCCGTAATCGACATGTGGATAAGAGGATAATTAACAAATGGACGGCAGTTAAGTCGAAGCATACTTTTAGGCACACACTGATTTTTTTACGAAGGCCATAAAACTAGAACTAAACAATATATGTATTTTCAGAAAAACTACCCAGATCAATTATGACGATCCCCTACGGTTTTAAAGACCAATTAATTTTCAAAAATATTAATACCGAAATTTTTATGGGATAATTAATTGTACTACTGTAGTAAATTGAAAAAAAAATCAGTAGACTTCTTCCAATATTAATTGAACGATTCCAATAAATCCCATTGTGCAAAGGTAGATTTGCTTTGATCACGTTAGCAGGTAGTCGCTATAGCTTATTCTAGAAAAGGCTTACTAATTTGGAAATATTGACTAAAGCATAGATAATGCGTATTTAATTGGTTTAATGTCTTCATTTCTATCCCATAAGTTTATTGCATAGAGACGACGATAATACTATTACGTTTACGTAATTCTATTTAATTTTATAAAGTTTGTTCGATTCCTGCTAGCAGCTTCGTAAACATTTGTAGACATCAATAAAGAATCGGCCATTACTTTAGTATTATTAGTCAAATTGGCTTTTCTATGCATTGTCGGAATAGGTAAATATTAAAGTTTCAATGTCAACCTTCACTTGTGTAAACAGATACGGTTATTTCATTCTTCACAATTGAATAATTACATGTTACTCTATAACATACCAGCACGCAGTAACTGTTCTTCTGTCTCCCGTTTTTAAATACCACTATTATATGAATAACCTTGATTTGGATATTTTTTATACTCCGTCTGACATTGAGAAGTAATGATTGATGGATGAACAAACACGTGTTATCGAACACGTCAATCGCTATATAGAGAACTAACAGCGCATCGAGTACAAGGTTTGACAAAAATTCGCCGATTTTTGAAACAGTGAGCGTGCTGTCCCTATACCACATAAGCGGCTATACATGCACAATGAAGGTATAGCCAGGTACAGTGCTGTATATATTGTGGTAGGCAACGATAGTAACACGTCATACATTACGATCTTGACAAACCTCATACGTTTCTTTGTTTTGAATACATTGATGTCGATATTATCTGACTTTAATATTTGTCAGTCATATGCTGTTGACAAGTTGTATATATCGGGAGCACCTTAATTAACATTCTTCATTTCTTAATTGCATTTTCATTCATCCACACTTTGTGCCGATTCTTTTTGTCTTTCTCTCAAATCCGAATTTTCGGTAAAAATTCCTAAGGATTCTTTTTTATGTGACTTGTCGTTGTTGTTAAGAACCATTACGTTATCCACATAATATAATAAGAGTTATAATAATATATAATTGAGAGATATAATAATTATTACGGATATTTATTATTTAAAATGCTGATGATAATAATATATTACACTTTTCCACTTAAAACGTGCAATTTGTTACAATTTACAGTATTTCTGTAAGAAAACAATTATTAGTCGAAAATTGTTGAACCGATATGCAGTCATATTCTTATAAAAATATTTGGTATATACGTACCGAAGTGTATATGGCCGCAATGGGTATTTTTGGGGCAAATAAAACTTCAAAAATTTAAAAAATACATTAAAGGCATGAAATGTGGTGTCACCTGTATGCAAGTAAAAATGTTATTTATTTCGCATAAATCATGACACTTATGTGACAGTCTATATACAAAGCGTGATATCAGCCACATCTGTTCATTGAATAGTACACACAAACCAGTATTTATTCCTACATTGTAATTGTTTGCTCTAAGTAAACGAAAAGAACATGAAATATGAACGTTTTGTTATTTATTATTCCACAGCACATTTACACAGCGAGTCGTATATGCTTAATATAAATAAGCGATACTCTAATATAAGGCGTGTGCTTACGTCAGATTGTAATAGCTATTGAAAACTTATATTAGCTAATATTTGGAAAACGATGTGTATTATGTAAGGATTTATATTAGAATTGTATTTTCATCGAACAAATATGTTTTTATATTTGTTTTTACCGCCCAAGTTTAAAAAACAAATACTTCATGGTAAAGAGGAGAAAATAATTACGTACCGGTAAACATTTACGAACTTTTTAAACAAATAGTTTAATATATCAAATGGAAATATTTATATAAAAATTGAAATAAATAAGAGCAGCATCTAAAGTTTTTATATCCTCAATAATGTACTAAGTTTAGTATTTTTCTATTGTTCTTCGAGGGTTATATATATTTCAATTTATACAATTTGTGCATTCGTGGAAATTACTCAAGTAAAGTATTTGATGCATTCTTTGTAGACAAACACCCGTTGAAAAAACCGCCACGGTCTCATTTGTCTTCATAAAATGAAAATTTCAGAGTTTATTATTAATTTTCCCAAATTATTAAAAAAAGCGCCATGTGTATAAAATATGACTCGATCGTCTAAACAAAAATTTTGGGTTGGCTAATAAGTTGTTAATGCCGACTTGCTGTCAACAATTTTTATTAAAAAAAATATATGTCACACTAAATTTAATTACATACTTAGCGCCGGTATTATCTACTATTTATCGCCATCTAGTTGGCAGTGACAATATGCCTTTCTTGTAAAATTCCGGTGACTTTGATTTAAAAAACTGTGCTAGGTCGTTTTGGAGATCTTCTTTAAAGTCGATTTTTTTTCACGTAAATGGTTACTTAGAGCCCTTAATAAATGGTAATCGGAGGGCGCAATGTCCGGCGAATATGGTAGATGAGTTAGTAGAACTCAGCCGATAATTTATCATGAGTATGTTTTGCAACAGCATTAACATGTTTGCAACAGCGTTCTAGCATTATCATATAGAAAATAAACTCGAGCATGTTGACTGCGCAATTTGTTAGCTAATCGGTTCAATTGTTCACAGTAAATATCTGCATTAATTGCAGATTCCTTTGGAAGCATCTTCCAATGAATAATGCCCTCGTCATTCCACCAGCAGCTGAGCATCACCTTTTTGGCACTTATTTCAGGTTTGGATGCTGAAACTCCTGTTTTTCCGTTTGACATTGACGTTTTTCGTATGTGTATCTCAATTAGGCGTCGTAATCGTTGAACGTCCAATTCAACAGGACATCCGGTATGGAGTTCATCCTCAAGGTCGTAGTCCTCATTCCAGAATTTTCTTAACCAAATCTTTGCCATCGCGTAAGACACTATTGTGGCAGTCTTTGCATTGGGATCCAGATGAAATTCGTAAAGTAATAGGATCCGTATTTGATATGGATTTAAAAGCGTTATCTTTTATATAATTCACTTAAACCATCGGCGCTAACTGTTGTAAACTGACTGATCTTTGGCGTATTTATACCCTACAGTAAAACCTTCTCGAAGTTTCGATAATCTTTCTAGAAAAGTTTCGAAGTTGTAGCCAAAAATTTACTAGCCAACCTAATATTAAGATTTTCTTCTGACACATTTCCTTCTCTCTTTATTTCTTACAATTATTCAGAAGAAACATCTATTTAGTTGCTTCATTTTTTATTTGGAACATAAAGATAGAAACATTTTCAATGCAGTTTATTTAGCTTTTATCACCTGTTTTTAAATACTGCCGTTATTTAATTAAATAACCATGACTGCATGAATTCTGCCACATTCCGTCCGACGTCGAGGAGTGGTGTTCAAAGGTTTATTGAACACGTCTTTAATATTCGATTTCTTCATTTTCGTGTAAGCACTGCCCGTGTGAAATATACGCTCCCATTTACCAGGTAATGTTTGCGGGCTTCGTCTGAGTTGTGGGTCATCCATCTAGTATAGAGTTTCTCTACGCGTAAATGTATGTGCATGATTTTTTGTACTTGAATATTCAGTTTTATGTCTCTCTTTTGCTGCAAACCGCAGGGCATTGATGCTATCCGAGGTCACTCACTGTCTTTGCAGAACCTCCTTCTCAAATATCGTGATTGAGGTGATTACAAACACTATTAAAAAGGTTGAAGCAGTAACGAGTGTTGCGGGATGGAGCTTCATTCTAACAATCTATCTATTGTTGTTGATGGCTGATTGCACATTGATAAAGATAAAAACATTGCGAGAAAATTTTTCAGTGTAACATTAATTTTGACGCAAACTCATTTTGAAATTGGGAGTCAAAATTACAGTGGTGCAATTTCAAGAGTAAATCAGAATCAAATAGTCTTATTTTCCAAGTGCATTTTAATGCCTTAAATTTAACTGACCAGTTCCGAGATTTTCCAGTGTACTCTGGTATATATTTATTTATTTGCCTACATTTATCGATTCATTACATGCAACCAATTCGTATCGATAAGAATTAATGAGTTAACAAATTAAAACTAAAGAAGGTACATATTAAACATAAATACAAAATATACAAGGATTATAAAAAATAAGGAAGACACATTTCGACAAATTTACTTTCACTTATCATAAACAAATCACACTCTTGTGTGACGGCGATCAGCTGGTTGATTACTTGAATATCGTGGAAACTGTTGAGTTCCGATATAGTTCGGTTCAAAAGGGCGATATAGCAAATATGTGATGATTGCGTGAACGCAGGAAATTGTTAGGAACGAAGAATGAAAGTTTACTCAATAATATAGGGCATAGAATTGGCCTTTTGTAAATTGGAAGATAAATTTCATAAGCGCAACGTCTATTTTGAGTTGCAAGGAATAGAAACCTGGCATACCTAATAGGAAATCAGTAGGCGGTAGTAAATATAAAGGCGGGGTAGTAAATATAAAGGCGGTCCCTTTCTATTTCCTACTGCTATACTGTCCATACTGTCTCATATACAGATATAGAAGAAACGCCGTTTGCACACATTCAAACATCAAGCTGTACTTGGGTCCATGTGGGCTTCAAATAATTATTCTAATTGCCTTTGCACCAATGAAGTGCAGACGAATTTATAAAATAGATTAATTTATATAAAAAAAACTTGAAAGGAGTCAAGGGACACCGGGATGGAACGAAGTTCCTTTCGATTAATTAGTGAAGGAATTGTAATAAAATTTTATTTCTTTTAAGTTATAATAATAATTATTGTTATTGTTTTTTATTATTTATTATGTACGAAAAACCTGTATACACTCAACAAAAATAATCGTCGCCACATCACACTGTTCAATGCGAAATAGAAAGACGAAACGAAAATAACTGGCTTGCTTTCTACGAGAGAGAGAGAGACAGACAGAGAAACACGCGCACGCCGCACCGCTTGCAGCGCGCCCGCTAGCAACTATAGCAAAAAGTGTCGTTACAACTTTTGGTCTTAATTTTTTCCGTCTAGCCCTCTTTCGCAACGCGCGATAAGGAACTTCGTTCCAATAAATGGTTTTTTCTCACTGAAATTGAGGGCGCGTACAAAACATTTTTATTGAAGTTGTGTGGGAGTTAACACTTAGCAAAACTTATGAAATACATATAGAACTTGCACCACGAGTTTTCCATACACACAGCAGATGTAATACAAACATTTAAGGGTGTGTAATATTTTCACCATGAAATATAATGCTAAGTATACCTTTTACAGGCATAAATGTATTAGGAAATTGTATCCATAAGAGATTCTATAAAAATGTTACAATCCGTAAGTCAATATATTAATAAAGTAAATAAATAACCTCGATCGCACGAAATACTGTCACACTACATTTAACATTAAGAAGTGGTGTTCAAAGGTTCACTGAACCTTAGATATATACGAGTACGTCAATCACTATACGGAGAGCTAATCGGGCATTAAACTACTAATTGAAAACTAATTTTTCATGTTAGCCATAATACCTGCGTATAGATACTAGGCGAGTTCAATGACTTTATAAATCAAATTATCTTTCTGTTTTGACTTATTAGAGGGTATATTGATTTTTTAGACAATTGAAACAATACATCTAGTGAAGGATTGAAAAAAAAACATTATTTCAATTGTATTGTCTGTTTCCTTTTCAAAGACTTAAGCCTTAGGGTGAATAGTACGTATAGTAAAAGAAACTGTGACAAAAATATAGGAAAACAAAGTGAGGCAGCTGAAAAATAAGTGTACATCATTTTTAAATATACTTGGAAAAAAAAATTATTATACGTCATATTCAATTAAATAGTATTACGTATAATGAAGGTAGAAAGCTTCATTAACAGTTAAAAATCACGTATCGGAATGAAAAGCGATGAAGACTTTTCCTTATTATTTAGTAATTAAAATGAATTTAAAATCAAGTTATTTTTAAATTTTAGTTGTTTTTTCACATTTAAAACTATATTTTTTTTCATTTCATTAATGTTTAAGTTTATTGTTTAAATCATTATCACAATACACATTACGTAGGTGTCAAAGCCCAGAAGACTAAAATGCTATTGTGAATGTCGGCTATTAGTCTAGAGGCTATTAGTCTTGAATTTTTAAATTGTTCTATTTTGTATTATAAGCACACTACATTTATATATCCAGGATATACGCCGTATTTTTTACATAAATCACTTTTAAAGTTTGAATTTTCGAACTCGAGCTAAAAACGCAATTTCTGTAATGGCGGCTAATGTGACGTAACACACAATGTAAACAGTCTTGCCCTCTGAAGGGGATTATTTATTTTCATATTAAAATGGTGTGCAGTGACACAATGTACAAATACGTCTATAAAAAGTCGACACTAAGTGTTCGTTTCATTGCCAACAAATCTTTAAAGACGAAAAAAGTGGCTGCAATTAGCCCAAAGAGATCCAAACAGCATTGTAGCTCACTCAAATGTTTCTATGTGTGAAGATCATTTCGATATAGGCAATATTTGTGTTTTAAACATTATTATCGATATCAATGCCTATAAACCAAGTGAATAAGAATATTAAATTTTGGTATGAATGCGTTTTAGTACCAATGACATTTTGACAATTGTTAGTATTTATCTAAATTTAAATTTTGGATATGATATGAAAATATTCATTAAAAACGATATGTTTAAAAAAATTTGCAGCAGACGATTATTTATCATAAAAAAAACAATTTAAAAAATTTCATACTTGATGACTTTTGTTTGCGTGGGAATATGTTTTAACCTTTTTTTCCAGTTAGTTCACTTTATCTTTTATCTCAAGCTTGATACACATTAAAAATGTAATTTTTTTAAAAATTGTTAACAATATAAATGTAGTAAATTTAATTATCCAACTCGAATATTTATTTAATCTGTCCTTTTTTGACAATAACATTTTGTTTATCCAACAACATTCGGGAAAAGTTTATTTGTCTATGATTTAAATTTGGAATAAAATTATTGTGCTGATATATACATTAGCATATACATTGCATGGGAATTAAATAAATTTTTTTATACATTAGTTACGACCGGAAGTTATTTTAATTAAATATATAATTTGTAATGTATTTCTTTTTATATAATGTAATACGTAATGAATAACATACGTAATGAATTTATATTATAAAAAAATTACTAAATGCAAAAGCTGATAGTTATAAATTAAAAAAAAGAAAAAAGAACCATAACTTAAATATTTAAAACTTGTCTGTGACGTCATCTGACTTTTAACCAATAACAGGCGTTTGCGACGCTGATTAAATTTCAAAAGAATACTATCATTTCTTTACTTTTTTTTTCCATAATATAAACTTATTCTTCCGAAAAATAAAAGCAATATGCTTATTTACGTTATAATCTAATAGGATTACCCCAAATTATGGTATATTTTCGATGTTGTCAAATAGCCTATTGTAGTTGATAAAAATGTTTAATACGAAAATGTTTTTTACATTAAAAGTAATGTTTCAGTGAATTATTTTATCCACAATTATTATAATAAGTAAGACAGATTTGTAATTAAATGTGATTTCACATTTGAAGGCTTGTGGGAACAATTTTTTATACATCCCCTAATATTTTGTGCACTTTTCACTCTCTATACCATTAATTGTGTCTATGTTCCCCATTTCCCATTAAAAATGTTATATATTATTCTTATCATATATTAATAAAATATATTTAAAAAAAAGTGAAAATTTTTTTAATTCTATTCCTGAATTTTTCTGAAGTCTCTCATTAATTGCAAAAACTATGTTACTTTAATTGATTGGAGTATATTACTCTTATAGCAATAACTGTATCCTATGTAATTCAAATAAATACCATTAATATGTTTAGTCGTGCGCTAAATTCCTAAAAAAACTTTAATAATATTTTCAGACAACACTTTGTAACTCTTAAGAACGAGCATTTGTAATACATTAAACACAATTCAAACATGTAGTGGAATGAAATAATTATAACAAAAAATTGCTACGGCAAGGGAAACGGAAAACAATGTTTTTTTTGTATATTTGTATAAGTTTATACGCATTTACGTATAAACTTAAGTATTCAATTATGAAAGAGTTTATGTATTCAAATTATCAGTTTACAGGGAAGGTACCGGTAGCATATATATGGGTCAATGTTTTATAAAAATTAACAATACTCTAGGAAGAGGAATACGTGTATCGCGAAGAAGAATGACTTTGGCTTTTCGCACGTCACACAATACCTCAAAATGGTACAAATGCTCCTTAAGTGCTTAATATTATTTTATAAAAATTATTTTTATAAAGAAATCAAACAATACGATTTACGTTTATGTTTATGGGTAAAAATATAATATTTTGAAATATTTCTTTGTTACTGCGTTAAGAAACACGAGGTTCCACTTTATGGCGCTAACATTCAATGATCTGTGTAATTGCTCATAATTGCATTTATTTGTAATTGTTTAATTTGAAGATTACAGAATTGAATATAATAACGTCATTAACATCTCAGAATATATCTATGGTCGGATAAGACAGGTAACATACAGCACCTAAAATAAACACCAATGCGGGAAGAATACACCGCCGCGCCGGACATTAGTCTAAGATTTTAACCTTCCATTCGCATAAAAACGAAACTCATATTTTGATAAATATTGAATTGGGGATTCCTTTAGTTTATGATTATACATAGAAATATAAAGGTGGTTGTCTAAAAATTTTAATAAAAAAAGACTTTTTTTGCACGGACGGAACCACAAAATTCGACTTTTTATAGATTTTAATGAAACTAATGTGTTTTCGCTTTGTGTGCTAATGTCCCGTTCTAGCCCAGTCATATTAGGGGTTTCACCTCGGAATGAAAGATAATAAGCTGGAAATTGGTAAAAACCTTTGTTTTGTCGCCCTAAATATTGTCTCAAAAGTCACAAATGCTATTGTGTCCGCGTCTTAAGATATTGAAGGTCAAAGGTCACCAAAAACGATTTTTCGCGAATATCTCGGTTCCTATTACTTAAATGATATTTTCACCTATCATAAAAGTTGTAGAGTATAAAATTCTCTACAACTTTTGTCTAAACTTTTTTTTTATACGATCAACCGTTTTTGAGGTAGAGCGCGAAGAGTGCGCAGCGTACAGTCATATATGAGCTAATGCAGGGTCAAGCGTGAGTTACGGTTATCAGTACGTTGTATAAAGTCAATTATTGACAAAAAAATTATAATTATTAAGCAATGCCCATTATTTCTGTACTTATTATTAATTATTTATATTTAATTATTCAACTATAGTATATTATTAATTCTGGATTATCTATTTTAATTATATTTTAAAATAAAAAGACAGTAAGGAAATATATTTTAGATATACCTTTATTTATCATTAAATATGGCATGTTATACATTTATTAAAATGTGAGTTTAAATATTAAAATAATTTGTGAATCGAATGAAATTGCGAATGGAAGCTAGTTATCTTCTTCTTCGTCGTCTTTTTCTTGTTGTCACTCTAAAATATTCAATTCATTGTCATCATCCTCATTATCGGTCATATTCATTTCCAAACCTTCTAGAATTTCAGGAGCGTATGTGCTTTCTTCATCGGGATTACTTGGATATAGTGGAGCGTTGAGGCAAGCTTGTCCATTGCACTGGCCACAAGCTAAAGAACATAGTAGCCCTGATTTTCTGCATCCACAGCGGGAACCACAACCATTTTTGCAATTGCAAAATATTGTGTTTAGTAGTTCGGCTGGTGCTGGAGGTAATAACGTTGTTATGGGCTCCGGGATTTCATTTTCAAGCTTCCAGCCCCATTCTCGTATCGAAGACATTATTGCGTGACTGATAGATGTGCATTTCGTTTTGAAATGATCTACTTCTCCTTTTCTATTTTTTAATATAATTTCTTCCAAAAAATGTGATAATGTTTTTGGTATTTCTTCATTAATACCATCTAGCATTTTATTCGGAGGTGGATACGTCTTAGTTTCAACGACAGATGATCTAATATCTTCCCTAATAATAGCCGCAGCAGCTTCTACAATCCGTAAACGCTCTTCTGCAGGAGTGCTTTTTTTATTTTCGTACCAAGCTTTTGATAATACATTAACCTGTGTATCACGGAAGGATATAATTGTAAATGATCCTATTTTTTTGGTGATTATTATATCAGTTAAATACTTTTGCTGTAGTTTTTTAATAATTGTCTTATCGTCGGGCATGTACTCTGTAGGGACATCTTTAAGCTCTTTCAAAGTAAATTGAGAATCTGCATTATTTTCTATATAACTAAAAATCTCCTTCATTGCTTGAGTGACTTGATCATCTTGGCAAGGGTTCTTATCTGCAGATGGTACACGGGTTAAAAAGTTGGTATAGCAAATAGTATGATACTTTGCTTCAGCAACGATCAAATCATACTCGTAAAGTATACGTTCCTTTATTAGTTCTCCAAAGGAATCGTTTCGTTCTTCTGCTTTCTTAATTACATTGTCTTTGAATGCAAGAGTACTTACATTACTTATTGTCCGTCTATACTTATGTTTTTTTTTCCTTTCTGCTGCTTCATTAGCCTCATGGCTACAAAATAAATACAAATTTTTAAAATCAAACGGTTCATTTCTTTTTTTACGAGGTGCACTTGACGTTGAAGGTTCACCCTCTTCTGTGCGTCGTTTCGATGCAGCAATAACATTTTTGCTAGTGTACACTTTTCGACACTCGGAATGCACATTTACAGAACTTAAAGTATTTAAATAGTTTATATGTCCATCATTCCTTTCAATACTTGCAGTTCTTAAAGTTTGTAAACCACGTACGACATTCACAGAAACACCTTCTGAAAGTGACCTATCACATATAAAACAGAAATAGCTCTTAAAACCGTACGTCCGTCATTGTGAAAATACAATTTCAAACTAACGAATAATCTAGACTATACTAAACACAATATCTCACTGCACGCGAAATCATAAAACGTGCGAGTATATACCGCGCTCACTCGCACTTAGGGGTCCTACAAATAACAAATACGTAGGGCTCTTATAATACAAAGTGATCCCTTAAAAGAGAAAGTGACCTTGAATACAATAGAACATCCGTCCCGGCTATAAATAGAAATGATCATAGGGTAGGGACAAGTATTTCCAGTTATATAAGTATTTAAAAATTTACACGTTTTAAAGGAAACATATATAATGTCGTTTTAATTTAAAATATAACTAAAATAGATAATCCAGAATTAATAATATACTATAGTTGAATAATTAAATATAAATAATTAATAATAAGTACAGAAATAATGGGCATTGCTTAATAATTATAATTTTTTTGTCAATAATTGACTTTATACAACGTCTGATAACCGTAACTCACGCTTGACCCTGCATTAGCTCATATATGACTGTACGCTGCGCACTCTTCGCGCTCTACCTCAACAGTTGATCGTATAAAAAAAAAGTTTAGACAAAAGTTGTAGAGAATTTTATACTCTACAATTTTTATAATAAGTGAAAATATCATTTAAGCAATAGGAACAGAGATATTCGCGAAAAATCGTTTTTTGTGACCTTTGACCTTCAATATCTTAAGACGCGGACACGATAGCATTTGTGACTTTTGAGACAATATTTAGGGCGACAAAACAAAGGTTTTTACCAATTTCCAGCTTATTATCTTTCATTCCGAGGTTGACCCCTTTTTTTACCTAATTTCACTGGGCTATTCCGATGAGCTATATATAGCACGTGCGGCCATAGTTGCAGCCACGTTCGTAGTACAATGACGAAGTTTGAGAATTTCGGTGAGGGATTTATGCACATATTTTTACATTTATTGTAGAGTTTTTTTCTCATTTAACATATCATATCTAATGTCTTACTATATTCACTTTGCGCACGTGTTTTTAACAGAAACAAAATAATCATCGTGAATATGACGATCGTGGACTCGCGCATATTTACGGTAATTTGTATAAAACACGGTCCATGACAACACGACAGCCAATAATTAAAATTTATTTAATTTTTTGAACTTAAGAAAAAATTTTTTGTTTCTCCATATTTATTAACAAATGCATTAATTTATTAGAAATGTTCGTAGCAGTCGAAAATAATTATCACTTTAATTTTCCTTTTGGAAATGTACTTTAAGACCTTGTTTATTCCATTAAGCTACTAAAAAAACACGATGGCCCTTGTTAAAAATATCGACAAAATATACACAATGAATATTTATCACGTTCTGTGTTTCAGTATTGAAGCAATGTGGGTAAGAATATAAAAATAGGGGTCAGGTGCGAGTCAAAGTCGACTTTTTGTCCGGTTTCTTTTATTGTGTAATATATAACGAGCACAATTTACAAATTGTAGCACAGTTTGGAAAAAGTGACATTTTTAAAAACCAGTCAAGCACAAGCACGAGTTCTAACTCGTTGTTGTCGTAAACATTTCGGCACACAGCGCTTTTACGCGTACACAGGACTCATATAAAACTATTTACAAATATTAATTTTTCACGACGTAAATACATTGCAACGTACTATATGCTATATATCTTTTATAGGCGTAAAAACATGGTGCATATCCCAAAAATTATAAGATCTATGATGATCGATATAGTTTTTCTGTAATCTTCTAGCCATGTTTTGGCAACCCTATTTTTTCATAATTTTTGGCTTAATAGTTTCGAAAATATGGGACTTTTTTTAGAACTTGTTTTAAATAAATAATTTAAAATAGTGAACAAAATATTTTTATATTCCTAGTAACCAGCCTTTTCAAATGATACTCCACATGATATACGAAATGAGAAGTAACACATTTCTCTTTAATTTTTATACAAATGTTAAAAAGTTGATGGTGTAAAATATGTGAATTAATAAAATGTATTAGCTAGGCCAAGTTTCGATGCGGCATGGTTTCTGATAAATTCCGCTTTTAGAACAGAATAATGTAAAAGCCTATTTATATCTTTCGTAAAAACATAGGGAGGGGGGGGGTATTTAAAAAACTTACGATATTAGTATCTTCGCTGTAGTTTCCCTACAACATTTACGCTATTATAAAACCTATATTTTTTTCATAACTTCAGGTTGAGCAGTTTAGAAAATAAGAAGTGGGACATATATTTTTCATGTTTTTCAGTATATTTCCGAAAATATAATAACTATAATAAAATTATAAAAAAATGTTTTTAAGACCGCACAAAACCTGGAATTAAAACAAAAGTCGTATTCGTGACAATATCACTTGTGTGTGGCATTTAGTTACACGATTGCAAACACTACTCCAACCCAACTCGACGAGCGGCCGACAACTGAACCCGAAGAACACCGCGCCCCCAAAAGCGTAAACCTATCAGCGCCTTAACGGATAAAATATTAGAGTATACATCCTTATTATTCCATTAGGATATTCCATTAAGATATTTCATTAGGATATTTGTAACAAAATAATGGAAATATTATTATGAGCATTCACACGATCGCGAACACAAATTACATGATTGAGTACATGTTAAATTTTTTTGTCAACTACTTTATTTGCACAATGTTTATAGTGTGTTCATTATTTGATTACTCGTGAAGAGATGTGCGCATGACGCCTTTTTTATAAATATGCGCGTGTCAGTTGAGTGTTTATCTTGCTTTTATCCGCATATGGCACAAGAAAAGAAACAATCTTTTGTTCTGTGGTCATAATTCGTTGTAAAAAACTCCTTGTTTTTGCGGTCTGTAATTCATTATAAAAAGTCGAACCGGCTTGACTGCAATGCTCATATCAATTTGTTGTGAGCATTGCAGTCAAGTCGGAATAACTCCCATCAATTGGCTACTATACCGAGAAGCCAATTGCAATGTTCCAAATGCATTCTTTTAACGTCTTACTGAAGTAAAAGTGAACTTTGAGGATTGTGATATAATAGACCCAATCGAACAAGGTAATAAGAATGATCTGTTAGTTTTGTAAACAATAAGTTTTCCACCTAAGACCTTTATTTCTGTGTTATACTCTCACAGTCCATTATTTGAGATTCGTGATTTAAAAATACGTAAATAATTTAAATGATAGTATTAATAATATTCGAATAAGTTCGAAAAGGAAAATAAATCTATTTAATAACACAACATATTACTCCGTGATATTTTTCCGCGATATCTAACCTCGCTGAATTCAAGTTTTATAATTCTCTGTCATTGTATTACCTATATCAATCGAAATCTTACTGCTTATAAAACATTAGTAAACGCGTGAAAAACTCTATTTTATTACTATAAAGCGGCGTTTACACAGTGACAGTTCGTACAGACAGTTGCTGTCTTGACATCATCACTGCCACCAACTGTCGTCGTGTATATACAGGCGAACATTCATATTATCATGACAGATCACTGTCAGGGCAACTGTCGCACGAACAGTCATCGTGCAAACGCCGCTTACGTGTCTATCGTTTATTGACGTGACACTTTTCTACAATCGGTAAGTATTTACAATGATGTTGTTGCGAAAGTCGAGAGCACTTTGGATATGTTTTCGTTTACGAATGCATGCGATTACCCACGAAACTTCCCGAAAATAGAAGTACTATAGGAGCTCTTAGAATGAGTATGAATAAGTGATGCATCCGTAAAGTTCCGTCGTTCGCCACGGATCCAATTTTTGTTGAGAATATTTGGCGTTTTTGAACGAACGAATCACCATGGACGTCGAACGATTTATTAATGTAGCGCACGGAGCCGCTATCAGATTGATCCCAGTGATATCATTTAAAATACCATTAACTCCCGGCATTTGATAGAAATTGTAGATGATTTTGACATTTCGGCTGACAATCGCGTCAATAAGGTTTATATTTTTGCATTCATTCATAGCTTTGTGACGTCATGTCTGGTCGATGACTGTCATTTCAACCCTTTGAGTTAATCGGTCATAATTTATTTCAATATATGATAATTTTTTTAGTAGAATAATATTCTTAGTGTTATATAATGACCAAATTTAAATAATCTAATATATATAAATAAAATAAATTTTCGAGCATAACACTACACACTAGCATAACACTACACTAAATTTTACTTTTTAACAAGCAGAAGTTACCTGTCTCCGTCAATATCAATAAGTTTATTTTTAAATGATGAACTTGAGGACCCAAAGAAATCTACAGTTCAAGGAAGATTATTCAGGGTACGGCTTATTCTATTTACGGGTGCAAAAAATCCTAAATTCGTGCGACACTTTGATACAAATAAAGGACGATGTATATGCGGTCTACTGTTATTACGTGGAATGTTAAATTGAAAGTGCTGGAGAAGTGGACTGCTGTCAATTGCATTGTGAATAAGCTTATAGAAGAATATGCAGTCAGTGCGTCTTTGAGGTAAAGTGTTTAATTTAAAATATAAAAGACGCTCTTCGTACGTGAGTAATATTTTGTTCATTGTAATTTGTATATTAAAATAGCATTGTTTACTTCATCAAAGGCCTTGCTAAAATCAGTATAGACTGCTTCGACTTGCTTGCGTTTATCTAAAGCATTTGCAATATCCGTAATTTATTCAACCATATTTGTTGACGTAGATTTTTTTGGTAAGAAGACATGCTGGTTGGGGGTGATATGTGGTTTAATGTGATAATAAATAGTTTTATAAATAAGACACTCGAAAACCAAAAATAGGTAGAATTGATATAGGACGATAATTACTTACATTGTTTAAGTCACCTGCTTTGTGAATAGGCGTTACGTTAGGCATTTTCCAGCATATTGGAAAGTTACCTGTCCGTAGTGACAGATTAAATATGGAATTCAGCGGACTTGCCAGTGTATAGGCACAATTCTTTATAAAGATGCCAGGTATTTGATCAGGACCTGGCCCTTTCTGTACGTCCAAATTTAGAAGGGTTTTAAGAGTCTCTTTCCGAGATATGCTAATTTTCCCTATCGTGTTGACTGAAAATATTTCGGCCATTTTACATTTATTGACGTCATCGTCTGCGCTCTTGCTGTAAACAGAACTAAAAAAATTTAACCTAAAAGATTTAACCTGCGTAGCGTAGTGACACTTTCTATTGTCTTTTCGTCTTCAAGGTTCTTTGCAAAACTGAACGTACACAAATAAATTTACCCACTATACAGTTTCATTATTCACTGGAGTTTGTGTTGTAAATATTGAACAAATAGCAATAAAAGTAGCACTTTACACTTAGTGAATATGGTAATAAAATAAAGGGAAATCTACTTAACACTTTGTGAAATTTTCGCTGAGTATGTTTCAATAAAAGTATATAAAATTTTTTTTTAACTAAGCACGCTTGGTAACCCGTCTTTCTGAATCACCGCACAGGAGAACTATGAAATATAAAATTATTAGAAGTTTACCAAATATTTATAGGAAAACTATAACGATGACTCTAAATCTCAGCATTTTTGAGACAACCTTGTTATTTTACGTATGTGATATCTATCATAAGGTAAAAAAAATAACATTAACGTTTAGAAATAGTTTAATAAAAATACTACGTATCCATAACGTTTAAACTTCCCTTTGTATTTACGTGTATACGGAATGTTAGTAGTACAAATTTAATACTAAAATAACTTTATTGATTATAAATTTAATTAAACATCGCAGAGAAACAGATGTAGAATTAACAGCCAGGGATTTCTGATATGTAGCATTACATCTTTTCGCTTTACACTTCATTAAAACAAAATAAATTAAAATCTTGAATCCTCGCGAAGCCAAACACAGCCATTTGATTGAGCGAGTACCAAATATGGTCCTATTATATCCGTTTACAGGACTTTATGATTACTTTTTACTTCTCTTTCGAACCAATTTTCGCTGGTCTCATTAAATTTTCACTCTACAGCTCAACGCAGAGATAATTCTTACGAAATCTATATTCTGATTATTAAAAGGAATCATTTTACGTTCTTTATTATGATAGTGGTAATATATGAATCCGTAATTTGTTCACCAAGAATGAAAATAAATTTAGTTCAATATGTATTAAGCGTTTTATTTATTTAGTTTCATATGTATTGAGCGTTTAGTTATTCTTCATAGGTTCCTATAATTTTCAACTTTTCTAAACTTACTCTCCATTAAAATTACACCCTATCAGCAAATCATAAGAAGATGGTATACATTATGACAACTCTAACCAACCCTCCCCAAAAAGGGTGATGGCGAGAAAGAGATTTTGGTTGAAAAACATATTAGATTTAGTCAAATTGACTAAACAATTTATTGGTAAAATACACTAGTGAGTACATTTGGTAAAAAAACGACCTTTTTAAATCCGTGGTAGATTTGAAAAGAAAAAGAAGAGGTTAAGAAAAAGATATTTCGAAAATCAAGGAACCCAGACTTTTGAAAATTAAGAAAATTCACTCCCAGTGGTACTTTCTATTTCCATCATATTCAATAATGTGATTTATTGAATATGATGCTATATGGATTTACGAGTGTACCACATTTCTCCCATGGACAATATGGTAATATTTACAACAATATTACTGTTGCTTTACCACTCTCCCAAAATTTGATAAAAAGAAAGATCGAGCAATGTCATATACTTAGTTAGTTACCAATAAAATTATTGCGATATAGGAAAATACTGAAAAATATATGATTGTTTGAAAAAGATATTTTTTGCCACTTACCTCCCTCTGTTTCCCCACAATATGGAAGACAAATTTTGAAAAAAAGAATGTAGGGTATGCATAATGCCAGATTTAGGGTATCCATAAACTCAAGTCCAAAAAACTGATGAAATTTCGAAATTATTTTCATGATTTCGAGAAGTACGATGTGCAAATAGTATCATATTTTCGTTCTCACGTAAATTGTAGGCAAGTAAGTATTATTTAGAACATTACTTGCCAGTCTTGACTTTTGACATGTGTTGCGGTGCAGTGCGGTGCGCCAAGCGAGATAAACGATGATAGTAAAATACCATTACTCTGTGAATTTGGCGCATTAAATGAAAAATGTTACACTACTTTTCAAAATTAAATCAAAAGCAGGGCGTTCGGTTTTTCGTGCGTGGCTATTTTTTAGCATTCACGATACGTACCCTGTTGTAAAGGATAGCCTGTCTTTTAATCTAGCATGTAAATTTCAATGCAAAATTTCATTGAAATCCGTTAGACTCTTTAAGGCTGCAAGAAAGACAAACACACAAATAAATTACAACATTCGACTTGTAATATATTAATAAGTATAAAACGTCGGTTCCCAAGATGCTGCAGATATGGAAAAAATTAATTATTTTTCCCGACTTTTAAAAGACGTGCCGTTGGATACATATGTTGAAAAGTGAATATGAAGGTGATTTCTCTGATCAAATTTTGCATTGTGCCATTATATATAAAGTATTATATTTCAGTAATTTTATCACTACTGACATGTATTGAGCTCTCAAATATTTGTCATATAAATAAGTGCTGTGCAATGTTTTTTTTTATTTCAAAACAACTACTCGGAACCAATGACTTTATATTATATAAACATCTTAGCGCTCTAAAAATGATCCTCAAGAGACGAGGCAATTATTTCGTTTTTAATATAAACATCTCTTACATACGTATTTTCTTTAACTTTATCTCTTTCACGATAGTTTGCACTCGTTGGGGTCTCGGTTTTTGTTCGTTTTATACGTGCGTTAGATAAAACGTCATTGCTTGAAACAGTAAAAAACTTGTCTCGAAGTCTAAAATTACCAATGTATTTATTAAACTCATCAGCATGCGCGGACGTACGATAGCTCTCGTTTGACGACTAAAAATTTAATAATAATACGTTGAATGTCAAGATTTATTGTTCATTGATTATGTTTGAGGCCACGTGGGTGGCGAATGGTCACGTTTGTGAATATAATTCGTTACAGTGTTCTAGGAATGAATACGAAGTTTAACTCGTCGAAAAGCAGAAGTGTAACTTTCACTCGAGAAAATAATCGCTCAGATTTTTATGAAAATTAATCGAAATTCATTTTTATTCGATAATCTAAATTTGAGATATGAATAATTGTGCATTGTATGGTTATGCTTTTCAAATTATTTTGTATTATGACAATAAATGTGTAAATGAATGCAAAATAATAAAGCGTTTCAAAAATATTTCTTGGGACCAAGGTACAACATTTTGTGGCAAGTGGTTAATATAATTTTGTTTTATGTAGATGTATTTATGATTCATACTAAAGCAGCAAAGATTGCGAAAATATAAAAAAGTATTTGTGAAAAAATGTGGAAAGGTATTTCAAAATTTAATTTCAAGACTGTGAATAATTTATTTTAAAAAAGCATCATCTTTACTTGACGACCTCTTTTTTTTGACTTAAAATAATTCCGAATATACTATTGAAGTTTCAAGAAGGGTAGAACCAATATTTTTTATTACATCAGCTAGTTGCCAAAAAGTTATCGAATTAATATTAAATACCTATAGCTAATCAGCAAGTCTATATAAGATTCTTGCCTCTCGCTCATAGAATTGTTTTTTTTGTACAAATTCGTCATTCTACCCTTTGTACGAGCCTCTTGTAGATTCAAGATTTTGAAGTGCCAATCTCAATAGCTGCGATTCACCTTTGCGGTGGCCATGAATTCAGACATTGCTTCCCAATGATATTTCGTATAACGTCCATGACATTAAGCGTGACATTAATGTGTTTTTTTTTAAATTGGCAATTTAAATGCCAGCTGCTAAAAAAAAAATTGCAATTTCAAAAGTTCGTAGTTTGCAATAAATGATGCGATTCAATAGTAGATTGTCCACAGTCAGTGATGATCTCAGTCCTTCCCAGAGAGTAGAACCAAAACTATCACTGTTATCTTGAGTTTCGTTACTCAAACATCTTCCTAATAATTCCTTTCATTACACACTGTCGCAGATTTATTTGATTTCCCATGAAACATTTACATAAAATGGTGACAGACTTGACAAGACTAAATTCTTTTAGGGCATCCATTTTTTGAATTTGCGCCACTCACATACTCTTTTATCTAAGCAAATGTTGTCTCTGCTTACGCAGTATATTTTTTCCCTCGTCCTGGATTGTTTTCGATCCATAATACGGATACTACTCTAAAGTCACGTGCCCTGCTCAGTCTCGCTAAAAGCTGGATACTGCAAATATTAAAATCATAGATTACACAATTTTATTTTAGTTTAAATAGGTGAACTCAAAATGTAAAGATTTCCCTGCGATCGAGTCCAAATATACTTTATATTTGGACTCGATTGTTCATTGTTGGATACAGAAGCCTTTAAATTGAGAAATTTAATTAATTTTCAAAAAATTTAGATGAAATTTAAGAAATATTCTTGATTTGTTGAATAACGAGATTCAGAAAAAATATCCAATTTTGACTAAAAAAAGAATAAATAATCGTTTTACGAATTTCGCGGATTGTTAGTATAATCTGTAGCAAGTTTTCTGAAGCACTATGTTTAGCTGAAGTAAAATAAATTAAACATTTTACGATTGGATAATAAGTTAAGAATTAATTAGAATTTATTGTAGAGGTTTTTATTTTATTTATTTTTATATTTACTTCTTGAATTAATGTTATGAGAAGAGATAACAAGCGGATTATTTACTACTCAACGACTGGAACCATTTTTATGTCGTATTAAATACGAATTTTGAGTAAAGAAAATACTTAACCAAATACTGATTACCATTTTTTTTTCAAATATAAATTTTAAACAGGAATTATGATTCATTAATTGCGTTTATAAATTAATCGTTCATATGTTTATACTTAATTTATTTACGACTTTGATGTAATATAAGTAAGTATATGTAGCAGCCATCTATTTTAATTAACAATTCAATTAATCGTTTAGGGCGTTAACTAAATGGCGCCATTCAAACATAGATCTAAATGATATTTAACCAACACGAGCAATATTTAATGAACGGGCTTATCAAGTCTTAGCCACTAGAATCCACGCAATTAATTTCAGAAATCTTTTTAAATAGTTCTTCCATATAACTGTACAAAATAATAAAAAAGAAATTAAGATCCATGACAGAAGATAGGAAATTATGTTATATTCAAAGTTTGAAATTTAAATAATTTTTCTGCTTTCTCTTACGAAAATGTAAGGTGAAGTATTAATGAAAAAAAATAAGCTTAAAATTATCTTATTTTTTACGACCTGCATAAGAGCTGCAATGAGATTATTTCTATGAAGTAACACTTGACTAAAAAAAGTTATCTGTAATTAAATTCCTCTGAAATAACACGATAACAATTTAAAACATTTTTATGGGTTGACGATAGTTCGCATAGAAGTAACATATTTATCTTACAATTGTTTAATTAGTAATGTACGTTCGATAAATAACTTCTTTGATAAAAATTATATCAAATAATAAAATTGATGAGGTAATCATTGTGAAAGTCTTGACAGGGCATATCATTACTGAGTTGTTGTTATGACACAAAGTTTTTATTTTTTCCTCGATTTTAATCGTCAAAAGTAGAGAGACCGGAATGTTAAACGAATTAAAACTTTGGATTCGAATCCAAATAATGTTTTGTAGAGATCTCATCTCATCAGATCTCATCATTATCAAATAAAAAACCGTTTTAAGGATATTATAGAAGGAAGCACCGGGCAGGCCATTTGGTAAAATTGTTTTTGCTGATTCAGAATCGTAAAATATTTTTAGCGCCCTAATTACTGTGCTCGACGCTGCCATTCTGTTTTCAAAGTATATCATGTAACATTGGCTTTGTTGAAGTTAGTATATTTAAAAATTGTATAATCCTCACTTACGGTAGTCATTACGTCGTATTTAACAATACAACAATAACTTCATGGGTGCACATCGCCAGTCACAATTTATAATCACAACATCTCGGTGGGTTTCACTCAGGCGCGTAATTACATATTGACGCGCCATTCTATTTAGCTGGCCGTTCCTTAGATGGCTGATTGTCTGATGGTTGATGATTGAATGGTGTCGTTTATTATAGAAAAAATCCACACGTACGCACGCACGCACGTACGCAACTTAACCTCAACATTAGCACGGTATTCCCTATAAAACACCGAACACTCCATAGGGAAGCAGAAACATGCCAAATGTGAGATGGTAGATGGGTAGTAAAAAGACCCACTGATATCAACGTCTTTCAGGGTTTTTGATGAGCGTTCGCGTCTAATGCACCCGACAATAGTTAAAAACGAAGTTGAATCGTCTTTTGTGGACCTCTACCAGTTCCAAAACATGAATATACATTTGGCCTTGCATTGCCGAATAAAATAGAGTACTATTGAGAATTTTAAATGGTGTTTGAATTTTTGAAACCAAACGGTGAAGAGAGGTGAGTCTCGGTATTCCAAAAATGGTCATTTTCAGTAAGCCTTGGAGGGAGGGGAAGGTGCTATTAATGGAGGATATTAGTTAGGAACATGGAGCGCATGAAAAATCTGGCTGCTTTAGGAAACAGTCAAATAGGTGTTGTTGACGGAGTTCTAAAAGAGGAACGATACATTCTACTTGTAGGGTATAGCGAATATTCTACTGCAAAACCCTCGTCACTCTTGGCGGAGCTAGTAAAAATTTGGGGGTGTAAGTATGGAAGAATAGAAAAGATGACTAGAGATTTTGTTAGGGCAACTTAGAATTTTGAGCAAATGATGAACTTACTAAGAGCGCGGCCATTTTTAGCTGTGGAATTTGGAAGCTTTCGGGAGATTTCGCTAAACCCCGACTATTATTCCAAAAAAAAAACCAGCGCCAATAAATTAAACACGTCCTGCGAGCGATCAGCTTTATCCAACTTCATAGGTATTCGTCGCGGTAAAGGTATATTTTCAGATACGCGAGGAAGAATTTTCAGATACGCTTCATCGTTTTGCAAAGGAACCGTGCCCTAACTAAACGTTGAAATCCGAACTGCCGCTTTCGTATTGCATCACTATACTGAAAACGGATCCTCCCATTCTCAATATGTATTCAGATATAAAAATTGAAGCGGCATCGAAGACATGCTCGTCGATCTGCCGATGTGTATTTATAATATGTATTCAGATATAACAATTGAAGCGGCAAGCGGATGTGTATTTATAATATGTATTCGCTCCTGTAGCTTGAACGACTAAATAGATTTTTATCCATAAGTTTTCGTTGGATTCGTCTTGACTTCACGAGAATCACTGACTATATTGCCTTATTTGGAATCCAATATGGCGGGCCTGTTTATCAGATCTCGTCTGTAAATCATTGCTTAAAGAAAGATTAATAATGTTTTTGTAAAAAGACAGTTATATTTCAATTATCCTAATGTTACAAATAAGTTAATTTTATAAATAACTTAAATGCTTATATGCAGTTTAAAATTATAGTGCATACGTACCTAAGTTAAAAACTTAATGGCACGATGGATGAACTAGCAGACAGAAGAACGAGATCAATAAAGTTTCAGTGTGATGTAAAATCATAAAAAAAATTTGTAGTGAAATTCCTGGCTTAGAATCTAATTTATACTTGGAGGTTTATTTTGGTTGCTTCTTTTCTTCCCCAAATCTTACATAACTTTAGGTTGTAAAATCGTCCAGTTACAAAAGTTAATCAGACTTACTTTACGATCCTAAAAAGTATACATACTTATTTAGTACAAACATATCTACCATAATTAATAAACAATACGAATATTTAGCATATCCTACCTTGTAATGAATAATTAATTAACCTGTAGTGTTTATTGTATGGTAATAATTGCGGAAAAAATAACAACGTAGTTGATTAGAATTTACAATATTCATCAAACAATAGCGGCTGTACAAACCTTGTATTTATCACCGATTGGAAACATGTACAAATATTGAACAGAGTGTATTGTTTTTTTGTAATATTATAGTCGCTTCTACTAATATCTCAATAGTTTTTTTTACAGAAGCAAATATTTGACAAATTTCGGAGCGGAACATTCAGCTCCGCTTTGAGGCACATTGTTCCGCCTTTGAGGCAAATTGTTCCGCTTAGATTATGACCATGTATTGTCAAGATAACATAAGTTTTTTTAAATAAAACGACATTTTATAATTGTATGTCTGTAATGTTTATACCATGCACTTAAAACTTAAAAAAAAACAAAAACATTACTGGTAACCTCCAGATAATTTTTTTTTATTTAGTTAAATTATAAATGAGATCTATCGACTTATAAATCTTATAATATTCATAACTACCTAAATTAAAAAAAAAACAAGAAAAAAATACTTGTAACCTACATATAAACTTTTTTATGTAGTTCAATTATAATTAAGGTCTTACTGCAATCAGTCATAATTAACTTTGTCTTCATTTTTATTCATTAGCAAAATGTTTCATAACTCATTTCTTCATTTGAGTCACAGTTGAGAGAAACATAAGTAACAGTATCATTTTTATCTAAAGATTTGACACGAGCCTGATTTTTACACATGTTACATTCTATCCACTGTTCTCTTGCACGAGAATTAGAGAATGAATCACAACAAATTATGCAGTACCATTCCAGATCGATATCACTGCAACTCTTCGCGCAGTTTTTTCTTGAGATTTTCTCATCCGTTTACCTTTTCCTATTCCCTTCTTTACAATATTTTCATTCTTTTTTGTCTTTTTTTGCCTGATTTTCAGCCAACGCATTTTTTTCTGGCTTGTCAGTTAAAATAGCCGTCTTTCTTATACGTCGTTTTGTAGACGTTTGCAATCTTGTTGGTACCTTTGGTAAAGGTTACACACAGCTGTAGCATTTATCTTTGCTGGTATTAATGGAAGTTCTCGGTCAATGTCGAAGAATCAGTCTGATGGACATCATTCTGATTTATTGTCGAATGCTGAGGTTGTTCATCATTCTGAACTGATATTAAAGTCGTCAAAGGCTCCGGCTGCACATCATTCTGAGGTAACATTTGAATGTTGGATGATCCTGGCTGGTCATAATATTGTGGCAAAATTGACCTACCAGAAGGCTGGGACGATTCTTCATTTGACACAGTTTGAGAAAAACTAGCTTCTAACAATGACCGATCTGTCACGAAAGATGGAGCAAAATTTTCGTCTGTAAAAATATCAGGATTGTAAGGGCATATTCCAGCCTTTATGAATGTATTCATAATATTTGTAGAGGTTGCTGCTAAAGGCCATGCCAAATTAAGTAGAAGTCATCCATCCTGAGCTAATTCCAGCTCCAACTTAACAGAGAATATATATATAAGAATTTACTTAACTTTAAATTTTAAAAATTTTATTTTGTTATATAGTTGCATTTTAACATTTAAAATAAATTATGAATTAGTGACAATTTTTTATGCATTTTATACTTATGGATATATTCCGTGGAGTCATTAGCATACTAGTGACTCCACGAAAGCCTCATTACATTTACGACAGTGTCCTTAGCCGTGGTAACTATACAGTTTCAAGACTGTACTAAAGATATAGATTAATCTGTAGACCAATCGAGGCGCAATCTTTAATAAAAGAGTTTTGAAATATATTTTTAAGTTTCGCTATTTTTTTCCCAATCATTTTAGAAAATGTAGCCAAGGGACAATAATTATTTCTAGCTCTATGTGGGCGTTACTTTTTGGACATATATGTTTTATTAATTTATTTCTTTAGGATTTTTTAAATGTTGAATCGAAACAGAAAACACCGTTACCGCAGTAATTTTTTCTGTCCGCTTTACTCACATAAAGCAAAAATACGTGGGATACTGGCTTCAAACATCGATTGTTGAGATCTCTTCCACAGGATGCGAAATTAAAGCACATAAAAAATGAAGAAAAAAATATGCATACATAGGAATTGAACATGTCATTGGAAAGAGTTTTTTGAATAAGTTTTAAATGTCCATTTTTGCTTATATAAATATGTGAAATAGAACTTTTATTTTCAAAAATACTCATTGAAAATTTACAAAATAAAAAAAACAACAAATTAGAATAATAAAAATTGTATCTATAAAATATGAGCTGAAAAACTTTTCCCCTTTTCACAGCTTTGGTGGGTTTAAATTCCTTATGAGTATAACTGAAGCTCTAGCCTTCAGGTTCAATCATAGGAGACTCGATACGTTCTGTGAATACCTCTATGGGATTGTAGATAGCTACTTCTTGGTTCACCACAGATGTGATTACAAAGCACGTCGTTGATACCTGTAATTCCTGAATACACATTGGGCATGGGAGTATCCACTTTCAGTATGGTAACGCTATACGAAGGAGGCAGTTTGGATTTAACCATTTAGTTAGGGTATGGTTCCTTTGTCAACCGACAAAGAGTATCTGAAAATTCTCGAGTTTGTGAGTCACCTCAAAGTTCTGCATATATTTTTACCTCAACGAATATTTATGGATGTTGAATAAAATTGATCGCTTGCAGTACGTATTTAATTTACTCGCGCTGGTTTCTTCTGGGACAATAGGCGGGGTTTAGTGAAATCTCTCGATAGATATAACCCAACTCATTACTCTGTTATCATCACGAATGTCTCTCAGCGTCAGGTCTAGTGCTTTTGTAGATACTGTGTACCATTTTAATCATTATTGGTGATACTTCTCATAATTTTTTCATAAATATGCTGCTGTAATACGTAATTTTTCAGGATACAACCAATAAAACCAAACCAAAGAGAGTAGAATTAAATTTTAAGTAGAGTTAAATTTTATTAAAAATTAAATTTATCAGTGACGTCATTTTTTTTTGTTTTTTACTTAAAGTCTATTGCCGAAATTAAGTCAAAAAAATGCAAAGCCAGGTACTTCATCGTTTAACTATAAAAATACTTTTTATCATAATTTGTTACATCGCGATCTCAATACGTACCTATAGCTAATTGAAATGTTTAAATAAGATTTATATTCGGTTATTATACACTTATATTTATTTAATGGTAAAATAATCAAAATTGTAATAACAGAACAAGAATAGCGAGACTGCTCTGGTTCACAACATGATCCATGACAGTTGAGCCCTTACGATATGGTACCGTATCGGTAAGCAATTGTGGCATGTTTTTTCCATCATTACTGTCTTCGCCACATTGATAGAAGGGCATTCAGGGCCATAATTAAATAAATAAGAATATTTCATAATTTGTGGTAAATATAATATGTAATTCCGCTAATAGGTACAATTTCGTTATAGGTGATTAGCAATTGAATAATGATTATAGAAATTTTACAAAACAGATAAAAAAGAAACTGTTCTCATTTCTACATTTGTTATGGACACTATATCTTTATTTGCTGAGAAAATCACAATAAGTTTAACGGGCAAGAGTAATGTTAAAATAGTTATTATTTCGAGTAGAAATTGAATTAAGAAATGTGTCAATTTGCTCAAATACCTGTCAACAATGACGTTAGATAAATCACAGAGACTCCAAAAGTGCTACTTCAACAACACCATTTCGGATATAGTGGGAAATCTGACCACGGTAATGATCTCATAAACACGTCTTAGAGCAGAGCAACAATAGTGAAAAAATTGAACAAAATATAGAATTTTGCGGGTATCTAGAAGAGGACAAACATACTAGGAGAAACAAGGCGTGCTTATAATTATCATCAGTCCTTAAATGGTTTTAATTTGTAATTTTATTTACAATTGTCTTAAAAATTGGAAGTAAATAGTAAATAAAAACAATGTGTTTCATGCGTTTACTACTATTTAATGCAAAAATTAAACTAAATGAGCAGAGATTATTACTGTGGCCAACTTTCCTACTGCTCTCGAAAATTTTACGAAACAGTTTGTTAGCATCCTGAAGCTGCTAACATTTCCTTTATTTCACAGTTTAAGGCGCAAGCTTTCATAATACTATTGAAAACACTTGAATCTATCTTTTAATTAATTTTACCTGATAATAAATAATATTTGCTGTTTTTGATTCTCTTAGGCATTAAATCATTTCCACTGGACAAATTTAATGTGGTAATGTCGTGGGGCTTCTCTTATGTCTTGTGCGTATGATTTAAAATCCTTACCAAGGCACTCAAAGACAAGCCTATTTTAATGGCTCGGCTCTATTGTGACTTCTTTCTCAATATGTTTGATATTTCATTATATCAAAATAATAGCTCACGATAGGAAAAATCATTTCAACAATTTTTACTACTGAATGATTTTCAATCAATGGGCATAGACCGTATTTAATGAGTCGGAGACGGTGCAATGGCGGTTCTGCACTCTCAGTAAATAAATAGAGAAGTTATTGAATCTGAGTCCGATTTTTACAAAATATATCCCTGTATAGCGATGTTGGAAAATCCTCGATGTTGATATCGATGTTAACTTCGTTAATTTACCATAGTTAATCCGTTATTATCGAACTCGAAACATCTAATTTCATTAATATCAATGATTTTGTTGAATTGACCAAAAATTAAAACACCAAGCTGCCTTGGTG
The DNA here is from genome assembly GCA_039881145.1 of Druceiella hillmani. Classification (NCBI taxonomy): domain Eukaryota; kingdom Metazoa; phylum Arthropoda; class Insecta; order Lepidoptera; family Hepialidae; genus Druceiella; species Druceiella hillmani. Next base: position 9,437,237 of record JAYKKI010000038.1, on the reverse strand, counting down.
TTTGGCTTCAAATAAAAAGAGAAAGCACAGTAATACAAACGTCATTTCACTTTAGTATTTTATACTGCGTTCAGAAACTACATTTGTTATTAACATTTTTATATTTGCAAATTATTTAATTCACTATTCAAATTAAGTCTTAGATCAATGTTATCGAAGGTTGTATATGTTTCTGTTATCACCGATGTTCCGATATTTGACATACTTAATTTTCGACGTTAAAACATTGACGTTTGGTTTGATGCAACCTGACGAACAACGATCATACTCATTAGAAATTAGTTGCCGATCGATTCAACGCATTTCAACGCAGTCTGAAACAAATTTCAGTTGCGTAGTTGCATGCGATTCCTTACTTGGTTTATGAGTAATATTTGTCAATGCACAATCGTGCACTGATTTATTACACATAATAGTATTATAAAGCTTTTATCTGTGGCTACAAGCTCTTGCCAGCATGGTTTACACGCAGGGTCTGGATTCTCGAGATACGTGAACAATGTATTTAAAATACAAGTTGTGCATTTAATATTTTTACTATTGATTAAAAAATGGCAAATTTCATTCTTTCGAATTTATGCCATTTCTGGGATTAAACAATAGTTTATATGTTATATTGAACTAAACCCTACAAAGTTGTCCTTTCGTTTTGATATAATTTAATAACAAATCACAAAACACTTTTCGTGGTATTAGCATTCCATGCAAGCGAAGTAGCGACGTGCAATAGCTAAACCCAGAAGCCCTGTGTCATGAACTACCCAATATTTCAAAACACATAATACAATTGATAATATTCCCAGAAAGACAAAACCAAGAAAGACAATGCTCTAAGGAAAATGCTCCGTAGGACAGTACTCTAAGTTGCCAAGGGACACCTATATAAAGGTTCTGTATTGATTGAGTTGTAAGTAGGGTAGACCGAGGCGAATTGGACCACTTAATTTTTGAGGCTTAGAAAATCATACTAAAGTATTATTTATGTTATTTTTATTAATAAAATTGTAATCATTAACTATTCTGCTATGAAAAAAATATTTGAAAACTTAGATTATTCATATATTCTTTCAATTAAATTGCGAATTGGATCGTACATGCCATGTTACTATACTTAAAGTTTCTTAACACGATAGCTTTGGAATTATTAACTAAGTTTGAAGTAATTACTAATGTGCTTAATTTTAATTATTGACACGTGAATCACACCCATATCCCTTTATCCCCCCCCCTCCATATCAGCACATTTCGTAAACATTGCACTGAGTCTTCAAAGCATTGGAGCTTTGATGGTGGATGAACGAATAATTCGGAACTATAAAACCAATGTCACTCTCTCTATTTTGAAGACGAATTCTTAATTTTTATTCACGCTTTGCTTTACTCTTAATTTTTATTTAACATTTTCTTTGCAATAAGTCTTCTTGTTATTATCCGGGACTTTCTTGTGTATCTTAAGTTGTTTCTTTTTCGAGAAGATTAGTCTTACTCTGAGGTGATGTTAAATACAAGATCGGTTTTGTAATTTTCCGAATTATTTTAGACTCTGTTAATTACTTTAAAGGTGATGAAAAAATTTCTTTAATTATTTTTGCACTAGTGGACTGAGCTTTGTCAAACTGTTTTGAACTTGTGAATAGCACTGCATCATCAACTTGTTGTGTATTTGTGACCTGTACTTGTGCTGTGCTTTACGGCTGCATTTGTTGGGTACTTGTGGATTGGACTTGGTATTCTACAATGTTCGATTGGTGATCACCAATAAACTTGTAGTCAGGTGTAGAATTTGCGTTTAATAGAAATTTTCCAGCCATTTCGAAACTTTTTGTAGCATTTCCAACAGTGGCAACCTGGTTCTAAGCCCGTTTGAAAAGTCCTCCGAAAAGAACCTTACTGATTCCTTGATTTGGACCTGAATATTTCCATGTTGTAGCTTGTTTATGATTATAGGATTTGAGTGGTTTAAAAAAAAGGTATATCAAGCGGTTGCAAGGCACATGATATGTATGGAGGAAGAAGAACAATCTCTATTTTGAAGAGTCACATAAGTCTACCACTGAGTAGCTTGTGTCAGATGCGTGCCCATGTGAAATAAGAATTACTTTTCATTGGGTACGATACTAATTAAAAAGTTGCAACCACAACTAAAAAGCTTCTTCGATTATCTATCTCTTCTCTGTCATGACAACTTCAGTACCAGGTGGAATGCCTGTCAGAAAATTGTCTCGTTTACGCATACCATTGAACAGAACAAATGGAGGTATATATTGTCCTGCAGCATTCATACAGGCTAGGACGGTTACATTTTCACCTCGTTCAACACTTGTCATGCTGACAATATCTTTTGTACCTTTGTGAGCTATAACTTTGGGTAGGTAATTATTAAGCGGTAACGTTGTTTCGTCCACATTGTACATACATTCGGGTCTTCCTCTTAAATTGTTGTTATCTATCACTATTTTATTAGTCTTAAAAAACTCTGCCACTTTTTCCTTATTCATAAAATCAACCCTTGCTCTTGACAAATCTTCCGGCTTCCAAATAGTTAATTTCTTATTTGTTTTCATAAAACTATGGAACCAATCCTGGCCAGCCATTCCTGCACTTGACGTTCCGCAAATTCAAACTTGTATTTACCACCTCTTCTTACTACCTCTTTTCTAACCTCTTTTCTACGTTCTCGTTTAGAACTGGCTGCCCACCTAGACGCTTAATGATACCTTTGCAGAAAGAGACTCTTCATTATAAGTTCGTGTACAGTACGTAAAGTTAATGGTATGGCTGAGACTTTATTTATAGCCTTTATCACTATTTTCTGAGACCATTCTCCGGTATCAGTCTTTCTTTTGTACGCACGAACCATCTAAAATAAAATAAATATGAATCAATATCCTCAACCAGGTAATAAATCAGTCCAGAAGTTTGATCCGATTCGCCCCTGGCGACATGATCCGACTAGCCCCATATTCAAGACTTTTGTAACAAATATTTAAAAAAATAACCTCTAAGATCATGATTCAAAGTGCATTGGTTCTTTAACAAAGATACCTTGCTAAACAAAATAAACCAATTTAGTCGAAATTTTAACAAAAATCCTTAATAGGACACAAACAATTTGTAAGTACTAACTTTAGATGAGCGCTAAAATTGCAACACGCACAAACGTTCGAATTGCTGGAGAGTTACGCCGACATTGATGTACAAGTGATATTGAAACACTGCTAATGTCAGGAAGTGCATAATGACAGGGGTGACGTAAGTCGTCAGTTGGGTGCATTCCGCGTGAATGCGGTATTTCAAATATCAACAGTTTCCTTATTTTAATCCGATTCGGCCTGCGATCCGATTCGCCTCGGTCTACCCTATTTGGGACAGAACCAAATACCAACATATGAACAAGGATCATTCGACGACGACTAGTAGAGGCAAAGTTGTTCGGAAGAATTTGCTTGAAAAATCCTACTATTGAAAAGGAACACAAATCGTTACGGTTGGTGTTTGTTAAGAAATATGAACCTTGGACCTATCGTCAGTGGAGACATGTGTTATTTTCTGAGGAGACCACGGTTAATCTCATTTCAATAGACAACAGCTATGAACAGCATCTTTTAAAAGTAGAAATCAACCCAATTGCAAGCATAACACAGACCCGGCATTATAAATGTTTGGAGCTGTTTTTTTGGTACTTGCAGTAGGATCTGCGAAAAAATTGAAGTGACTCTTAATCAAAACCAATATAAAGAAATATTACAAGAAACCATATTGCCTTAAGTCGAAAAAACTTTCTCCGTCGTATAGACGTTTCAACACGATATCTAACAATCCAAAACATACAGCGCCATTCACCAAATCTTTATTCGCATGGAAGTCGGTATTAGATCAACCTGAAAATAACCCATATGTAAACCTTGTAGAGCACCTATGGTACGAAGTCATAAAAAGTAGTAGTTCAACCCACTGATATTATAAATAAAAAAAAAAAAAAAAAAAAAAAATATATATATATATATATATATATATATATAACTATATATATACTTCAAGCTTGGAATAATGTTTAAATGCCAAATGGCCAAATTCTACATTGAGAAGGACACTGAATAGTAAATTGTACTCCAGCAAAATTTAATTTAGTTGCTCTATTTTATTTTGTGCGTTTTCATATGTACCTATCACTAATTATTGTCCTTTAATCAAATAGTATATAAAAGTAGTTATATTTTAAATTTCCATAAAAAATATTAAGCAGCTATTTTTCTAATTTATTACACACTAAATTTATAAATGTAAATATAATTTATTATATTTATAACATTAGTGCGCTTACACATCAACATCAACATATGCACCAAAGTACTGTAAGTGTCAGTCGCATGGACATATAGATTACACGGGAAAGAAAAAAATATTATTCTTTAATTCTAATGTCCTTAATTAGTTGATTACAACTGTATATCATATGTTTTAATATACCAAACGACATGGTATGATGAATAGAATACGGAATCTTGAAAGAAAGTAAAAAAAACGTATAATTGTGTATTACCACAGCTATTGAGAAAAGAAATATAAGTGTTTGTTATATGATTTACAGAAAGTACTGCAAAAGACTGCAAAGTTTAATAATGAACTTTCGTTATGTCATTAGCATAACGCAGTGGTGATATTTGTACCTCGTAGATGTCGCCACGAATACCTCGGTCGGTATATTGGACTGGGCGGTGGTAGCAGAATCATTGACAGATGCGGTGCGCGCGCAACACGCTCGCTCGCTTTTTTGTAGCTGTTATATTCATTTGTTTTTAAGTTGTGTCAAATCGCGAGGTTCATCAATAAAATTGTATTCTATACGCGGCTAGATCGACATATTATTTCATACTTATGTGAAACCTCGCCTAAAAAAGATCGTGCAATAATCTCATAAGTTACAATTTTCTTTAGTAACATAATTTTTTATTTCTGTGATATAAAATTAGGAAATAATATACCCATTGAGCGAATAACATTTTTAGGTTAAATAAACTTAAACCGGTGGTTATCTTAGCAAATGCGAATGGACGTAAGTGAAGTGTTTTAAACATAAGTGATATAAATTTCAAATTAATCCATTAATCTGAATCGGTGTTTAAGTTTTTAACGTCGATTCATGATGAACTACGTGGACGTCACATCACCAAATTACTCGTACATTTTCGATTTTGAAAGCGAGTTTATTCATCAAAACACAAGAAAATGGATGACCGAAAATTGGACAGTAGCGTTTTATTATGTGGGCGTGTATATGTTGTTCATAATATGTGGTCAATACTACATGCAAAATAGGCCGAGGTAAGTTCTCATTCATGTAGAAATGTCAAACATAGTTTGTGAAAGATTCTGCGCGGTTCGGCATACCTGTCTTATGTCATTCGCATTGTGGCGACTTTATAAACCCGCATAGTATTGTATAACTCATACATTTTGCAGTTATATCTGTCATCTTCAACCTTTTTATTGACATATTTTTTTTATAATTAATTTTGCACGACTCTTAATAATAATTTATTTAAAAAAATAAAAGTATAAAAAAGAAATAAGTATTTTATTATAAAGTAAGTACGTCATGTAGTTTTATTCGCCAATATATATAAGTAATACTTAGACACAAGTTCATTATTACAAATAAAGTAATTTGACTATAATAGAAATTAAAGCGATATAAGATTTTTTTATTGGATTTTAGTTTCCCATTAGAAGTTTAAAATCAATATTTGTAAGACTTATAAAGAATGTATGCTATTTTATCCTTAATGTTACTTTAGTTACCTAACAAAACAGGCTGCAGTATGTGATGACATTAGTTTCTTGTTTGCCATTACCTGTGATTCATACGTGTCACATGAAGTTAAATCCATTTCATTATGATATTCTATTATAGTATGACTTCATTGTGCTGATTTGTACGTCTCACTGAAACATATTTTACACAAACGGATTACAACGTATCAAATTACAAGTATTGTTCATATTGCAAAATAACTGTTGAGTTTGCAAGTATTTCTTTTTTAAATTTCAACATAGCCGGTAATAGCGGCACCTATTAAAGCTATTAATTAAACAAATATTACTTGATTTGTTGTTATAAAATCCATGTACATTTGAAATAAAAAATTACCCCAGGAAAAGTTTCATTTTAAACAAAAAGATAGTTGAGATACGATGTTAAAAGTTGTGCTTTTTGTAACTGCTTTCAAATTAAATAATATTTTTTCTTTTCCAAATTTTGGAATAACCTATGTTGTTCCCAAAAATGCTGTCCTTAATTCATTATTAAATTGTCTTTATACATTATAAGCCCAATGCCAGTGGATTTATTGTAGTTATCTATCTACTTACCCAGATTATAACATTGTTAAACATCTTTATTTTCCCTAATTGATGTTAAATATGCTTGCTAAAGGAACAATTGTTTTTTTCTATATAGGTATAAGAGTTTTTAATTTAAATAGATTAACCCAGCCCAAATCCTTTTACTTTATTTGAAATTTTATATAATCATGTGGTGCAGTTTACTGTCTGTAACATAATTTTGTTTAATTGAGTTGTAGTAGAGTATCACATTGGCAAATATATTTTTACATATTCCCTTATACTTGTGACTCTCCGTATTCCCTTATTTCATTAAACCTTGAGTATTATGCAACGTCTAAATGTCTTGTTGAGACTGTAAGCATCTTTTTAACTTTCGCTTTAGTTTTATTAATATTTTTGCCAGTATTTATTTGTTCCATGTGTCCAAACGTCTCAAGAAACCTTCCTAAATTATATAATAATTACCTCTTGTAAAGGCTTGTACATTTCTTAGTGATTTCTTAAATTACGCCATTCTGAATTTGAAGTTAATTTGATTTTGCATAATTGAAGTGGTAATGAATTAAGTAATAGAACATTTTCCATAATTGTACTCATATATTATGAATACAATAATAGAAAGTAAAGTATTTCATTCATAACTGGTAATAATTACATATAAATTACAAGTCTGCAATCTTTATTTCTGGCCAATGTTATTTGAACGATTAGTAGATTTTTTATTATGCTCATATTTTGTAACGCTGGCATCGTCGAAATAATCCACCAAATTCATTTCTTATTAGATTTAACTTACTTTATCAAAAGATATTTTGACAACTTAAAATATTTTTTTGAATATGACTTTTAGTGGTCCACATTGAAGACTATGATATTACATGTCTTTCTTCCAAATATCTAATTAAAACGAGGCACATTTTGTTAAATTGTCTCGCATTATTTTTTTTAAGAAAGTTAACTACTTGCCTATCGTCAAATGGAATCAATGTTTCTGTTTATATAAAAGTGCAAAATCTAAGGAGATTTTTGTTTCCATTACATATTCTCAAAATAAAAGATACATATTCTCAAAATAAAAAATACTCCCATTTATTTGTCCCAAAAACCTAGAAAAAAATATTACGCTGGCATTAATTAACTTTCTGATATGTGCTAATATATCTACTCTTGTTGCGTTAGTAGGACGATTAGGAAAACACTTGTATTTGTATCATTTAAATTGCTAGACAAGTGTGACGCTGTAAGATTGGTTAATTACAAATTAATTACTATATAACCTAACGCTTCATTCAAAATACGTGTAAAGTTCCGTGTTATTTGAAAGATTCATTTGTCTGTATTAATATAGTGAATCGTCTTTATTCTATAACTACTCTTAATCACCTAGCAATTGGAACCATTTAATAATTTTAATCCATTTATTTAAACAAATTGCATAGAAGGCTATTAATTTTTTATTGTTTTTACTCAATAGACATTGCATTAAGATTTCTTACTGACTTATTGAAATTCTATACCAAATTTTAAAGGTTTTTTTCCCAACTTATGCACTACTATGACATTCTTACATAACACTAATATTTTTCAAAACGGATAAATATTTCCCAATGCATTTATGCTAAATTCTGGCATACTTTTCCTGAATTCTTATTTTTTAATTAAGCCTGAATTAATTATGCCTAGATGAAATTGACTGAAAACCAATGGAGTAATGTTAAACTTAGTAAAAGGCGTTTAATTCATATGGGCCCGAAAAACTATTATAAACTTATTTTGATAAGGCTGATTCGTTTTAAAAAATGTGGTGATACATTTCAAATCAGTGAAAGGTAAAATCAATATTGTTTCCCTTGTAGTATAAGAGTGAGGCTTAACAACCAACCACACGGTGATTTGTTAATCGCGTGAGTGTCGCGATAAAACGTATGCGCGGACGAACAAGTTACGAATGAAAAACCTCCTTTTACAGTTCAAAGGGCACACACCCTTTAAAAATGAGTCCGCGTGTTATGTTTCCAAGTTTTGAAATGGTTGATAGAGTCAGTATAATGCTATTTTTAACGTAACATTTGTGTGACTACAAGACTATGCATCAAGATTGTTTTATCTGTTTAGCGCTATGTGACATGTACATAAGTTTTCAACGCAACTTTTATAACAGGTGCTGATATTAATTTACCTGGTAGATACCGATACCGGTGTTGTCAGGAGAATTATGTTCTATATGTTTTGTTAACAATAAACGCAATTACTCAGTGATGATATCAGCGCGGCCTGGACGCAGATTTTAATTTCGGACGTCATTTCTTAAATCGATCAAAAATGGCAGAAAAAAAATCTTACTGAATGTTTGGAATGCACAGGTGTACCCTGTTGTAGCAAATTATTATATCCGTTATTTGCTTGGAGCTTCGCTTGGAAATAAATATATAGCTGCTTATTAATGCTACAAGATCAATGATATACTATCTTTAATGTTTAAAATTACAATTAAATCGGCGATATCAATTTTAAGAATTGTAAAGCAACCCTTTCTATACATAAAAAGTTTCGATATAATCGGTTAATTTAGGGTTCAGAGACTGATGGGGAAGTCGTGCCTCTTCATTTATTAATTAATTATACGAAATCGGATGAAGTAATGGCTGATCGTCAGGTTAAAAGTGCAGGGTGACTACTCTGGCACCATTACAATGTTGTCAGCTTGTTTATTTCTTAATTCGTCACGCAAATTAACATACGTTTAATTAATCGTTAACCTTGACTTTACGATCATATTTAGTTATTAAGGATGCCATCTGTTTGAAGGCTGAAAGTTTGCGTTTAGTGAAGCTTTCCAGCATTATTTATTCTTCGGTTAGTGCTATAGAAAACAATTGAAATTAATATGTATCCGGTCCCAGCTGCGAAACAGAAATAACGCTCGATTGGTTAGTAAATATACACAGTTGTCTATGATTTTAGTTCACTGGAGGGAAACTGCAATCAAAAGTGGACATATTAAATAAAAGGGGCAGCCGAAGAGAAATTTAAATATAAAGTTACAGGAACACGTGTCACGTGAACGGTTATGATGCTTCATTACCATTTTACCTGGAATTGTAATGTCATACTTGCCTATGTACTTATTATAAATAACAAACGCAAATAAGTCCAAGTTATAAACTGGAATTTAATTAGTTTCTAGTTCGTCAATTTCGAAACGAGGGTTCGTGGAGTAGAACTGGCCCACGGTGCCGGTTCTCACCACCGCCAAGGCTACGTGTCAATTTGACATGGTCTGATAAACATACGGACACGAATATGTGCTGTTACTCTTCTACTCTGAATAAAATAAAGCTATATCTTACAGCAATACTAAGTATTATGTCTACATTATATAATATACGTATAATAAAACTATATATGGAAAGACCTGTGCGAGAAAGAGATTTCACTAAATGCCGTCTTGCTCTTTAAAAAAGTTATTCTATTAAATTCGTTTTCTTTACCGGTTCAATATTTTTTATGTACGCCTATTACACTGTGACGTCAATAAAAAGTTTAAGTATGTATTTTACGCGGTATTAACAACTATATTAAGTATTTGTTAATGTAAACCTCATTAAATAGTGTTTAAAATTCATTTTACTCGAAATTATGTACGGACTTTGGTATAGACTGAAGAGGACCTTATATTAACATATTTTGGAACCAATATTAACATATCACCTTTAACGCGTTTGATTTATATATTAAACCTATAAATTGTTACGATATGCTTTAAAACATACCCTACTATCTACTTAACTCCTGTTGGTAAAAGTGTTTATTCTTTAATTATTTCTTACTCTAATATTGCTCCACAACGCATGTGAATAATGTCGAAAAAGAATTAGCTCACTGGATGAAAGATCGAAGCTATCAGTAACGTCTCACACCGACAGCCTCAATAGTCAGTTATATAAAACAAACAAAAGATACGGCTCCAAGTAGAGCCACATCCCAAAAATTACCAAAGAGAATGAATGATATATGAAAGACGAAGACGAGATAATTCCTTGTCTTTTGAGATCGATTTTAGAACGCTAATAACATGTTATATAATATAACGTCAGTGGATGCTATGATATCGGCCGTGCTGTCATATTAGGTCATGTCGTAGAAATAACCTAACGTTAGATCTCACTGATGCAGCCCAGTGAAACGACATAATGTTACGCATGACTTGACAATCGTTATGCTTCATATTTATTTTTAGTCAATTCTCACTGCGTCGTGTCAAATTAGCATATAGGAGACACAAGATCACTCCAACTTTGAACTTAAAAACGTTACACGATTAATATGTAATGTTTATATGGAGTCTATAGTTTCAGTCATTTAAAAGATCAAACTGAAAACGAGTTGACAACTTAAGTAACCTTGTAAGAGGAACGTAAATAATGGACTAAAAGTGATTCCGTTTGCAACAGATGAACTTGATAAATTAGATGCATTAGAGTCGAGATCAAACAATACAGAGAACAGTTCAAGGATGTTAGAAAATAACAATGAACTCGTTTCTCTGTAAAAAGATCTCCTACGCATCGAGAGATACAATTGCAAGTGTAAAATATTTCAATTATTTAATTTGAAAATAAACTAGGTATTTAGAACAGCTTCAAAATTAAAATAAATGTAATTTTGGCCCAACACTGACCACTGCTAAAACAAACGTAACGTTTTTCGTTGTTCCACATGTCAGTGACCGGTCCCAGAAGTTGATGTGATGGTTACGTTCTGATCATGGTATAACCGTGGTTGTCACAACTTTACAGATTGCAATCATAAAAAAGGGAAATGCTGCAGTTTTATGGTATACATTGTTTCTAGTATTTTTTCCTGTAGAAATTCCACTCAAATATTTGGTAATTTGGAATTACGTTAGAAATCTGAAAAGCCTGCTGACTTGAATTCTCAAGTCAACCCAAGTGAAGGATATTATGACCATGTGTAGACGTCGTGTTGTTACGGTGTTTACATGCATAAGTATGAAAGCGACAGAGTGATGCAAATGTACTGCTCTTCAAGTGAGATTACACTGTACTTGCTTGATAATAAAGCTTTCTTTTATTATTAATTTCTTTTTTAGTTTTTAATTACGACCTTTCTTATTAACACGCCTTATCCGTCACAGCCCACTGTTTACCCGGGCAGCTAGATGTCTTCCAGGTGTTCGCGGGTTATTCCCCCGAGCGGTGCTGAACAATGTGCGCAAGTATCGTGTGTACAAAAAGACGATAAATAATTATGAATATTATTTTAAATTTTGTGAAAAAAGTGATCATTTAGATTTTATTTTAACGACAATCAACTATTTTTCAGTCAACGAATAACGTCTTTCTTTGCCCGACACTTATTCCCGGACACCGTGTATAACTAAGTGTGTTAAAATCGTATGGCAATGGAAAAAAAAAACATTAGTTTAAAACGGAGTGGAAGAAGTAGGCAATATCAAACAATAAATCTCAGAAAAATCTGTTAAGTAAACCTCTAATTGTCTATCTATGCTATTAATAAAACTTTAACAGAGTGAATCAGTACATGGAAAATATTTTAAAAAGAGTGATTGATTTAGCATAAGGAATGATAATGGAAACAGAAAAGCTGTTTTTAGAATTATTATTTTTCTGTTAATTTGTTCGTCAGTCACGCAAAATCTTTGATCGAATCTTTTGTTTGGTATGGTACAGTTTAAACCCAAGACCGTCATAATAACTATTGTTATTCCGAATTTCAGGCCAGTGAAATCGTGGGGCACAGCTAGTATTAAATAAAAACGCAGATAGACGTTGCATTTTATATGTGGAGATTTTCAAATGCTTCGCCGCTCAATTTACAATAAGTATAAAATACAATGCAACAACTTGTTTTGCAGATTAATTCTCAAAAATGCGTAATCTCAACGAGAATGCCACCACGCGCTATAAACGTGTACGAGATGACAGTGGAGACAATGCACAAATTAATCGGCGTTTTAAGTACTATTTTTAGAGGTTAGGGGTCACTGATAAGGAATATTTATTGACATTACACTCGGAGAAATGCATTACTGTGATTGCGATACACGTTCCGCTGCATGAGAAAATAAAAAAAAACATGTAAACAATAATTGAACAGTTATCTGAGAAGATGATAAGGAAAGACGTGACGTGATGCGGTCATATAAATTAATTAACCTTGTCACATCGTGTCAAGTTTTACATAATAGGTTATCTATTAAAAACATAAGAAGTGATTAATTTGTAGTGCCTATCCCAGACAATGACAGTTTCGTAATATTTATGGTACCATGGTTGTTTATATTGTTCTCGTGCATAAGAGATGTAGACATTCGCTGCTATCACTTTAAAGGGAATGACGCAGCGCAATGTTTGCAGTTTTGACGAGAGAACTTTTGTAAGGCAGCTATTGGATACAGACGTCCGTGCCATACTACAGCAACCAACACTGTTATATTTTAGACGCCCGTGCCCTACTGCAGCAATCAATACTGTATATTTTAGACGTCCGTCCCATACTACAGCAACCAACACTGTATATTTTAGACGTCCGTGCCATACTACAGCACTCAATACTGTATATTTCACTCAAGTAGACCTGGAAAGTAGAATTTTAGTAAGGATTGGGGTTCAGGGGAAGGCAAATGGTGACGATCAAGAACGGTGACAAAAAAGTTAAAACCTCCTTCTCGTTTGAATATAGTAACACGTTATGATAGTTTATAAACATACCTAAAATGTTTAATTATAAATCAAATATGAATTCATTTGTTGTGTCTGTACTACTTATACAAAAAAAATACAGTTTACATTTTTTAAAATTTTAAAAACAAAATTTAATTGGCAATACATACCCCACGATTATATTTTTTAGTGACACTTGATACATGTGGACATATTGCTACGAGAGCAACCTCTTAATCAGAATGCGAATCTAGCCCCGCTCGACGAGCTGCCGGGAATCGAACCTTGATCCCCGCGGTGCGCAACCTTATGATCAATTCAACACACCACAGCGACGATATTTTAAACCCTATCAAAATATGTCATTTATATTTTTCTATGGTGCGATTAAACTTTTGCAATGGTAATATACTACCCTTAAATTTGTTGTTTTTAATAAAATGTCATGAAAATGTGGGTTAATTGCAAACCACTAGTGAAACAATTATGAATGATTAAAAAATAAGCTAGTTATGAGCTGCTGAATTTAATGATAAGGATAGGGCGGGGATATATATATATATATATATATATATATATATATATAATTCGTTTTTATAATACAATGATTATTATAAATAAAAACTATCAAGTGCTAGTGAACTCTCATTAAAACTCTTATAAACATGTAATGGTACTTTGTATTTCTATTAAATTATTTCAAAATATTAATTTTTCACAACATAAATATATCTTTGGCAGGCAAAAAGAATATAGTGATGTTTAAAAAAATTATAACACTCGTGGTCACTTTTTTGCTCAGGTAAAGACCGTACGGACACCTAGTCGCGTTATAAAATTAATAAAGAATTAACTCCTGACGCAATTATATGTTACATTTTCATAATACGCTATTAACCTATAGTCAGTGTCATGTGGACACTTACAATTAATCTTATAAACAGAATGCGCTAAATATAATAAAACTATTTTGCCTAATATACAGTTTAACTACCATAACCATCGACTGCAACCTATCAGTGTAGAGGCATAATTTAATGATATTCTGATGTTGCATTGGTGGCGATTTTCGCAATTTCATTTCCGTAATCGAAAAAGTAGTTTTTTTGGAGGGAAATATTTCGATAAGGGATCGTCATCATTTTTTTCACACGCTTTTATTAGCTTCACTTGTATGTATGTATGAATGCAACGCATCTTTCAATTAAATTTTCACCCACTTGCAGACGTTGAAACTATTTCAAATTTTGCAAGTGTCAAGAACCGGTGACAATACAATATAAAAATTAAATTATATTAAAAAATACCTAAAAAACTTTTTAATCTAGTGAAGAATTGCACAGACCATTAATTCCTACAAAATTAACATCAAATATATTCAAAATAATATCATCCAAAATAATGGCTTTCTTGAACACCTAGTTTATTTTTAAGTTATAGCTTGTTATTTTTAAGTTATAGCTTGTTATTTTTAAGTTATAGCTTGTTATTTTTAAGCTATTTCTGTTGTTTCTGATATTTTAATATGCAGAAGTCTATTTTTAGAAATTTACTAAATAAATTGTGCGATGAAACGGCGGTAAAAGTCTCCTCAACCCACACTCCGATGGACTCGTTTAGTTCGCTCGACGTAAATGATGTAATGTGACAGGATGTTGGAACTCTAATTCGCTGATTGTAACGCTCCTATAGCCTAGCTCGACATACCGCATTCTGTAGCTCAAAAAGTATAATCAGGATCCTAATAGTGAGACTGCGTTATTCATCTTCCTAAGTTTTATGCTTTCGATAAATTGACGGGGAAAAATTTAAAACCAAAGTTGGCTTTGCGAAATTTTCGGAAGTTGCCAGTGGATAAATTATGGAAGTTATTCGATTTTATTATTGACTAAATATAATATGGTAAGTCAATAAACCGATTCCATTTTTGTCTATAACCGAGTAAGCGAAAATGAAACTTATTTGGTCGTGCGAGTAGAACGAACGGGAAAGTGTGTCGACCCGCGCTTGCGCTATTCCAGCGAAACTAGGAAACAGTGTGCGACCCGTTCGACCTGTCGCAGCGCACGCGACGCAGACAGCACGGTGGCTCTCAACGCCCGCTACGGTGAACACATCAATAAATTTAAACTGATATTTTTTATCGAAACCAAGTAAACTTTGTCGTTCTCGATGTGTCACTTCTCGTAAGTTACAAGGCATATATTATGATTTTATTCGCGATCAACGTGTAACAGAAATGATTCAAAGCGAACAGGCCGGAAGATAATTTTTTTCGTGACGGTGGCGGTAATTTTCTTCGTTTATTATAAAAAAGCGCGTACACAGAGCAAGAATATTAAGCGACTATTGGAATCGTGGTAACAAATAGCCAAGAGAATTATTAATTAAAATTCACAAACTTACGAATTTTGTCAAGTGCCGCAGTACTTAATCCGTTAACTTCATAAGCTGAACTGTTGTGAATACAATCAGTGTGGATATGTAAGATCTTGAAAGCTAAGTGCTATATTCTTTCCATAAGAAGCACGATTACTTCCTTTCTATAAAGAGACAATATAGGTATTTAGACATTTTGACTTTTATATTATGTCTATAATAGTAACCCATACTACCTTACCCATACTAGCCTTCGCCGCCCAGCTATCTCGAGGTCCCTCCAGAGACCCATAATACAAAAGAGGGAACCTTCGAAAATTACCTAATAGTGTCTCTTTATTGCCATCCGACGCATCCACCTGACGGGTTTACATACTGTCCCTTCACATTTAACGCCTCCGTTTCTTCAAGAATGCTCTTAACAAACGCTTCAGCTGATGCGGAGATCGGTCCGTTCTCAATGACGATAGTGTCCGGCGGGGAGCACTGTGCGCCGCCGACGCGCCTCCGGCCAAATTCTTCTACGTCCGGTCCGGTTTCCCCATTAGTCGCACTCTCCCGCCGATTTGACCGCAATCAAATTCCTATTCGCACCGGCCTCGGCTCGGCGCTACAAATTAACACCTGCGTTTAACTGACGAGCAAGGTGACGACCGAGACCTTGACAGTTTTTATTCTGATTTTAAGTTCGTACAAAATGTATTTATTAATGAATTTAATATTTACTTTGCTAATGGGAGTGTCAGCGTGCATATCTTAAACGGTTAACTTAATTTTTAAAATTAAGACACACAGAATGTTAGCTGAAACACGCCAGAAATGGAAGTTTCAAGTGAAGCTTACAAACTTCCTATTATCGTTGTCGGTAAGTATGCCCGTTTTTATTACCGCCATGTCGATAATCACGACCGAGAGTGTTTGTTTCCGCAATGGTCGTAGGTAAATTTATACCATTTAGGTAAGTCATGTTTACGGTTATGTAAAGAAGATGGTAAAACGTTTACATAAACATTTTGAGTAACCGTGTACCGTGTATTTGTTTTTTATAAAAATGTTTCGTCGTTAATATCGTTGGAAAATAATACTCGACCGATCGCTGAATACGTACGGTAGTTATGAAATCGCCCAACGCTTAAATAAAGTTACGTTTAGACTACGACACTTTGGTGTATACACTCAGTATATATGTACATAGAGTATCTGTGTGTGAACACCACTGTCTGCGCTTGCAACATTTATTGCGACACTCGGTTTAGTGTCACGACACAGAAAACGCCTTATGTGTGAACGATCAGACATTAGTGTCGGACATTTGTGTCCCAATTACTGTCGTAGTCTATACGGGTTTTAACGGTTGGCGCTTCTATGTCGCCGCGCAAACCGTCTTTTGCTCAGCTGGTGTCGTCCGTCGCAAAAGAGAACCGAAAATTCGGCATCGAGAGGCATCGCACTAGGAAAAATCTTGCATAACGACTGTGATGGTGTTGTGAAATTCCACCATTACAGAACCGTACGATGTTAGGCAACGGTATCTTGTTCCAGTTCACAGAATCGTTGATGCCCTCGATCAGTTTGCTTCTTAAAATGCAGTGAAGTAACTCCTTAGATCTAATTAGAGAATCCGTAGATCAACCACAATGATTATAAATAAAGAAAATATATATCTTTAAAGCGTAAGTATACATTTTAAAAGATAATTTTATATCTAAATTGAGTGTTAAGTGTCTCTTGACGCGGGAATATCTAGACTCAACAGAATATCATATTTTTAAAGTTGACTCAGCCATTGCTAAGAGTCGATCTGAAGTGGTATAATTCATTTAATAACGCAGTTGCAACGCAACACACATTACGTCCTATGACTAACGGCCATTGGCAGGCGCGTAACTCCCACCGCACTGTCAGCTACGATGGCGTAGCCTTTGAAAAATGCAAACAGCTCTCTGTACTGTGTCGATAAAGAAATAAATATACACGCGATGATATATATATATATATATCATCATCATCTATACCAGTGTTTCACAAACATTGTTCTGCCATGGCCCGGTAATTTTCACACTGCCCCTTCGTGACCCACTAAATACTTTTAAACCCAAGCTGGTTCCATAATGTAAAATAATACACATTTATTAATATTAAAAAGGTTTTATTAATACCACATACTTTGGTATATTTAGTTACTAAATTTTAGTGCGATCTTTGGAGCTGCTGCTAATTTTTTACTAAAGAATCCAAGTTCGCTGAAAATGACGAAAGTTTTATCCTAACATCTGGCTCCACTTCAAGTCGGTTTCAGGTTTAGGTATTATTTTGAAAACAAGGCGGGAATGTGGCGACCCGGTATTTTATTTTGATGGCCCGGTACCGGGTCGCGACCCGGCAAATGGGAAACGCTGATCTATACCATCGCGTGTATATTTACTTGTCAAGTAAAAGCACTGCTGCATGTACTTCTTTCACTTTTGAGAACTTTCTATTTCTTTTTACCTTATCTCTTAAACTTTATCAACTTTCTTTTTCATACAATGTTATGACTTTGATTAAATTATCTTTTTAAATATGAATACTAAAATAATTTTAAATCTTAACCGAAAGATCGAATGTAGGTCGCAATAGATGACAAATAGATTATTGAAATCACATCACCTGTTACCAAGATAATTCACGGAAATATTTTCGTGTGTTATTACGTAGTTAGAATCCACTACAGATAATTACGTACGTGCTATAAATATTGCTGGTGTTTGTACACGTCTACACCGGTCGTATTGCGTATACGAACCTCGTGGGCCCATATAAAGATATCGCAATGATGGCAGTTGTAAAGCGGCGCTTCACACAACACTGTTTTAATTGATGGAGAAATATATATTTCTGATGCGCCAAGCGAACGAATAGCTTTCAGCTATGTGCATTTGAAACGCCAAGACGAAATTTACTTATTAATACTTCGTACTCCTTGCTTCTTCATTAAATCATTTTAAACATTTACACTAATCCATTTAATTATACCCTAACAATGGTGATTAGAACTTATACTTTTTGACAAGCTCAAAATTTCGCTTACATATATAGTGAATATTGTCAAATACCCTATTTTATAGGGTATTGGACTATATTTTTTTATTACCAGAATAGAATAAGTGGTAACATTAAAAACGGTTAAAATAAATATACCTTACCTTTTTTTCATTACAAAGTTTAACTACTTAAAAGCTGATGAATTAATACTCACGCTAAAACGCCCCAAACAAAACATAACTGGCTTATGACGTCACCGGCCAATTATTTAGCATTCATTATAAAGGAGTTTATTAAATATTTTTAGTATCTCGTTATATATTACGTTTAAGTTATATATTGCATATTATATTTTTTGTGTGGAAACTAAATTAATAATAACTTTTTCAATTTAATGAACAAAAAAATTTACACTTTTCCTATTTAGAAGTTTTGATTAATCGTTTGTTATATGCATTATTTTTTCATCACAAGGTATTTTTAAACTTACTCTAAAGTTTATAAAATATTTTGACAAAAAATGTCTACAAATACCCTATTACGTGACATCAACGCGAGACATTGTTCATTCGTTATTTTTACAAATGAGACTTGATATTTAAACAAAATAACTTTTGAAGTTTCTCATTCATTAGTAATGTAAGAAAATAGTTATAAATTTTACTAATATTAGTAAAACCGAATGAATGTGACAGTTTTTTACCGACTAACTGCCACATTCTTTCGACTCGAGCCGATTAGCACAGTAGGTACAATGACCTCAAAGCTGTGCCAATTGATTAGGCACTACGAGTTTAGTCGAGCCCTGACCTCTGTTATTTTATCGCAACTAAATGTTAACTAAATCTAGTTTAGCCTTATAAAGGAGGCAGCGTACTGCTAATTATAACAATGAGAAAATAATGCTCTTCCTCCTTACGCTCGGTTTTAACTCTGAACGAATATAATATCCCTGTGCCGTGTTCTATTGCTATAAATGTTTCTGAGAAATGTTTCAACGCGCGGTCGATACCTTTCCTAGCTCCTCTTGTGACGACTGACTGATATAATATGTTAGTAATTGCTTGCAAGTGGGCAAATTTGTAACCAGATCTAATTCGAAGCATATTTTATTTATTAACCGATTCAGCGTATGATTCATACAGTGACGATTTGGAAGATCTGTCAATCTTATCAACTATGCCGTGTTTATCGCTAGATGTATTTCTCGCATTTTTGTGTGCGCAGCAATACATAACTGCTGTTCGTATTACATAACGTTTCTGCTCGTGAACTAGTATTGTAGTGTCAGATATTTTCCTTGAGAGCGATGGAATGAGGCCATCTCGATGGTAAAGAAAAAAATCGTCATTGTTGACTCTTTCAAGTTAATCTTTATCACTTTAATTACGAATCACTTCCAGGCGTATTTTAAATTAGAATTTGTTGAGGTGGAGTACAGAGATCGCGAGATTAAAATTTTTCTGAATCAGTGATTCCCAAACCTTTTTTGCGTTGTACATTCCCGGATTATAAAAATATATTCATGGCTCCTTTTAATTTTTTTGCCATTGTTTACAATAAAAGAAAACAAATCATTTTCAAGACATTTATTTCTTAATTACAAACATAATCAAATAAATGAAAACTTTGGTGTTCACTTCTAAAAATAATTAAGTATAATTAAATAATAAAACTGTATTATTGCGATGTTACCGAATGAATTATTGAGTGGACTTCAAATGGTTTTTTTTAATGTCCGAACACACTGGGCCCCTCTTATGATCTCGTTAGGTTCGCCTAGGGAGAAGCGCCCTACTGGTTGGGAACTCTTATTCTACTGGTTGAGACACCTTAAAATAACAATATAACTAACTTTGAGACACCTTAAAATAACAATATAACTAACTTTGCACGGAGATGAATAAAACAATATCAACTTTCCTCGTAGCGCGAGCAATGAACAGAGAAATATCGACATTCTGACTTTACTGATATTATTAAATACACTTGTTCATTGTCTTCTGCCATAAGCAAACTTGGACGTTTAATATTTAATGAAAAAAAAATGCAAAATTTATGAATTGTCCAGATAAGAGTCTTTCAAGTTAATGCGCATATCAGATAGCGAACATTTATGACTAGACATTACATACAATTACATATTCGCTAAAATTGTTGTGAATAGTTTATGAAGCGCCAAAACTAGAACTGATTGATTATATTTGTAAAAAACATGTCAAGTACGAGTAGACCTCGAAGAATTCCGTACACATTTAGGCACCTGTAAACATTTGGGGTACATAATATTTCTATTAAACTATTTACAGATACCAATTTATCACAAAATCTATATATTATATACGTCATTCACAGGCGTAAAATCATGGTGCATATTTAAATAATATTAAGCCTCACCATGTATATATAAGTATATTGCCTAGTATATACTTCACGTATATAATAAAATTACGTTTTAAAATACGGAGTTATATTTGTAGTCGATTTATGTATAGTATGTAGTATATTTATGTCACTTGTATGGAGCTTCTATGAACTTTTTACAGGCCCAACAGTGTGGCATAAGTTGGTCGACTATAATTATTCGTAAACTGCTATTCGTAGCCTATTTAAACGAGATAATTTTCCTTTTAATTTCATTATATGTACTACTATTGTGAATACTTTTAGATATTCATAAACCGTGGTTTAGGGATGAAACATGTAACTGACTAAAATGGCTTGCTTAATATTTCGTATGCGGACCCCTGTGTCGAAAAAGTGTTAATGACTTACCCCAAAATTTTTGAAAGGTCTTTCTAACGATACCTTACACAATGGGGGTGTGTAAAAAAAATATCCTTACTTAACATATAGTGTCCTAAATAAATATTTTATTTCATAACTTTATATATAACCTGTTGTAGGCGTTATATACCAAATCACCTTTTGTAATACTAAGAGTCTGCGAGTAAAATGGGTGTAACATACAGATGGCATATGTAACATAACACGTACTATAAGAGATTCTAATTTGGCTACGGAACTCTAAAAACGAATAAAACGGTAAAGTATTGTCAAAATATAAAATGCGTCATTGTTAAACTAACTAAATTAATGGACGTCCACGTAATTTGCTCCGGTATTGTATCCTAGCGTGCCATCACTCGACTGAATGCTGCTTGCTAGTTACTACATGGAAAAGTGGATGCCATTACGCTCGTCAAGGTCGGGTAATTTGTCTAAGAAGGAGCGGCTTAGATTATAAAGTTATTCACGATCACAGTGATGACAGGCCTTTATTTAAGTTATCGATTTTACTTAGAGTTGTTTATCTGCGCCTATTTGTTGGGCTCTTTTCAAAGTTTACATAATAAAAGGCGATTTTGTCGTTCAGTGTTCTTTGTCCAGTTTTATATAAATCCGGTATTCGTGGAAAATTGACGTGGCTGCAGTTGCGTATCACACTATGCCTAATTATATATCTTTAACTATTTTTTTGAACCGAGTTATATGTTCAAGTAAATAATCCAAGAAATAATTTATCCAACAAATTGTCGATATCGAAGTCGACGTCACTATCACCAGTTATATTATCCAAAAATACTATAATTCTCATTCCTGATTACCTACTAAGTTTGAAAACACATAGATTTAAGGAAGCAAGCTTGTTTTTAGTGTGTGAAGTAAGCTTGTTTTTAGTGTGCTGAAATTTTAAGATGAAATAACAAAATGTTTAAAAAAAATTATTTAGTTTTCCACGGACGGCCCACGTCAAAATTCCTAAAACGGACCACTTATGGACTCAATCACTTCGGTGTCCATCCGTCCATCTGTAACAGGCGATTTCTCGGATACTATTCGACGTAATAATTTAAAATGTAACGCAGAAATAGAGTATGGTGGTCCAATTATAGACGGACAGTTAAAATGTTCAATTTCGTGATTGTGGGGTTAATATCAGAGAGAGTAACTTTGGAAATAAAACTAAATAAAAATTCAAGCGATCGTGTCAAATGAAAATTTATTGAAGCACTAATTAATATGGTGTATTTTTTTGAAGCCTAATTCAACAATACATATGGTGTATTTTTTTAAGAATTAATTTAGATATTTTTATGGAAAACCTCTTTAAAAATTGTCGCCCTCGCCTTTATCGTCAAAGGGATCGCACAGAAAATATTATAGATTGAACCAAAATTGTAAGGGTTGAAAAATTGTAACTGTGTGAACAAATTATTTGTTTATTTTCTGATAACTGCTGAAACACTGAATAAATTTTGTCGTTACTGGTTTTCCAATTTTTTTTTAATTGTTACGCAATTCGACTGTGTAAGCCTGCAGTCCTCTTTGACGTTGATTTTTACTTCTGCTGGCATCCAAATGGTCAGTGGCGTTGCAAATAATCGGAGTGCGTTATTGTTAATAATTTAAGTGATCGAGGCTGATGGCACCGAACATTAATTGCGTGCAAGCATAGCTTGCTCTTTACAGATGTGTTGTTTAATGGGACTTTATTGCAAATATCGACGCCAATTGTTTCTTGGTACAAGTGTTTTGCATATTTTTATTTACACAATTATGCGACGCACGCATTCCGCGTTTGGAGGGTAACAGTGTTAAGAGTAACGTAAACGGTCGCCTGGGCCCATAAGACCAGCGAGGTTTGACCGGTTCGATTGCGCAGGTAGACGTCGATCGCAATGAATGATTCCGACAGGCATTGCGCGTCGTCATATCTGCTCAATGGGAGAAATACATAATTAGAAAGTAGGTACGCACACAGCGGTGATGTAACGCCAACCAGCTCGGCCCAACTTTAATTACGTAACTCGATTCGTTGTATTGTTTAAAATAATAATAGTGCTGCAATAGATAAGAGACCTTTTGCCTAATTTTAACTATCAAAATGTTGGTAACGCACTGTTTAAGTTTTCCGCATGTTATTTGGGTAATGATTTTTTGCGCGCAAAAGATGCCAAGCCACTACGTACAAAAGACTGCTAAGAATAGTGAATTTACAGTCTTTTGTATGTATGAATGTATCTATATATGGATATTCGATCGTCGCTCAGGAATTACTGAAACAATCTGGACGGCAGCCATGACGTCAAAAAAATCGTGTGATCGCAAACCCTATCGGGTGGGACGTCATTGGAAAGGCCTTTTAAAAGGTAGTTGAGGTTTCATTGATCATTTTGCGGACCTTAACTCAATTTAGGAAATACACAGCCCCAAAGTTATTATAATATAATGTAAAAATTGACTTAATTACAATTAAGACATTTATATACAGTACGACATCTTAACACCGATCCGACCGACTTTACTTAATTTGTTTTAGTTTAACATCTTAACACAGTGTGTCGATAGATGGCACTGTGCTAATTCTAAAACGCATTAACGAAAGTGAAGGTTCCTTAAGCAAGTTTCCATCTAGGTATCGGGTCTAATGTTAAGCCGAGAATAAATTAGAATATAACCAAGTATTGCGTAAATGGTGATATAGCCAGGAAAAAAAAGAAAGACCAGCTCGAACTTGGCGAATTGTTTTACACTATTACAAGCACGTGTCAAAGTTGATGTCACGACAATTAGGCCAGATGATGCTGATAGCATTTATTGACCAGATGATGCTGATAGATTTAGAGCAGAGCGGAGCACTATTGACGAGAGTGAGGATCTGGAATTCTAGTGCTATTTAGCTTATTAACCGAAGTCGAAGACTACAAAAAAGTAAAGTAAAAATGAAGTTTAAAAAAATTAATATGTGTCCACACAAGGTATGAAACAAGTTTTCATTTCATGGATTAAATGTATTGAGATCTGCTCAAACCAGTCAAATTGCTATGCGATGTATATGAAGTTAAATATGGGTCAATGTTCTACTCAAGAGAGTTGAAACTGCAGAAAATTTGTTTACCCCTAATGAACATTTTTAAACTGCTGTTAATTCGAGGTTTAATCGGACTAGATGATGATGAGAAATTACCAATTCTTCATAAGACCGACCCTGTAACGCTTAGCAAAGTTTTTCTTCGGAGTCGTCGTAGACAGTCGTAGACTCGCGAAACTGATTTCAAAACATTTAAGCTGTTCGTAAAGAGTTTGAACTGAAAGAAATACGAGGACGGCTTGTTGGTGAGTCCCTTTTAGAATAATTACATGACAGATTGTCGTGCAAACGTAAAGGCAGTTGATGAAGAATTAGGACAATGAAAAATGTCGAGGTATTAATTGGATACATTACATTATTTGATTATGTCAAGAATACTTTAAAATAAAATCATTTGATACGCTACGAATCATGCTTCTCTTTATCATTTTAAAATTCACCGAACCGTCTTTTTTCTATTTATCCTCGTATTCACGGTAATTTTAAGGAGTCTAAATACCGCAAATAGCGAGAGATTCTAAATTCGCGTTCGAGCCGTAAGGAAAAGGTACCATCATAAAAAGATGGGGCCGTATGTGTGGGCATGCACCTACGGCGATGTATCCCTCAGTCCCAACTGTGTATTCAACGTGGGTCTAGATTACGTAAAACATTCGGTTCTATACTTCATTCCACTCCAACAGACAATGTTTGTAAACAGAGCAACACGACAGTTAGTCTAGTACAGTTAGACAGTCTAAACCTATTTCTTGTATTTGCGTTAGTAATATAACTTGGATTTATTTGGTATTTGCGTGTACAAAACGTAATTTTGTTACTGGTGTATATTTACGCTGCATAAATAATGTTTAATTTATTTGAATGAAAATTATTTTTGTACACATTTACGTTTCAAATTGTGTATAAATAATACCGAACATTGGCATTAAAGTTTTTTATAAATAAATATATCTAATATTAAAAGTAATCATCGAAAATATACAGTCAAATAAGAGCAAAAGCTTATCTATACAAAACTGTATAAAACATGTATACCACATTGCAAAATAATATTAACACTTAGCTGAAAATAAAATGGCACAATGTTTTTTTACTATCCTTACGCCAAGTACCCTTGAACAGGTTATTTAGCACCAATATTCTGTCTCTTTATTTCTTCTTCTAATGAAGAGAATATATAAATTTCGTATGTCCCAGAATATTCAATATTTTTCCATTTTATACCTCTGAGTTTTATGTGAATGAGAGCTATCCACTTTTCTCCTCTAAATTTTATAATTCATGTAAATAAAATTTCCATGTAATATTGATATTTATATCATTATTTAACTTGACAGTTTATTAAATTAATTTAGTTATTAGGTTACTTTTGTTCGATACGGTTACTTCCTCTGCAGTAATCGTTTTTATAGAAACAGATTCATACACGCTGTAATCGGCCAAGAACAATATCGTGGATTGTACGTCACGTTCTAATCAACTCTCATTATTAGACGGATACTGCCTAGATATTGTATTCGACGGATATTGCATGAATAGTCGCTCTTCTACACGGTACCAATTTGTTTCTTCGACTTAGTCAGCTAAGTTAAACTAGTATCATAACAAATTGTACCAAATCGTCATCTAACCCATTTTTTTAAATGTACATAATTAAGTTTCTCGTTTACATATATATTTTTTAATTAAGCCTGCGCATTCGAAAGGAGGAGCCCCTTTATTTTGCTTTAACCCAAAATTAAGGGGAATCGTGTTGAACAATATTTATCGCGCTTTATTAACAAACTTCCTATAATTTTTATAGCAACACTAACCTTAAGATAATAATGCGTGCATATTTGAAGCATAGCCACAAATCGTCACGCGCAATGGCTGAGCGCGAATATTAATAAAGCGTTAGCTTTCGCCGCGCTCTGCTGGGAACGCTCGTCTTGTATGCACCGAGCACGTTTTGGCATCAGTTTACAAACGCCCGTATGTACCACACGCGGTCAGGACTGTCAGTCGGACTTACTGACGTTAAAATATTTCTCATTGACTGTCAGTCGAGTCGAACCAAGAGTCTTCTTTACCAATCGTGCCCCATTGTACGGTCCGATCGCTGAAATATCCATAAGAAATACGTTT
The DNA here is from genome assembly GCA_039881145.1 of Druceiella hillmani. Taxonomy (NCBI): domain Eukaryota; kingdom Metazoa; phylum Arthropoda; class Insecta; order Lepidoptera; family Hepialidae; genus Druceiella; species Druceiella hillmani. The sequence goes on along the minus strand of JAYKKI010000038.1, from coordinate 9,410,777 downwards.
TTAACTGTGAGTAAGTCCGACTAACAGTGTGGTGCATACGAGCATAACAGGTTTAATTATGACAGGTAGTCAATATAGAGTTTAACTCTTTAGTGAAAGGTTTATGAGAATCGGACTTTCTAATTATGCCTTTGTATTGCTCCTATGCTAATTTCATTTTGTTGTATTTTGTAATACATCAGAAAAGACTAAGAGATTGAGTGAAAGATGAATTGATAATAAAAACAATGTAGATGTTTCAACGTATGCGTGGTTAAAAATTATCGGCTCGCGCTTTACGCGACTTTTCTTGGCTTTAACGATTCTGTATAATTGCATAAAAATAATTGTATAAAATGAGAAAGATAATTACCGATAGACCTTATCTAGTGAGGCGTTGCGCCAAACCGAAGTAACAATAGAACACGGAGGCGTTCCTTGCGAAGCGAACTGTACCCACGTTGTTAATATGCTATTTGTACATTAATATTCTCGATGTATCTCGAGCATAATCGTGGCGACCGTTGCATCACTCGACTTTCGCCAGATATCGCGGCGGAGCAGCGCGAGACGGGGCCCCGGCGCCGCCGCTCGGACCTTGGCATAAGTCGTTCAGGCTATTGCTCCGGGGCCAGTTATAATTTGGCTGTCGAGATGGCGATAATATTGGAAACGAATCTGGGTTAATTTCACTCAATATTGTAGCCGTTCTCGCGTTTGAAGCTGGCGCGTGTCGAATGGTGGCGACACTCGAAGATTGACTGAAGATTCGAATTAGATAACTTCCATATGCAATTCTCAGTTTTCATTCGACTGCAATTGAATAATCTTTAACAGTTTCCAAGCAAAGGTAGAAGATCGTAAGCGACATGGAGTTTTGAAAAAAAGTTGTGACTCCGAAAGTACAGATGGGAAGGCGTTGTTGATGCGCAGCAAAATATATATTAGGAATTACTTGCAAAAAAGTAAATTTTGTTAAGTAATAATTCGCACAGGTAAACCGGCCAACGAAAAAAGTCGTACTGGAAAAGAATATAATGCGTAAATCGTACATTGAGAGCTACGCTTGCTGAGCAGGAGAAATGGGACAAATCAAAACTACGTTTCCACGCTGCAAAAATAATTTGAGTGATCATTTTGCTTAAACGTTCTCACCTTCCGTCCGTCACTCCGCTGTGGCACGAGAGAAGGACAAACATACATACTTTTGCATTTATAATATTAGCTGAATAGTTTCAGTATTCTAACTTTCTAACTACTTTTTACTCCGGGCAATCTCATTCCTAAGTAGAAAAATTCTATTTCAAATTGAACGAAATTAACACTTTATATTTAATTTCCCTTAATCATTCTGTATGGCATTGAACGAAGATCATTTTCATTCTGGCAACGCAAGGAGTATCCCCTTGGCATTCAAGGATCAAGGAACGTATGGACAACAACTAAGGTAGTCCAGGAATATATTTAGTTTGCCCCAGAAATGTATACGCCACAGCCGCATCGTAGTTTTACTAGCTCGATAAATGGAAAGGCCGGAATCGGATGATTATGAATCTAATCAAGACAATTTCAAATTCGGATAAATTGCAAAGACTCTTGATCCAGAATTTAACAGTAGCTATTACCTAAATAATCCCGATGGCAATAAATTGATTAAAGTGACTATATGAAAACATAATCATAATAAATTAAATATAAAAAGTTAGCTTCCAATTGAAATTAGATAAGGTAATTAGCCTTATCTAATTGAAAGAGAAGTAATTCTTTACGAATTTATTGTGTCAAACATTAATATTAGCTTTGAGTAATTTGGATAAATATGATTAACATAACGACAGTTTTTGTATTAAATTGTCATATTTAATGAGTCAATAAACTTTGTACTTTATATTTTGGCAACTTTTTATTTATTTTTATTGATCTGAATGTTTTATTGGGGTAAAAACCTTTTGCTGGATCAAACTAATTTTCTTTTTTTATAAAACCACTAGTAGTTATAGTATGCCGATTTACACAACATATAATAAACAAAAAGAAATAAATAGTGATACTTGAATGAAGTTTTATTTTTAACTTGGCCTTAAATTCCACGTCTGAATCCTCTAGTAGGAATGTTTCGGAAAAAAGCGATTTTATATATGGCAACCCTAACTACAACTGTTTTCGTGTAGATTAAAAATAACACAAGCCAACTAATTTCTCGTGACGACTTTAATAACATGCCACACTTATTACCATAATAGTTCGCACTAAACATTAGTTATTGTATAAACCGAAGCAGTTGCTTGTAAAGGACGAACGTGGCAGTTCATGGCAATTAGATACCTATCGTGAGTTTATTCTGAGAACTCAGGTTTTTTCTGGGAACTTCGTCTTATAGGCAACATCAGTAAAAGTTTGTAATTATAGGTTTTTAGCGCAGGTTTACTGCGTATTACATTCGACTTTCAGAAACGAATAACCTATATACTTTGTCTATTATAGCACAGCCAAAGAGACTTTCGAGTACTTAAATTTGATTGGGAATATTACTTAACACAGTACCTATTATTTTATATTGTTACAGTCTATAATCTTTTCATTTATAGACTGTAACAATATAAAATATTGTACGTGTTATTTGAACACAGTAGATACCTACAGGTATTGAATACACACGTAAAGTGTGTACTTACCAGTTGCGGATGATGTGGGCGCAACCGTAGGGTAAAATATTATACAACGTTCGAATAAACCAAATTTGTTATGACAACGTTGTAATAATTTGTTAAATAATTAAATTGTAAATATTGTTTACGTATTTTATTATGTAGAATTCATATCAGTATCAATAATACTCATCGCTGTCACTAATACTTTTATGGTTTACAATGAGTAATTCGTGAGTTTCAAAAGAATGTTCATAGTTTCCTGTGATGAGGTCAACGCTCATTATATACTTGCATAATTTTATTTCAGTTAATATTTTAGTAGTGTTATTAATAAACTTGGAATGAAAGTCACATATATCATAAATAAGAAATAGACATAAATGCTACCAATAAACACGGTTTAAGAGAGACTTGTCTTAAATTAGTTTTAATTTCATCTGTCAATCACTATTCCCACCTCGACCGTAGTTTTAATTTTAATATAACCTACATTCGCGAACAGTTGACTTTTAAACAACACTTTTTTCAACGTTGACTTTTGAATAGAGCGTATAATGCCAGTCCGATTCTCTTTGCGATTCGTGCTAGAAAGTATTTAAAAAATGGCTACATATAATTTTATTTGCACAGTTGCAGCCATTTGGCAGCTCCATAATTTTATTAACATGTTTAATGAATAAAAATTAAAAATGTTTAAACAGTGTTTCGTGGTAACAGGGTTTCAGTTTCGTGGTAAATATTATATCAGGAAAAATGATGTAATGTTTCTAGAATAGCTACTTAATTGGTGATAAATTGGAAATGGACAGAAGGGGAGAAGACAGATAATATACTCTACAAGTACTCACTGCGTTGAGATATGGGAGTCGTAATCGAATAATTGCTCAAGAAAAATATATTTTTCCCAGCGATATTTTCTATTTCATTACACATGGCTCGAAACAACAGTCTGTAATAATAATCTGCAATCGAGTGGCTAAAGCCATTTTATAAAAACGACCTCGATGTACTAAATGCCTTTCTCTATAAAGTAAGAATTACATATTGCGAGTCCTTTACAGGATATAAGGGCGATTAGTAAAATATATTATACTCGTATTAAAATAGCCAAGGGAAGATCCTTAGGCCAACACTATATAAACTCAAACTGTTTTAGCTCTTAGAACGTTCAAGTAAGTAATTATGATGCTTTTTGCTATACTTCCTCACGCTTGCAGTTATTCTCTCTAATTTGAAAGTTAACATTTATTTTCGGTCATTGGCGTCCTCTCGACCTCTATTAATATTCGAGACGTTGGCGAGGAAATACGCACAACTCTAGAGTATTTATTAAAAGTACAACAACTTGCTGGGTTTGTAAAAGGGAAATTTCCTGGCACATTGTTTGGAGACACAGAATAATCCTGCATTTCATATTTACACCAGTCTTAAACCAACACTCACGTAGAAAATATTTATAAAATTATACCCACATACAAACGCGGAATGTGATGGAAAGACATATTCTCAAGTGTGGAAAAATCGTTTTGAATGGATGTCTACTAAATGGTGTCAGGACGTCTCTGCCAAACACCAAAATGTAAATATCTACCCTACCCTGCATAGTATTGCTATCAAAATTGATGAAGGCAAAGTTTGATTATGCCTCAATAATCAGCTGTATTCATTACAAGGAAGTGTAACGAAATTAATATTTATTGAAGAAGATTTTTAACTTAAATGGAAAATAAACTAATTTTACGGTAATAATCTTATTTATTGTTAAAGTAATAAAACATAACAACGAAATTACATATTGAATGTATTTGGCGTTAATTTTGTAGAAATTCATTATTCACAATTAAATGAAACTACGTGATGTAGTATTATTTCTACTTTCTTTAAGTTCTTTATCACGACCTATGTTTCGTTGTATTACAACATCTTCAGGTGGGCTCTTAGCAAACATATTTTCTCTTAGCAAAGGTCTTTGCTAAAAAGCAAGCCCACCTGAAGATGTTGTAATACAACGAAACCTAGGTCGTGGTAAAGAATTTAAAGAAAGTAGAAAGAATACTACATCACGTAGTTTCATTTAATTGTGACGAAATTACTTCTTAGGAATTAAGAATTTCTTCAAAGTTTTCTCATGCAATTTTAAATTGATCATTATTTGTGCATATTGTTCTAACATCATGCTTTTTTAGCATCTAGTATTCCTTATCTCTAATGATAATCATTGTATAGTCTCCTTAAAGTTAATATCTCGTAAAGCTTTACTAATTAACTGAAAAAAAAATATTCAACTGCCTTTTGTGATGGCTGTTTGTTTAATTTCTCTATTTAGTTGGCTGATAAGTTTAAGTTGACATTAATTGTGATTTAATTGACTATATTTGCTTAATTAAAGTACATATTGGAAACATATGGTGTTTTCTTTACATATTGGAAACATATGGTGTGATCTTTTATGTATAAATTACACGCTTAGCTAATAAGATTACACCTTTATTTTAAGAACAGTAGCAATATTTTTTACTATCATATTTAAAAAAATATAATAATGGTTATAATTATGTGGAATAGAAAAAAATAACCATACAAATATTACCCTGTTGAAATTAACACATTACACAGTTTACAATTTGCACTATAAAAATCATAATCATTTGAGTCCACTGATGATTTAGGACTTCCACCAGTGTTACTTGATTCTTGACGAAAATTGCAAGCTAATTTGCAAAATTAACACCGATTGATCTTTCTTAGGATGGCACATCCTAATACTTACCGCATTGAAACTGAAAGTTAATATAGATAACCAGAAGTGAAAACCGCGTTTAATATTAACATATTAATTATACATATTTTCCGTTATCTCTAACCAAGCATTTATTTTCATTTTTTATTCAGTTTGGTTCTTAAATATTTATTTTTAATTATAGGTAAATATTCTCTCAGCATTGACTATAAATGTATAGCTTTAATAACATATAAGAAATATGAAAATTTATCAAGCCAGAACAATATATTTTGATTATAAAAACAATGTAGAGCTCGAACAACCCACCTTTTCATTGCTTTCCCAAGTCACACAACGTTTCCTTGTGTTCAGAGACACATTTTTAAAGTATTTTTTAAAGACTTTTAGTAAAACGAAAAATAAACCAAACATAAAGGACACTCAACTATGAAATAAAGTAATATTAATGTGACAGGTGGATTTTCTCTGTAATAATCTTAGACAAAGCATATTTTTTAACTTTTTGGTTACGAAACGCGATGTCGTCACGTTGAGTTCATGAAATAAGTACGTATGTAATAGTTATACCAATGTTTTACCGGGTTTATTAGTAGTAACTTATGCCATCGTTATAATAACAAACTAATGTGTGGTATTCTCAGATTAGGAGAAGTATACTTAGGTCATGTACATGTTATAAATAACTTTGAATTTAGGAGGAAAGAGAGGGAAGAATTTTTTGCAGTTTTTTTAAGTATTTGTTAAACGATTATTTTCGTTTTTATTGTTTTCACATGTAGATGGTTGTCACGTGCGGGAACGGAAATAAAAAAAGAAAAAATATATAATAATTTCATTTCCTGAATAGTAAGATAGTAAGATTAGACGGACATATATCGAGTTGACACTACAAGCGTTCCATATTCACCATAAACAGTTTCGTTATCTTGACCTTTTCCGACGTTTGAACCGTTAACAGACAATTGGACAGCCCCTGTTCTTGCTATGGGCAGCAAGTATTTACTCATTTTTTGAACTGACCTTTCGCAACAATATAATTATATGTACCTACGTATATACCTTCACAGCTATTAACAAATATGCTTCATTTCCATAGGTTTACGAGATATATGAGCTAGTAAACCTATGAAAATGAAGCATATTGTTAATGAGGTTAATAGAAAAAAGTGCTGATGAAATAAGACTTTAAAAACATGGGCATATCTTTTCTTGCATAACGAGTTTGCCTTTGCATGTGAAAGGTTTGTGTTATATCGCGCTATTGCAATACTGAATCAAACAGTTCATAGACAAAAATTAAAAACAACTAAGATAAGCACTTTAGCATTCTAAATACAGATTTAGCTGTCTTGTGGTGATGTCACTATGAGTTAATAGTGCCACGGTTTTGCTGGTAGTGATGCTCTCGATTAGAGTAGCGCGAGTCTAAACAGTATTTCTAAATCGACATAGGGACCCAACTTCTTTTGGTCGCCGAGTGCAAAATACGACTATCATAATCAATAAAATTGTATCTCTATCTCATTCCCGAGACGTGCTATTTCAACGTTAAGGAGTGCATCGAAACAAAATCTGAAAAACCGACATGTGGATATGAAAGTTTTCGAAACCTCAATAGATACTATTAAATGTTTGGGTGTTCATTTGAACACCGAATCACGGCGATATCCCCGTTTCCGTCTTGCATAAATCTATGTACTTATAAAGTGGTCAAGAAAGCGTAGGCAGGTAGTCAAGAATCGTGGGCCATCAGCCCATGCGAATAATTCGCAAGTCACTGAATTTTAATGTCAATAGATGGTGCTTAAAGATCTTTGAGAAATAATATATGGAGAATTAAAAAAATTATTTTGAATATTTTGTCTATCTTTCGTCAATAGCGGGAAACATAATCTTTAAAAAGGCGTTTGAATCATTAATTTTGATGAAAAATTAATGGAGATACGGCGTTGCCACAAAAATTCTTTGATTTTTCTGTCAATACGTACAACACCTTAATAACGATTTATCAGTGTCGTAATGTTAGGTCGTCGCGATGAAGATGCTTATTGTTCTTATGAAGCCATTTTGTCGAATCTTTTTTACACGTAGTAATATGTTGGTTACGGTAATCAAAATGTTTTGATTGCAAGCAAATTTGCAATCGAAACATGTTTGCAGTATTTTTATTACTGTACCCAACATATTGCTGTCTCATTAAAGAATGTTACTGACGATTTATTTAAATGTCGGTTAAAATAAATAAATATGCAAATATTAATATTTGTGTAAGTACATATGTTAAGATGCTTTGTAATTACATCTATTATCTAAGATGAATTTATCTTAAAACTAAGAAGGATCCCTTCCGGATGTACGGAACCGCTTGGTAACTCGAGGCGGTGACCACGTGGTAAAGCATTCGTCGCTCATCCGTTGACCTTCAGCCTAAGAGCAGGAGTGTTCGCGCAGTTGCAACTCCACCGATGGGAATGCCGAATAGACATAATTAGTGGCGGCCGCTTTACACTTTAATATCCAATCGGAGCACAGCATACGTGGGCGCAACATCCGCCCGCGCCTCACCGATAATTTTAACGTATCTCGTTAAAATGATCCCATAATTCTATAATAAACATATTGTTTCTACAAATGGAGAGTTATAAGATGAATATCGATGTTTGTAATATATTTTTTGGTTGTAGTTTAAACTCGTATTTTTGTTTATTCATTTCGATGCGTGTTTAAATTAAAAAATATAAAAATATATCAGTATATTTTTTAAAAGTATTTTACATAAATTTGAAGTAATTTATGTAGACTTTAATTAAAACAAATTTCCCGAGCATAATTATTTAATTTATCTTTATTATAGCCATACGTCGTGGATAAGTTTTTGCTGTCGCGCTTATGATTATTGCGTTCTGCGTCCATTATTCGGCGGTCGTAATAGTTTGTCCATTATATGCGCAATATTTGTCGTGCGTTCCACAGAGAGCTCGATTGTTTTCCACGATCAGGCAATGGCGTTTTTCCGATACATACTAAACGGGGTAATTACTTATATGCATATCCTCCACAGAACAACATTTAATGGTTTACTCCTATTATAGCGCAAGCGGAAGAATACGGTCGAAGGTGAAGGCAATTTGTACATACAGGTAGAACACTTTGGTATAATTCTTCCTGTAACACAAACGTTTCCTCTCGCAGAACGATATCTTGGTATCTGTAACATTATCATATTCATAACTATATAATTACGGAAAATTTATTGTATACATGACAGTACGTATTACACGTTTATTGACTTATCTTTTTGCATGTACCTAATCGCAAGTTGGAACATGCTGGACGGTGACGCGCTATTTACTGCCCTAACTGAATTATGGTCAAACATGTACGGCGCCTTACACAGAAGGGGAATTTTTTTTTCTAATAATGGCATTGTTTATAACCTTAAAGTAAAGACACCTTTTATTTGAATCACTCGATATTGGATGGAGAATATAGGTATCGATTGCATATTGGACTCTTATTTTTTTGATAATTAAATTATTGGTTAAAATTAAATTTACGTAAAGTCATTTAGCTCCTAATTATAATTATTTAATTGTTAAATGCGTGTGTGACGAACGTCGTAAGATTGTTTTCGAAACGCTCAGGTGATTTTATAATACATTTTTTCTGAGACCCGAATTGATACTGTTGTTTTTGTTTGAAAAATTGATTTTTTTTTTGAAAAAATATTTTTGATTCTAAGTACTTATATAAAAGCCGAATAAGATTTTTTTGAAATTGTTGGTTTGACTATTTATTATACTACTCAGTGGACTACGTATGACTATTCAGTGGACTCTACCGCAAGATGTTAAAAAGCACTTTGCTCGGGGCGAGCGGGAGAAGCCGCAGCCAAAGTCAGTTTAGAATATAGACACATAGAATCACGCCGTTTCTTACTGGGGTGCGAAGTTGAAGTAATTATAATGAATGCAATATGTGTCTCGTTAGAGCCATATTGCATTTATATTGCATAAATACCCTATCTTTCTTTAATAAATTTAATATACATATTTGAATTTACTATATCGATGACTGTGATTAAAAAAATGTAATTTCGAAAAACCCCGATTTAAAGTTTACTGAAACGTTTTGCGCGAAATTTTTCCATAATAAAATCTTTATTTATAAAGTTTCAAATGACTTTACTACCTTAATTTTGTACGATGTATTGATTGCCATGGTGAAAGAAATAATGGAAAAAAAATATTTAATCGAAATTGTTACTATTGGCGACTTAAACCGTCATCTTATTTGAAAAAAGAACTGTCATTTCTTTTTGACAAGCATTTATAGATAGAACAAAATAAAATACTTATCGCCATTGAAATTTCAACTTTCATTAAAAAAATGTATTTAACAAAAATAATTTCTGCATGCAGTTCATTTATTACAAAAAAATATATGAAAATGTTTCTTACACGTATTTGTTATGAAAGAATAAAACATGAATAAAAACCCGATAATAAATAAAAAATGAAATACGTAATGTTCATGGAATGAAAAAAGTATATATCTATACAACTTTAAGACATGTGTATACATGATTCAAGAACATGATTTAAGCATGTATATACATAATTAAGGTAATTGGCAAGCTGTAAACAGAATTAGATTGTTTTTCACAATTTACATTTCTTATTAAAAATCAAGATACAAAGTATTTTTATGTTGTAATCAAGTATGTAAATAAAATAATGCCACATATATTTAGTTTAAAAAATTGCATTATTTTGCATAAATATAAAAGAATGATAAATAAGCTGAATCTGTTTTGATTACTAACAATGAATAGATCAAAGTCCTATAATGGAAACCTAGCTAGGACCAATGCAGGGCAACCAAAGATTATGATTTAATTAAATAAAATTAACTAATAAAAAAACATGTTTTTTTTATCACTACTTAATGCCAATTTTTGTCATACATAACTAATACAGTCCTTCATTATATCTTTGAGGTTATTTGTTGGGTACTTTCAAATTACAAATATATATCCAAAATTCAGTTCCTTTCCTTTTTATAACCAAGGCACCAAAATTTGAGTACTCGTTAATACATTTTTTTACAAATACATACATCATCAAAGATACTTATTATTGGCTATAACTTTTATAAACTAAATGAGTGATATATATCGAACTAGGTTAATAACAAGATGTCCATACTCTCTAATTGTTTATTACCATTTTTATATTTAAATATGTGTATTTCTAGCTAATTAAATTTTTAAAATGAAATGTTCATTTCATCACTGCTTTGCTGTTCTTTACTGGAGCTATGACCTTATGTTAATTTAGGAGGATGACCTTATGTAATGTAATATGTTAAAAATAACATATAAAGTTAATTAATTGAATTATAAGTTAGATAATATATTTTCAATAAAAAAGTGGTTTATGTAATAATGCAAAAGTAATTAAGTAATATAATATTGTCGCAATATAACTGGAAAACAAAATAACATGAAACCCAAGAAACAACGATTGAAAAAAAAAGTTAAACAAGTTTTAAACCATTAAAGTAGATTTAATGACGCGAGGCATTGTGTAAAAATTAAATGATTTGACAAGATATTTTTAGGTAATGGGAATTGCATCAGGATAAACCTTGTTTTTTTAGACATCTTTAAATTTCAATTGAGTAGCAGCTGTAAGCAAGTTTTTATAAATAATTACTGGGGTAGCTTTTTTAATTGTTATTAAGCAAATGGCGAATTGCAATTATTAATGTTGGGAACGGTTGACAAATATGTTTCAGTCGTCCTGCAATTGTCAAAATAACTTCCATTTTAAGATTCATTATTGAGAATATGATAGCCTTGTAGCATTTGATTATATAATAGGAGTTTCACAATCAACTAGATTTCTGTAAATTGGTCTGAGAGTGAGAATTCTCATTACCCTTTGAAATACCAATTATCTGTTTGAAATATCAATAATAAGAGATTTAATGGGTTTTAACATTTTTACACATCTCAGTAAATCAATGATTTTAATGAGGCCGATATAGTATGTTATATTTTCAAATGATAATGGATGGAAAGGCTGTTACAAGAAGAATCAACAGTTCCTGTTTGAGTGTAGTATGGTGTAAAAATGTAATACTCGTCCATGAGAGGGGTTTCTAACTCTCTTGCTTGATTTTCAGTTATCCCTTATGAATTTGCCAGGAATTCTAAAAAAAATTCTGCCTGCAATTTCGTTTAAAAAAGTTTTTCATTAGGTTATGAATAAATCCTAAAAACATTTAGTTTCAAGTGCATTTGTAGCTTCCCTAAAATTGTCAAATTAGAACTGCTTGAAAATTAAGTCTGGTTTTCCGCCTTGTTTTATGTTGCTTACATATTTTTAAACTAAAAAGAAAAAATACATATTTTAATAACTGACGACATAATAAAAAAATTATTTTAAATACATATTTCACAAGTAATTTACACCGCAATAGATATTTATGTAGATTCAGAACACATAGCATCATTATTTATGTTTTTTAATTTACCTATTAGGAAAATATGAGATAAAAATGTAAAATATATGTGAGCTCATATTCATCTTGTTTTAAGTGGGGCTCGATTTCTATACGGACTTTGTTAATGTCAAGTTTAAGTAATGGTCAGGCTACATCATTCCCTGGATACCTGTCATTATTGTTTGGCTAGTATTGGAAAAAGAAATAAAGAAAATGACAAACTTCATTAAAGTAATTTCAGAAACAATATTACAAGTCTTTTGTATTTTTAAAATCGTAATGAAGTAAATTTTAATTGCTTTACGTTGAAACTTCTAAAAGCACCAGAAAAATCTGAATGCCTTATCAATATTTATAATGTACATGCTTGTAACCTATTTTGACAATGACCTCATGCAATAATTTAATCTGAATGCAGAAAGTGTTCACAACTCAAGTTCAATAATGTTTCTTCTTAGGCCTCCGAACTTCCTCATTGTGAAAATAAGTAAAGAGCATTGAATTTTTTGAATTTATAATTTATTTCTTTAATAAAAATTGTTTCTATTGGAAACTCCATATCTTTGGACATTGTAAATAACAACCAATATTTTATTTGGTATGAAATATAAAACACTTTCTTGAAAGTTTTATAAAACATAAATTGTTTTCAGAAATGTAAATGATATAAGATATCAATATGGATACAAATGACGCATGAACTAATTACTTTCAGATTTGAACTGCGAGGTACTTTGGTAGTATGGAACAGCTGCTTGGCTGCCTTCAGTATCATGGGTGCTTGCCGCACCCTACCAGAATTCATCCATGTTCTGAAAAATTATGGGCTTTACCACTCTGTCTGTGTACCTAGGTAAATATTAGCTTTGTCTACATTTCAATAAGTTATTAGATTAAAATCTTTAATAAGAAGTGTCAAATATTTCTTTTAGTTGACTTTTAAATTCCAGTCAGGAATATTGACCAGTATAAAAATTCTTGGGATGGTCATATCGACCAATCAAAAATTTTAGTAATAAATCCTAATTTACAAAGAATTAATATTGGTAAATATGAAATTGTTACTGTGTGTGAACTAGCGTGCCATGATTATTTCACAATTTAAAATAATTGGTTTACGTTATTCAGTTTGAAATTTTCTAAACAGAATAAAATTTTGTCAATATGTGCGAGATAGATGTTAATTTATGTACAAATGGTATACCCCAATATTTGCAACTAAGAAATTTTCAATAATATTAAATGGCTACTATCTCATATACCATAATTTTACATTTTCATATCATTCTAATTTTACATTCTCATACCATATGTTCTCAAATGCACTTGATCATATGTTTTTTATTTATTCAGCAGGTCTTAAATTATTTCAAATGAAATTACTCAATAAGAACTACCTTCAAGAATTTCCATATTTTTTGCTTCAGTTTAAAATTTGTCAGTTGCAAACCGCTTTGTAGCTTGATATATCATAAATGAGACCTTATAATACAAAACGGTATAAGGAATCTGAAATTCATTTCAAAAGACCAAGGACCAGAAAGGAAAGAAAGTAGAAAAAAATTAGGAGGGGAACAGTAAAGAATTTTTGTTTTTATTTTGTTGCATATTGAAGCGTCCATCTCAAAAAGCCATCACATAGTATGACGATGAAGTATGGAAATTATAAAATGTATAGTTTGACTGTGGAACCCCAAAAGTGACACAAGACTGGTCTTTTTTTATTACGATAATGATCGAAGCATTTTCTTTTGCAGCTTCATAGAACTGGACCGCGTGAGTGGATTCTGGACGTGGATGTTTGTCCTGTCGAAGCTACCAGAGTTGGGTGATACAGTTTTCATTGTGCTACGCAAACAGCCACTTATTTTCCTGCACTGGTACCATCATATCACTGTGCTGCTCTACAGTTGGTTCTCCTACACGGAATACACGTCATCAGCCCGTTGGTTTATCGTTATGAATTACTGCGTTCACAGCGTTATGTACTCATATTATGCGCTTCGTAGTATGGGATATTTTCCACCCAAGCAGTTAGCAATGAGTATTACGGCATTACAACTTACCCAGATGATAGTGGGGTGCGCCATAAACGTGTGGGCGCATAATTATTTGGCAGCCTCGTCAGGACACACCTGCCGCATCTCCCAGTTTAACATTAAGCTTTCCATCGCTATGTACTTCTCCTACTTTGTACTCTTCGCTCGTTTCTTCTACAAAGCGTATTTAGCGCCGCGCCGAGGCAAGGAACCCCAAGTCAGCATTCGCATGAAGACCTCTGTGCGCTCCCACTGACCGCTCGTGTTGAACCATTTTACATTCCCCTCTTAAATTATTGTTAGGTGTTTTTTCATTCGCAAGCTTGTACCTGGAGTACATCATGCCGCCTCACGCTCGCACGCCGTAAACCATTGACGGTTCTCTATCGTTAGTTTCTTCACTTTCTTATCTTCTAAATCTGGTGGACTTATCTATAATAATATTCTCAATTTTAATGCTGATAGATAATCACCCCAAAGCGATTGTCAAAGTATAATGATAGAAGTGCATATTGACTTAAATAGTAAGGTACCACGATCCACTTTTAGGATACATATGTGGGAAATGTAGCAGGGATACTCCCATATATTATTGTAATAAGACTTTATGCATCAATTGCACTGTTGTGGTTGGTTTCTGCTGAATATAAATAGATGCTCCATGTGTGGGCAAGTTCAAGTACTTACTGTTTATATGTATTTGAAAGTTTTTAACTTTGAGTATCAATTTTACAACTAGTTCCATCAGAATTTTCCTAAACTTGTACCAATGATTTTTTGTAAATTAGTTTTGGTAGATCAGGATAATGTAAATTTTTGGAATCAAAATCTATTTATTAATCATGCTTTTAAATCTATTACTGTTGTCCATTTTTATTGTGTAATATTTTTAAAGCAGAAAAAAGTTACTTATAAGTAGCCCACGTTCCAAGCAATAATTATCATGATGCTAATAGGTTATTTCTTAAATTTGGTCTCAGATAATATTGTTGTGATTATAAAAATTATATTTTTGTATTCAAATTAGTACTTTGAGGAGATGTTTCAGAATTGTATTCATTTAAACAGTTAGAAAATTAGACAATTTATTATTATAATGTAATAACTGTATGTTTAATGATTACAGATTTAATTTTTATTGAAAATCTAAGTTTGAAACATTACTATTAATTTTGTTAATACCTGGTACCGACGAGGAGAGGACAGAAAACACATTCTTTTATTTTAAAAAACCTCTCCTGTTATTATCAAATATTTGTTTTCCTAAAAAATAACCTTAATGCCTTAGTAATAATTACAAGTAATAATTAATAAGCAAGCCTTGCAAGGTTATTAATTCACATTTTTTAGTAGTTACGTATTGATAGGACGAGATATTTGCATTCAGGTGGATCGCCATTTGGTTTTGAGTGACACACTGTGTTTATAAGGAGAATACAGGTTTCTGTAGGTGTACTTAATCATATATGGTTTTTTTAAATTTTTTAAATTTGTTCGGTAACTGAAATTAAACAGGCAAATTATACAAACAGGTCAATTTATCAATATTTATTTCTTTGTTTATTAAAGGTAAAACTTGACTAATAACAGATTTATTCATTCCAGTAACCGAATGTTACTCAGAAATTTTAATATTTTTTTAAATTCCTTATTTCGAACAACTTTGTAGAATATATTAATTGCTATATATTTATTTGATTTCAAATTTGCAATCTTTGTAGGTTAACTGTGAATTACTGTGTAAATTACTCTCGGCTAATTTACAACTTTTCTGAATTTCAAAAATGTTATGGCATTTATTGCGTAGTGAAACATTCCACTAAAATCATGGGTGTAACATTTATTCTGAGCTTGTAATAAGCTATTTAAAATTAATTGCAAAAATGACTTTGGTTTAATTTATTTGTTTAAAATTTCTTGCAGTTTTTCTGTTTCAAATCATTATCTCTTTAAATTTACTTCCACCTGAAGTATAGGTTTTACACTCCATAAACGTGATGCAGGATTTTTTATCATAATTTATAGGAACGCCCCCTCCCCCGAGCGCACAATGTCATAACATCTCAGCATTGCGATTCGCAATATTGTAACATGTGCACTCTAGGGGTTAAGCGTATTCGTTTTCATACAATTTACGTTGGTTGCTATATCGCATAGATATAAATATACGAGCTACTGATTAAGTAGATTCTACTGGTAGATATATCTAAATCATATTAATACAATTTATGACCATCATTGCACAGGCAGATTAGCGAGTAACTATCCAGACATCTAAATTTAAAGATTGTTGAAGGATTAAAGTTATTTACATTAGATAGCAAATGAACTTGATTTTAATCATAATATTTTATTAATACTGCAAATATGACAAAGTTTATTCTGTACGTAGTTTGTGTAAATCTAGGGAGCATTATATTATTTGCGTTGTAGTATTAAGAATGCTCGTATAAACCTTAACGAATTACATTGTACGATGAGAACAGCAGGCTGTAGGTGTAATGAGAGCTCGGTATAGGAGTTGTCAACACTATTGGACGATAAAATATATTTTGGAACTTAATAATAGACAACTATTCCTATTCATAATTATTTATATTCTAACTTAAATAGCACCTCTTTCTTGTAAATATATTTTTGTAGTGTCGGTCCACATTAAGCTTATTTTTTTTATAATATATGGGGTTTCAAGTTGCACTCTTAGTAGAAGATAAAATAATTATATTAGCTGTATGGTAATATAAGATTTTAAGGTTTTTTATCGATAGCGCTTAGTACGCCAGTATACTAATGTATACATAATTTATTGAGCAATTGCACTGTACTAGGCGTGCGTAGATCAACAATGGTCATTCCTGTTAAAATTGGATAAAAATTATTTAGCTAATTTTATTTATATTTATATTTATGATTATTTTTGACCCATTTTCAACCCATGCTTTTAAAAGCTTTTAAAATATAACTTTAATAACTATTATCCGAAGAACTTTCATTTGAAATCACAGGCAAGTAAAATGTCCAATGTATGCTTATTAAAATTGTACAAAAATTTTGTATCTCACATATTGTTATTCATACACAATAGGTTTAACAAAAGTTGCTTGTCGATAAATTCTCAAATGCTGCAGGAAGGAGACTATACCTTTACTTTGTGATTTCGTATTAAAAAATAATCTTTGAAAGGCATCGTCTATCTCGATCTGTAACTCTGTTTATTTTATGAAGAGTATAAAATTGAATAAACACCTCGAACCTAGAGTGCGTAGATAGGTAGTCTTTCCAAATATGCTGAAATTGAAAGAAATCACTAGTAAGGCATATTGTCTTTATTATTTTTTTTAATAAATTTATTTTATAATCTTCAATGAAGCTTACAAATATATATAAAGTAAAATTAATATTTCTTACTTAGTTATTTATGTAAATGTAATTGTTTGTGACCTTTTGAAGCAATGTAAATCAATTTGAATAGCTACTCCTCATTAAAACTAATTACAGACATTGAATTGTCGGAAATATTATTTCAATTAAAAATTAATTCACAGCTGTGGTTTTTATAAGATTATAACGTTATGAACGTAGAGAACGAAGAGTACATAATTTACTTTCAAAAGGCTTAGAAATGTTTAAAAAAAATTCAATGTCATATGTGATATTATACGAGTATTTTACCTCATGATAGGATTATTAAGAGACTCTCCATGATGCGTTTACTCGTATGTGATGTCTCTTTATATTAACAATATTATAGTACAAAATAAGATTGTTCAATTGCTTAGTAACATATTGGGCTTAGACTTTATCTGGCTTAGAGTAATGAAAATTTCCAATAAATTTGACTCAATTTGTGATAAATTCAGTGAGTGTTGAAACATTATGTGCGAAGCATATGCCGATAATATCACAGGACATGTGATATTAATGTTAGTCATTATTTTCCACGTTTTCTGCTCTTGCATTTTTTAGTGAGCATGAAGTCATGGATACAGTTATTAGTTTTAGGCATTTGTAAAATATTAGAATAATGCTGAAGTAACAAACCTTCTTATAATTTATTTCTGACTATGTTAGTACAATATAGTTTATCGATAACATTATTCTGGTTCAGGGTCAACATAAACAACTATGGAAACTTATTCTCGCTGATTCAATCATAAAGGTCTATTATGGTTTTCCAAATAATGGAACGATATTGTATTGTAAATGAGTTATTTGTGACGGAGGGGATCTTTTAAGGAAATTGTAATAATTGGGTTATTGAGTTCTTATTAAAATAAAACTGTTACATAACATGGTTACTGTTTTTTTATTTACCACTTTGATATCTGTAGCACAAGTAGCTGTTGTTCCCTTAGTACTAGATAGAACTATTTTTTTGTCATTTTAGTATATTCTTCACTAAGCCTGGAGATTGTGCAGGTAATTTATTCCCTTAGTGTGTAATGCTATATGCAACTTTCCAGGTATCGACAACCACTAAATATGATGCTTTATAAACATTTGAGTCAGATAGGTCCTTATTCTGTTACTAGCAATTCATTAAAGGCAGTGTCGGGCTTCTTTGGCATTTAGACAATGGCATATCACCAATTTAATCTTTCATTTTAAATGCAAAAGTTTAGTAATTATATTTTTGTGCAATTATATAATTAATTACTGAATATATTTGCCGTTAATTTTGTAGAAATTCATTATTCACAATTAAATGAAACTACGTGATATAGTATTATTTCTACTTTCTTTAAGTTCTTTACAACAACCAAGGTTTCGTTGTATTATAACATCTTGAGGTGGGCTATTAGCAAAGAATTAATTACAATGGCACTTTATAAAAAGTTCCCAAAATGAACAATTATAGAAAATAAGTCACATTTGACCCAATAAAAATATATCTGTTCACACTTTATGCACCCATTTTCAAAAAAAATGCCTTACTAGAATAATATAATTATGATAAAATGAAAAAAACCAGTTCAAATATATCTTCAAATCCTTTAGATGAAGTATTATATACTATAGTATTATAGGTAAACTTTGTAACAAAAATATTTGTATAAATACTTTTGGATCCAACTTTAGGGAAATGAAAAAGACATTATAATAAAAAGAAAACACTCTTCGTTGTTTAAATAAAGAAAGATGTATGTAAAGCGATCACGAAACATACGTGAAATAAATTGTACGCCTGGAAATGGATGAAAATTTAATTGGAAGATTCCATGCCGTTCATACATAGGTGCAAACAAGTGAAGTTAATAAAAGCACGTGAAAAACACAAATTGTTTGCCTGAGTAGGCATATATTTATTTGTAGCTTTACTTTTAGATATAGGTTTAGTTTCTTAACATCACTCAAAGTTAAACACGTTCTTACTAAGTCGATATATATAAGTTAAGTTGATACACATAAGTTCTTCAAATATCTCCAAACACTATTAGTGACATTGTTACCCGAAGTGGTTTACATAAGTGCACATCATAATAAGAGGTTCCTTTACTCGGAAATTACAAATTTAGCTTTAAAACTTAGATTATCGCTGTTTATTATATATAGAAAACATATATATCACTATCACTTGAAAAATGGAATAACTGACTCCAATTATCCATGACATAATAATATTTTGTTTTCAGTACATAATTATTAGTAAGAACAAATTATAAGAAATGTGCTTATCAAACATCAGCAGTGAAGACAAAGACTAGCATTTGTTTCAAATTAGTTTCTACTCAATTTTCGCATGCAAACGACAGGACCTGCCAAACCTAAATGTTCTAAAAGAGAAATAAGTAATAGAATGGTAAAGTATATTTAAAAAAGGGATTTAATTCAATATAACACAAAAGCATTGTCAATGTAAGTTACCAGATTTTCAAACAGTTAAAATTCATATTGACCGAAATAATTTTAGTTTTAGTTGCTCACAATGAGATATATTTTAGCAAAATATTTAACTTATTACCTGGAAAGTCTTACATGTTCATTAAGTTCATGTTTTGTCAGTTTAGTAGTGTTTTGTTAAATGAAATAAACGACCGCTTTCATTAAATCAATTAAATGATGACTTGAAGAAAAATCTTTATACAGATTGAAAGCAATGCAATCAAATATCTTTGCGGATATCTATGATTGATCGTAAGTTTTTCTTTGTCGAACTTATTCCAGTTTGCCTTAATGGCCATAATTTCAATTGCCATTTCATTGCTGACATAACAGGCTAAAATGTGCTAATGCTTTTGGATAAAAATTGGAACTGCTTTTGCGTACAAATATCTTCTGCTGGACTGCTTTACATCAAAATCATGTTCTAAAAAGTGTGCTATTGTTTTATCCAGCGGCTTCAATTTATTTTTCCTTTATGGTATCTAACAGCATGTGTTTAAATAAGTCAACCTGTTGAGTTCAGACTTAGTATCGGTGTAAAGGTCAAAATATTAAATGTTCATAATTTAAAAGTTTAGCCGTTTCTCGAATGAGTCTTAAAAGAAAAGTTGTTTACATATATGAACACATGTGTACAATCATTTACTTTTTTCTCAAACAGAATTTTTTTCCTTAGTTGTATTTTTTTTTTCCTTTTTTTTTTTTTTTATTGCAATCTGTCATTTGAGACATTCAGCAATTGGTGCGTATGTTAGCATGTCTTGTACGGAATTCGTCCTTTTGAACTCATTTCATTTTGCCCCTATGTAAGGTCTTGGGGAAGTTTTTTCTTAAGCCTTCTGGGTGCCGTTATTGGGTTCATCAGGTTTATAGCCAGTGGATTGGGATGATTAGCGATTCGGTCTCTGTATGTCTGTATCATCTCTGAGATTTCTTCTTGGACCAATTTTATGCCAAGCTCCAAATGGAGTCTGTTGTTTATGACATACCAGGGTGCACCAGCTATCATTCTTAGCGTTTTTGATTGAAACCTTTGTAGTATTTCAATATTTGATTTTGCCGCGGTTCCCCACAGTTGTAGGCCATAAGTCCATATAGGCTTGATCGTGCATTTATAAATTAATAGTTTATTTTCGAGCGATAATTGAGAGTTTTTGTTAAGGAGCCAGTACATGTTTCGCACTTTTTGGCCCGCTGCACACCGTTTGGTCAGGATGTGTTTGGACCATGTCAGACGTCTGTCGAGATACACGCCAAGGTATTTCGCGTAATCGGCTTGCGGTAACTGTACTCCATTTAGGTTTACTGCCGGACACGTATCTCGTTTAGTAGTAAAAGTAACTTGTATTGATTTGGTTTCGTTAACTTTGATTCGCCAATCTTACAGCCACTGTGATATTTGGTCAAGGCTTGTTTGGAGTTTTTGTGAGGCTATGTCTGATCGGTGGTCTGCTGCGAGAATTGCTGTGTCATCAGCAAAAGTGCCCGTGACAACACCTTCTGTGACTGGGAGGTTGGCTGTGTAAAGCAGGTACAGTATTGGGCCCATAACGCTTCCCTGGGGAACTCCTGCTTGGATCGGATAGGGAGACGTAGTTTCAGTTCCCTGTTTAACGTAGAAGTGTCTGTTGTGTAGATATGATCTGATGAAGTTGTAGTAATTTATGGGTAGGTTCTTTTTAATTTTAAACAGCAGTCCCTCGTGCCATACCCGATCAAATGCCTGGGATATGTCCAAGAAAGATGCAGAACTATATTGGTTTGACTCAAAGGCATTATGGATATTTTTGACCAATCGATGGACCTGCTCAATGGTTCCATGTCTCTGACGAAAGCCAACCTGGTGATCAGGCAGTAGATTATTATCATAGATATGTGGCATTAATCTTCGCAGAAATAAAATTTCCATAACCTTGGAAGTAATTGGTAGCAAGCTAATAGGTCTGTAAGATTTCACATCAACAGCATTTTTGCCAGGCTTGACGAGCATTATTATTTGGACCACTTTCCACTGGGGAGGAATCGAACACGTACGTACGATTGCATTGTACAGGATTGTGAGGAATGAAATTCCTTCCTCTGGGAGCTCTCTTAGAATTTTGGCAGTTATTAGGTCATAGCCACGTCCCTTGTTGATATCAAGTGTATCAATAACAGCTTTTATTTCTCTCTTAGTGAAATTTGAAATAGGGGGATCGAGTTGGTGGCATTGATTCAGAAAAGTTGACACTTCTTGCGTTTTGGGGGAATTTATTTCGGGGTTTGGTACAAAGACGCGTTTTAAGTGTTCGGCGAATGTAACTGCTTTTTCCGCTTCACTGGCTGCCCATTCATTGTTCTCTTTGCGTAGAGGGGGTTGGTTTGAGACTGGACGTTTCATATTTTTTGTGACTTTCCATAGTGAGTAATCAGTAGCCGATGTCACGTCTAGACTTTTTAAGAAGGATTGTATGCCTTCGTTCTTGTTATCGCTAAGTGCTGATTTTAGCTTAGATTGCAAGTAGTTTAGATGTTTTTTATCTGATGCATGTCGAGACTGTTGCCATTTTTTTCTAGCACTACGTTTTTCAGTCAGGAGTTCACAAATAGACGGAGGACATTCGAGTTTACGGTTTGTGTCTGTAAGTGTTGGGGTAGCAACCCAGGCAGACCTTTGTACACAATAGTTGAGGTGTTCAACAG
This sequence comes from Druceiella hillmani, assembly GCA_039881145.1. Lineage (NCBI taxonomy): Eukaryota > Metazoa > Arthropoda > Insecta > Lepidoptera > Hepialidae > Druceiella > Druceiella hillmani. The sequence goes on along the minus strand of JAYKKI010000038.1, from coordinate 9,388,290 downwards.
CTTCCATTATGTTCTCTTCTGTTTTCATAGGTAGTGACTTGTCCAGGCATTGAGCCATTAATTGCCTAAAGAGATCCCAGTCAGTTTTGCGTGTGTGCAGCTTACATGGTTTTGGAGCTAATGTGATGGACCTTTTGAGGGTCATTTCTACAGGTGAATGATCAGAAGACAAATCTAGGCTAGTTCTACTTGTGATAAAGCTGCTAGGGAATCCTTTGGTTATGAAGAAATCTATCACATCTGGTATTTTTCTTCTATCAGTGGGCCAGTAAGTGGGTTGCCCAGGCGAGACAACACTAAGATTTAGTTTGTCAATTGACATTTTTAGTTGCCGTCCCTTTGTTGTTACTGTACGCGAGCCCCAGTAATGATGTTTGGCATTATAATCTCCACCAGCAACGAATCGGTGGCCCAGTGTGGCGAGAAACCTTACATAATCTGCTTCCTTAAGTTTATGTTTCGGTGGGCTGTAGACAGCCGATATTACAAAAGATCCTATCCAGTCTTCGTAGTTCTTACCCAGTCTTAGTTGTATTTATACTGTGTTACTCAAATGTTACTCAAACAGTATTATTTTTAGCATCTTATCATTTATAAATTTATTTACTTTTTTAATCTATTTTATTACCAAAAAACTTATCAGTCATTTGTTTTAATAACATTGTTATACTCTTGAATTATTATGTAAATTCAGTTGCCTTAAAGTGTGAAAGTTTTATCTCATAAGATATTCAAAAACGTAATATATTTTCCGCAAATATATTCCCGCTATCCGTATTTATGCGATAATAGCATCAAGTGTTGCTAACTTAGTGACGCGTACCGGTGCAACGATCTTGGCAATAACGATACTTTGACCGCCAACGACGGATATATCCGTCATATGAAAACGTAGATTTATGTCCATAATTTATTACTTGAAAATAGGGTCGCGTTGTTATGAAATGAAACCAATTGTTTCATTTATTGATTAAAATATTAATAAATTAGATTGAACTACGGCAGATGTAGTAAAGTGATGCTCCAAGGCGTTTTATTGGTCAACATCATATACCCTTGTGCCCCATGGTTTCACCCACGTTTAAAAACTGTTTCTCGTGACGCGACAGGTAACATACATATAATTCATAGTTTATACCTTCATCAATTAACGAAAGAATATTTTTTCAAAGAGGACTGATAGCAACTGAGATTAGCGCATTCAATACCAATCGGAGCAAAATATATATTTAGTTAAACTGTAAGATACCAGTTTGGGTAGATCCTAGAGCTTTTCCTTTTTAACATCCATGATAACTACGTGCTAGCGTAGTTATGTTCCAAATAAAAGGAAGGATCAGCCAGTAAAATTACTGCTTAACTTGTAGGCCTAAGCACGAAGAACCAGCTTGAAAGAATTCCAATCGCAGTATTTGAAAAACAATGCGGGCGTGCGTGTGTGCATGCGTGCGTGCGTGCGCGTGTGTGTGTATGCACATATGTAGCTATGTGTATCTTTGTCCGTTTCTTTATTTCACTACAATTTGTAACCGGCCGAATCTGTCTTGAACTGTTTTGACCAAATGTTAGAATCCTTATATCGCCACTAATTGGATAGGTTACATTGAGTTTTAATGAATCCCAACAGTTCTGTTTTAATTGTTTGTCAATTACTTGTTTACGAACACAGTATGTTTTTTTTAAATACCAAAGGAAACTTACAATACTTTAGCGTAAACGATTTTCAGCATAAACGATTTTTAGTTTTTCTCCGTGTGGTATACGTATATAATGGTTTTCGCCGCAACCTGACCTAGAAAAGACAACATATAATTGTTCGTTTGAAAAACAGTCTTCTCTTAAATCTAATCCGACATCCTTAAAAGTTTGTCCCTGCGCTTTATTTATATTTACTGCAAACGATACCTTAAGGCAGCGTTTTCCATATCGCGACCTGGCATCGAGCTACGAAAATAAAATACCGGCTCTCTTTGTTTCAAGAGATGTGTTGCTTTTGTGTCAATGCGGGTATCAATGTGTCAACGCTCTTTGCGCTGTTCCACTGATGAGTGAGTGAGTGGTGGTCGTCACGCGTGCTGCCTATCTTTTCTTTTACAGGCCCACTCACTGTTCCCGTCCGCCACTGCCGCTTGTTCAGTTTTTTACTTATCCAGTGTAATAATAAAGAATGAAGACTATGTATCTTTCTGTGCGTGATTTTAATATTTCTTACCTGTGTACATTTACCATTATATCGATTTCATTTTTTGGTTATCTACTATGCTATAGGTACATATAATGTATAAGTGGTTAACAAAGGCTAGTACCACACACCAACAGCCGAGTACAAGCTATAATAGTAATTCTAATAAACGGCCGCACGATGCACAGATAAATATTCCTACAAATAAAAAAAGGATTCCTGGACCCAAAAATTTTATGAAGATCAAATTCAATTCGGCTTCATCGAGGGTACTGATAATACACCATTGTGTGTAATTTGTAATGCGGAACTTTCAAATGAGTTCTTGAAACCTTCAAAGTTGAAGTGGCATTTAGAATTAAGATATCCTGATTATTAAGAAAAACCAATAGAGTTTTTCATTGACAAGAAAAGGGAACTACAAACCAACAAAAAATATGAGTTCGATGTTTTCACAGAGCGCTCAAACTGAAATCTTGTGTTAGCTTTTTATGAAATATCAAAATTAATTGCCGAGATTGGATATCCCCATACAGTTGGTGAGAAATCAATACTTTCGACAATAAAAATATGTGAAAAAAACGAAAGAGCCAAGTAAATTTGTTGGCATTATCAAATAATACTGTGAAGAGTAGAATCGTGGATATGGCAGATAATATTGAACAAACAGTTGTGGGTCACCTTGAATTGTGTAATTATTTTCCCATACAAGTTGATGAAAGTGCAGATGTATCGGATAATGCTATTTTTTTGTAAGGTATGATTTTAACAATACGATTTACGAAGAGTTTTTGTTTTATAAAGCTTTGCCCACAAGGACAACAGCAGAAGAACTATCTAATTTAATTAATAGATACATCAATGAGCATGAAATAGAATGGAAGAAGTATGTGGGATTGAATAGCGTTGGAGCTCGATCTATGTCAGGTGTTCGTTCTGGACTTTATCCGAGAGTGAAAGCCGTAGCGCCAGAAGTGAGAGGCACTGGCAGTCAAAAAAATGCCATTGATTCTAATCACAACGATGGATGAATGTGTAAAATTTATAAAATTTATTAAATTGCATCCACTGAATTCAATATTATTCTCTGCTCTGTGCAAAGAAATGGGAAGTGACTATGAACATCTTTTCATTGCGAGGTGAGATGGCTATCAAGGGGAAATGTCTTAAGAAGATTTATTGAATAAAGAGAAGTTTCAGCGTTCTTGGAACAACATCCTCCAACAGTTAGACACTCAATATTTAAATTTAAGGACATATTTCATGATATTGATTGAAGGTAGCCTACATTTGTGATGTTTTTGATTGTTTAAATAATTTAAACTTAACATTACAAAGTAACAATGTAACGGTATTTAAAGTTCAATAGAAATCGGGAATTACAAAGCTGTCACAAAGTTATCAAAATTGCAAAAATAATACAACATAAGTTCTTTACCGAACAACACTTCAACTCTTATGAAAGAATATTTGCTAAGACTGAAGACTAATCTGAAATCTTCCCCTTTCCCTTCGCCTTCACCTTCGCCTTCGCCTTCGCCTTCGCCTTCGCCTTCCCACCTCCCCTTCCCCCCGTCCCCTCCCCTACCCCTCCCCTCCCTCTCCCTCACCCCTCCCCTCCCCTCCCCCTCGCCTCCCCCTCCACAATTCTTTTTTTATTATTTGGATGAAAACGTCATGTCATAAATTGCGTTTTAAACCAATATAATTGTATACGAAAAAATATTTAAATAATTTGCTTAGAATCTACTAAGCTATAACAAAGGAAGAAATTTAAGATGGTATTTGATTTAGTCAATACCTCCGATGCTGTAAAAGTAGATATAATATATTCCTCATCTTAGCTTTTATAGATGAACGGTTAGTTTTTTTACGTAAACAATTTGTTGAGAAAATAATATGGAACGAAATAGGATATCCTAGAGGTCAGTATTCTAAAAATTATGAATACGTGTCTTGTTTGAAAATTACAACAGCACGAAACATAGAATTGTTTCCATAATATCAAAAATAATGACCAAAGCAATTCATTGAATTTAATGTAAACCTAATATTATTTTTTTTAAATAAGATGTACATGTAAAAGATCAATTTTATGACAAAAGTCTTTTGTTACTAAACATAAATAATATTATGACAAAGAACGTGGGTTTTTGTATAAAGAATCGCGTAAAATATATTAATAAAGTACCTAATTTTTGAAGTAAAACTTTTTACTTGGAAGTAAACTTGAAAGTAATTCAGATATTTTTTTCGGACGAAAGTAAAGGTCAGCAAAGTTAATAGTTTGCTTACACTGCTCGGTGCTACGCAGTCCTAAGGCGGGCGGTCAAGAATAGATAATTCGGAAATAAAACATTATACATGTATTAAAATGGTTGTAAAGTAAAAATAAAGCGTTCTTTACTTAAATTTCATTACAAATGACAAGAAAAAGAAAGTTTAAATGAATTGGTCTTACTGGAACATGAGTCTCCTCCTGAAATTGGTATTAGTAAGTTTTCGAATCATTTTTCTAGTATGGTTTCGTCTAAATGCCTTCAAATTGTTATTATTAGCTTCAGCAGCCTTTTCATATAATTTTCCGATAGACACTAATGCATATTTTACAGTATCTGAACCACGTATTTGTACTTTGTGGACGGAAACTGGGAGATTGTACCATGACTATTCTTGTACCAAAGTCGCATGATTTTATTAAATTACTATATATTGATATTATATCCCGAACATAAAGCTTGCAAAATTGTGACATTCATGAAACGTCTAAATTTAAAAAGAATTTTCTTGCGGTATTTCCGCCATTTCTCAATTTTATGACAATTTTTCCACAAAATATTGGTTTCACTATCTGAATTTGTCACTAACTGCAAAGGACCGTATGAAATTACAAATAAACTATTGTCTTTATCTAAACTAGAATCCGTGAAAGACTATTTGAACTTGTCTCCCAATGAAAGTTAAATTAACTGACTCTACTGAAATAATATTTAAAATAATTTTCTCTGACTCTAAGATACGCGAAGCTGGGCTATCTAACAAACTTTGCAACTCAATTTCGGCTTTTGATTCCGTATTTACCATACTGCTAGGATAGCACTTTTTCTAGCTTTCAAAATACTCCGATACAATGATAAAAATTTATGGAAGTCTTACTATTAATAAAGTTCATTATCAACAAATATTGATGTTTCGTAAGGTTAGCCTCCACAAAAAGTGCTTTTATATTTGTCGATGTTGACGCATTCGAATTGTTAACTAATGCATTTACTGCAGAATCGTCAATCTGAGATAATTCCATTAACCGTCTACGTTTCGATCTTTTGCTAAGCTCACTACAATATTTTTTTGCTGAGATCACTAAAACAAAATATAAAAAATAGTACGTCTTTCCTTGATCGACTTCCATCAGAGGAAAATGTAGTAGGTTGAGCTAAATCATATACAGATTTACATTGATAATCAGTTATGGTAATTAATTATACTCAATAGCACTAAGCCAGTCACTATACATTTTAAACATTTTTGATCTATTATAATTCACAAGTTTATAGTATTTGTCAACTTTTTACATAAATTAAGCACACGTTTATGTAAAGGATTAATGTCTATATTCTCTACATTATCAACGTTTTCTAACGGAAGTAATAAAATACGTTCGTGTTTTTCTTTAGCATGTAGCGTTTACTGAATCCCATAACTCAAATAAATATGTCCAATTAAAGGAGTACTTCAGTGAATTATCTGAAAAGAAAAACATAACGTTTAATTAACATTGTAAAAATCTCGTAGACGTGCTATGAAAAACGTATGCTACGAGTTAACATAAAGACCCATAGTACTCATAGGATATGTCAGGCTATATCGATTCATGTATTTTATGTTAGGCTACACTTATATCAATATGTAAAAACATATTACAACAACTGCCTATCATTGCTAAAAATTGTGGGACCAAGATAAATCAAAATTATGTATTTTTATCTCAAATTATAATTAACTTTCGTAGCGCTAAAATATTACAAATACTACAAAACATAAAATCAAAGTACGTTAAATCTTGAAATACATACATTTCCATGTCACAAACATGTAAAATAAATAAACAAATACCGGGATATGTTATTGCAAAGACGAGTCACTGATAAGCGCGCAGTAAAGGCACACCCCGACACTCCATATTGGCGAACAGATTTAATTGCCTACACTATTACATACGTACTCGCCTACCCGTATCCGTTTGTGTGTGTGCGTAAATTAATGTAGGGCTATCAACAGTGTCCAGGTAAAGAATATTTAATACTACATATCGGTCTCGATCGTTGCGGGCAATTGCGCCGATCGAGCGAGTCGACGCTACACATCAGCAACATAGTTGTTTCTCTTTCTAACCAAAAGCGTCAATCGAATAACTATCTCGATAACATGCTGGCACAGTAATTTCATACTGGCGCACACATCTTTATTATTACCTAATTGTAAAAATTTTATTATTTAAATAAATATTTTACCCTATGCATTTAATTGTATGAAAGTGATTTGATAATAATAATATAAGGATAGAATTTGAAAAAAGGTATTTTGTGGATCTTAAAAATGAAATAAACTCTTAAATAAAAATAATTTTTGTTTATTTATAAATGTGATACACTGAAATATTGTCTTTGTTGTACTTTTGACTTGATTCAATTTGCTGTATGTGAAAGATCTCTTGATAAACAATATAATAAGGCTATGGCCGTCACTACAAGAATACCTTTCCCAACTACATCGCGCTGAAACAAAACAATGAGTTTTAAGAACAGTTTGAAATTTGAAACTGTTTAGTGATGTGTTTATAGACACAAAATCATAGGTACTAATCAAATAAAGTGGTAATACAGAACAAAATTATTTACAACAAACAAAAAAGGGAGACAAAACAATCTTAGTGTTTTATTGCATTTGAAGAACTCATACACAGCGCAATAACGGACCGTTATATTGAATTATTATAAATAGTTATCAATTAAGACTAAATTACACAAGTTAATCTCAACAAAAGATCGCAAAATTGAACAAATCACACCCAACAACCGGCAATATAGGAACGGGTACTCTTGATTGTACCCGCTATCTACGGGTGACCATAGAGTAACAATAAGAGGGATCACCGGAAGTGAAAATTTGAAACGCTAATGTCGGATTCCTCAGCAGAGGGCGTTTAGACGTATTCAACTTGCGGGTTTCCGGCTGGGCGCCATACTTTTTCTTGCTGTCTAGCGTATAACACACGCATGGCATTACTTCGTGTTGAAAAAGTACAATATTGAAAATTCTTGTGTGGCCTTTCGCATATATTTTCTATGGAAAAATTTTATATTTAATACTGTTTTTTATAAGTATTTTCCTATTCATTTACGTACCAATAAGTTATTTTTATTATATTATAGTTTATAGTAATGGCTTGTATTGTAACCGGCTGTCATAACATTCAAAAACTGCCAAAGAACTCTCATTTTTCAAGCTTCCAAAATGTGAAACTCTATAAGTATCGTTCGTAGTTTAATTTTGTATTACCAAATAAGATAAGAAAGTATTTTTTAAATTCCGTGAACGTGGTCATTTACACGTGTATAATTATTTTTATAACCACAAATTATGTCGTAATTTTTGTTTGCTTATTATTATCAAATAATATAAGAAAGTATTTTGAAATTCCGTCAACGTGAACATTTACACCTGAATAACTATGTTTATAACCATAAATTAATACGAAATTTTATTTTTGTTCGCAGAGCGAAGGAATGGTTGAGACTATGTCGCCGAGATGAGTTGGCAGCCGGATTTCAAAACCACTGTTACAGAATTTGCGAGAATCATTTTATAATTCATGATTCTAAAACTATTTCACCTAGGAAATTGTTACAGGTGAATGCAAAGCCGAGTCTTAATTTGCCAACGTCGACCGAATATGTTACAATGAGAGTGTTGGAAGCAGACATGTTGGAACGACTGAGAGACAGCCGAGTACCAGTTTAGAGGTGGCAGAATTAAGCTATTCCTATAAAGGAATATCTAAGGTAATTTATCAGTAAAATTATACATAGTCTAGATAAGATTTGAATTTATGCACAAGAAATTGTACTGACCAGGTAGACTCTTTAACATTAAGTATATATACAATTTCTTTCATTGAGACACGCTAAGAAATAAACACTATAGAATAGGCATTAACATACATATATGTATGTATTGTCCGTGTGTATTTTTCTACTTTCAGCTCTGCAGTAGAGGACATCCATAAACTATTATGGACACAGCGCTGCAAGCTTCTTAGATTATAATCTACCTGAATAGCGTGAAAGTCAGTGAAACCTTGAAGCATGCTTTTTGAAATCACTTGAGAATCCAAATATATTTTTGAAATAATTACCTATTAGAATACTATAATCGTAAAATCTCTGATAGATGTTTTGTAAAATTTTAGTTACTCTAAAGTTTTAATAAAAAATTATAAAAATGTTTTTAATATATTGTTTAATAAATTCCAATTCAATGTTTTATTACAATGCCATCTATGGGTGTTAATTCTACCTAGACGGCGCCATCTTTTGGTCTTGGTAATAATCGAAGCGCCACCTGGTGAGTCGGCTTCCAATTATCCATATAAAAAGAGACCACTTTTTTGGTATGCTAGTATGGGAGCGTCCGTTCTGTACTCTATTCTGTGCGGGTGACGTTAAACTGGCGGGGGGAGGTGAATGTGCGTCTTTACACAGTAATATTAGTTAATATTCTTCGGTAAAGGGTTGAAGACACCGCGCGCGATGCGCGCAGTTCAGAGCTCAACATGCGAGTGAAAAACAATGAATTTAAGGCAGTGACTACAGTGCTCCGTTTCCTAAATTTGAAAGCATCGACAGAATATAGAATTAAGTGAGAATATAGAATTGATATGTGTTATATACATATATATATATATATATACCTGACTTTATTTCTATTCTATTTTTGTAAAGTTTAAAACTAGTAATTATTTTGTTTGAAAGCGTATACTAGCGAGGTGGTTCCATGTAAATATGGTGTTGATCTGATAAATAAGTCCGGAAATTAACAATTGAACTCCTTTAACAATGGAAATCAACCGTGATTCAAGATATTTCTTACTGGTATCTTTGCAGAATAACTACGCCGTAAACCAAGTCGGAGTGTGATGAGACTTCTGGAAAATAGAATTTATATTTGTCATTTTATTCATCATAAACCTATAGTTTAATATTTAAATTACGATAATAATTGAATTAACTTATTTGTGATGCTCGATGTAAATGTAGCTTTTTATTACTCACTGTAAATTATATAAAAATATGTATGTATGTACGCTTGTATATATTATTCTCTGGTAGTGCGGTATACATCTTTGATCAAGCCATATTTTACTTTTAAACTTTTCCATTTTGGATCCAAATTGGAAAGATTAAAAAAAAATGAAATTATAATGTGGTGGTAGTTTATATTTTTACTTGTGAAATTTTATGCCTGAGTTTTCATTTCGGATTATTGTTAAAACCATCACGTTTTATATCCCGCGATATAAAATAATTAGTTCCCTTCATTTTGTATTTTTATCTCGTAATAAACATGGTAATATTATTTTATTACATTTTTGTGTAATTTCCTTTTTAAAAATACTCGATATTGGCTGAAGTTTGCCTCGGTTTGACTATAATTTTAAATTTCTTTTGCTTACATTGTTACACAGTTTTTCGTTACGGGTACTTCATTATACATTTCATTAGATTTAGAATTTCCGTTACGTTATATGCTACTTTAATATTTTTGAACAATTGTTTTAAAAAATAAATTGTTTCATTTCGATATTTCTTCGTTTAAACGTTTGGTGAATACAAAGACAATATGCACAAGATGACCAATTAACACAGTTATCGACACAGCGTTTTTTTCCACCCGATTTCAAGATCAAGTCAACATAGCGTGTAATGTAAAATAGTTTGTGGTTGGATAACATTCTCTACATATATAAATTTTATTGTAAATTACATGAAAATAAAAATTTCAATTTCAATTACATATTCTAATATTAATGAAATTTTAACAATCTTCCTTGTAAGTAAATTGTCTCATTCCTCGATTTAAATATTAATGTCTGTGTTATATTAATGGTGAATGCCAGGGGCGTAGCTACCGCCGTATCTGCCGTATCAATTATACGCGGCCCTCACCCATTCACAAATGACAAAAAAAACAATTTCTCTTTTTTGCAACTTTTGAATATCAAAAGTTGGCAACACCCAAGATCGGGTATTTATCGCGGCCTGCGGGATTTCCCCGTTTAAGTCATTTGCTTCAACGGGAGAGGGAATCCCACAGTAATCAATGAACATACGATGATAAACCACGGAGAGCAGTGTTTATTTATGCGTTTTATTTAATTGTGTATTACATTGCAATACAATACAAACAATTGTTGTTTTGGTTTAGTTGTATTAGTATCGATTTATAAAAAAAGAATGAGTGAAAGGAAAAGAGATTATCCCAGCGGAGCTACGAAAAGAAAAAGTAAACAGAAAAGGGAGGAGGTCATACAAAAAGTTCATCAACCAAAATTTCATCATTTTTTTGAGAAACCAGCTCCTGTGAGTAATTTAGATTGTAAAGGTATGTACCTACTACCCAACCTATTTGTCTTATCTGTATACCTGTAGCGAAGGGTGAATTTTGTTTTTAACCCACTTCCAAAAACGGAGGTTGTTCGAATTGGATAATAATTTGAGTAAAATAAAATAATCCATTTAGGTTTCCAAGCACTGAATTTCGTACGTAAGTGTATGTTTATATAAGGGGTGTAAGGGACAGCTTTCCGAACTGATTAATAAATAATCGACTCTCCATACAAAATTGTCAGCTGACTCGAAGATTTTGTATGGAGGGGGGAGGCGAAAAATTTATTTCGTTTCCGCAAAAAAAAAATTCTTGATGGTCTGAAGCCATGGTTAAAGTTTTCGGAAACCTCCCCTTACATCCAGTATTTGTATGTTTGTATATTTGTACGTTTGTCTACGAATTTCTCGAAAAGATCGAAGTCATATCGACAACGATATTCATATCGAGATGATTCTTTTTGATTTAAGTGAGGCACACTCCAACTTAGGAAACAGTTTTGGTTTCATGAAAATCGGTTCTATAGTTTTAGAGATTAAGTAGTACTATGTATGTTTGTTTGCGATTATCTCAGGTTTAAAAGAACTGAATTTGGATGTGATTTTCAGATTATCATGTACATAACACAAAGGCTGTCCCATATAAATTTCATCACTGTTTGAAATCGGTTAATGGGTTTTTAAAATCGATTATTAGGGTTTCGTACCTCAAAACGAAAAAACGGGAACTCTTCCTTACCTATTATCAGTCCGTATTGTAAATTGCGTGTTCAAACGTGCACAAGCTCGACTTGTATTCGTTTTGTATAGCTACGCGCCGCGTTCGGATCGCATGCGGGTGAAACGCATGGACTGCGCGCAGGTGATTTTGTACTAACACACGCACAACCCGCGTAGAGTCTGCGTACGTCTGAACACTCTCAACTGTAACCTTACATATAGTAATTTATTTAACATATATTTTTGAAATTTAGGAAAACATTCGCTTTTATTTTTTGACAATTATATTTTCAGATTCTTCTGAAACACATTCTACATCAGATATCCATCCCGAAATAGACCCAAGCACATTCTCTATCGGATGTCCATCCGGAAATAGAAGAAACCCAAGCACATTCTTCGTCGGATGTCCATCCGGCAATAGAAGAAACCCAAATCGACGATTCTGAGATATCTGAAGATTGTAATATAGTTTCATCAGATAGAGGAAATTTTGGTGACGGTCTAAATGAATGTGAACGAAAAATAGTTTTTAAATTAGTTCCACTTAAACCACAAGGACCGTTTCCAAAAGATTCGGAAAGTAATCGACCTTTTTCGGCCTATTATTATTCATATTTCAATAAGGCAGGCATAAAAATTCCAAGACCATGGTTATGTTATTCTAATGTTTTAAACAAACCGTATTGCCACTTCTGTTGGTTATTAGCAGATCGTCGAAGCAAATCGTACTCCTCTGCATGGGTTAACGGTGTTTCCGTTAGAAGCAATTTTACGCAAACTATACTTGACCATGGAAAGTCGCAGCAGCATATTAATGCATCCCTATCTTATAATAATTGGTTACAAGGAAGTACCATCGATACTCTATTGCAAAGTGAAATCAATAGTAAAATTACATTCTGGAGAGATGTATTGCATCGTATAATTAATGTTATAATTACTTTAGCATCTTGTAATCTACCTTTAAGAGGTCATTATTCTGATTCTGGAAATTTTATGGCAATTTTAGGTTTGCTATCAAATTATGATGCAACTTTAAAAGAACTTCTTTTAAAACCGAAAGGCGAAATAAATTATTTAAGCCCTACGATTCAAAATGAAATTATTAATTTGCTTGGTACCGCAGTTAGGAACAACATTATCTCAGAAATTAAAAAAACTCCATTACTGACAATAATTCTGGATACAACACAAGACTTGTCAAAAATTGATCAACTTTCTGTAGTTTTTCGATACATTTTGATTACAGAAAATGATGATAATGTGCCTAAAGAATTAAAAATCTGTGAGTCCTTTTTGGGGTTTAAAGCAGTATCCGATTGCAGTTCTGAAGGACTTAAAACTGAAATTTTAAATACTATTAATGAATATGGAATTGATTTGACTAAATGTAGAGGACAGGGTTACGATGGAGCAAATGTTATGTCCGGTGTTTATGGAGTATTACAAACCCTAATAAAAGAGCATGCTCCGAATGCCGATTATGTTCATTGTGCTGCGCACGCATTAAATTTAGTTTTAAACGATGCTGCGAAACATGTCCGTGAAGTGTCCACTTTTTTCGATCATTTAGAAAAATATATACTTTTTTTCAGGGTAATTTTATGCAAATATTTTTTCGTGAGAAATTTTTACCCTTCATAAGGGCCCCCAAAAATTTTTTTATACGGGACCCCGCCAAGGCACGCTACGCCACTGGTGAATGCACAAAGTATCTATTATTCAAATTTGAAAATCAAAATTTGAATTTCACTTACGATACTTTATATTCTAATATTAATGAAATTTTAACAATCTTTCTTGGAAGTAAATTGTCTCATTCCTGGATTTAAATATTAACGTCTGTGTTATATTAATGGGGAATGCAAAAAGTATCTATAGATATGGATTAATTAATTAAACCAATCATTGGTGCCGCGTCCTCTTTTCTGCCTGAATTGAAGTGAAATCAGCGGAGACTGTGCAGCGTAAGTTTAATTTATAATTTGTTGGTGGGCAAAGTGTTCCAGCCAAATATAATCAAAATATAGGAAATCCCATAATTATTTTTGCACGAAATTAAAGCATAATTTTGCACCAAAGTAATATAATAAATTGATTGTAATATATTATATTTTTATATGCATATCTTTATTATAGATGTTAAATAGTGTTGGATATAATATAAACACTACATTTACCAAGTTGGGAGACAAGAAAGAAACAATTTAGAAAAAGCTCTCTGATTACGAAAATCATAAGAGAAAAGTTGAAAAAGATGAAGTTTTTAAAGAGATTAAATAAATATGTATATTAACAAGTACTTTAAACAAAACTCTCATCCGACGTCACAAATTAGCACACATTCCAAATAATTAGACGCTAACTTGTTAGTGTCTACATATAAATTTATTAAGAATTACTAATCCATTATTACCTTGTATGGATCATCTGAATTTTCTTCGATATCAACATAGATTTTTTTCTCACTAACGGAAGTATCGTTGTAAGGCGTCCAAGAACCACGTAACGCTGTTAAGCACAGATGTTAGGAAAGTGGGAAGTAGAGGTGAGCCGTATTTATTGTCACCGGTAAAAATATTCGATATCTCGGATCAAAATACGTACTTGTTATGCAAAATACAAAATACTTGGTATCGTAAATAGTTGTATGGTATGGCCGACCGGACGTCCGTAAAAACGGACTGTGGCATAACCCTACCCCTCTTTGTCTAACTAGCTACAGCTATTTAACTCACGCATATAATACTCAGGTTTTCTCACTCTTTCACATTTAAAACGTATATGAAATAAGGGACAACCTGTATATTTAAATACTCGTAAGTCGTAATACTTTTAAAGTATGTTAAAGTTACGCGAGTATATTTAACATACGCGTATACTCGTTTTGCTCATTGCGTTAAGTATTGCTTCACACTTCGCAGTTCGCGGATAAATATTTATTCAATGCGACAAATATGAGTATTTTAAAATAATAATTTTAAATACGATGCTCTTTTAGTCTATTGTTTCTTTGTTTTTTTATTAGAACAATTGAATGTTATTACTTTGTAGTGCAAATATTGTAAATAAATAGTGTATATAAAAACTGATTGTTAGCATTGAACCCTTCATAATAGACAGCAATTAAGATTTATTGCACGTCTCCCGCGACCGTAAGTCTGAAGCCAATTGTAACATGGTCCTCTCACAACAGAATTACGCCGCCCATGCTCGTTGAGTATTTTGTCACCGATATCCGTCACCCATATTTTATATACTAGTACTCGTCGTACTCAGTATCTCAAAATACTCGTAGCGCCCAAGTCTAGTGGGAAGGATAACTAGCAATATCCACATGACCATTACATGGCCTTACAAAAGAGGGTGGAGGGGGATGGGTTAAGAACTTTATGCCACGTAACACTTTCCTCTCTATTAAATATTAAATAAAAGTCGATTTTCATTACTTTTCTGTGATACTATTTGTTCGTCAGATTTCAAAATACTAAACATAATGATATTCGAATGCGTGCCCGATTTATGAAAAATGGTAAGATCATCACATAATCACAGTATGTTTTCCGTTAGATAAATTATTAAACATATAATATTTTAATTTTAATTCATTTAATCTTTAAATATCTCAAGAGTTTTTTTTTTGTAGGAAAAAATATTTAATATTAATTATGTCATTTTGTTTTGGTGTTGTTTATGATAGATATTTAAATTAACAGAAAACGACACAGTAATTTTTCATGAAAGTAAGAAAAGAAAAGCAATAAATTTCCGTTCGTCAACATCGATCAACTCTTATTCAACATAAACACAAAGGAAATACAAACAATGTTTTATCCCAATAAATTAGTGAAACAATCTGAATAACATAAGCTTAAATAACTAATGATTTTGACGTCATCAAATTGATAGCAACCGATTTTCTCGGTATAACATAAAACATCTGTAACGAATTGAAAATTTGGCAACAGTTAATAAAATTATGTTTCATTTAAAATCGTGATTTCATGAACACAAAGGGCAATTTGATTAAGAAACGAAAGTACACATTTTATTAGAACATGTTACAATTTTACCCGAACTGTATAAAATATGAAGTCAATAATCATAATTTCTATTACTACAATACGTATAAAACTTTTTTCATTCTTTTATAGTCATAATTTTTTACTTTATTTCTCCAAAAATAGAAAAAACTTTTCAATATCGCGACATAATATTAGCACGTAATCGTCTCACGCTGACGTGTGACGCCGTCAACCGGAGTAGCCGTAGTTCTGTTTTGTGTTCTTTGGAAGACAGTTCTTTGGAAGAAGAAGATATCACCAATGTTTTCCTAATTCACATCAACCATCTAGTTGCAGCTCAGTCTTTGGTGGTCAATGGTAGTTTCAGATGACCTAATATACATGCTGGTATTGAACACGTACCTCACTGTAAACCAACTACTAGCACACGTCAAGCAAAACATTGGTATTGTTTTCATCTGAGCTAGATTTATAGATTTGATATTATTTTTTCTCGCGTTAATGTATCTACGTCAGCGTAAATAATGGCTCTTCGTCGGTTGTTCTCTTAAAAATATGTAGTGGTCCCATTCGCTAGATATTTTTAAGTAAAATTTTAATACTTTCTGTAAAATCAATAAACCCGGTCTTCTATTAGAATTGATGGCCTTGACGATTTTTACACCACATTTGCAGCTTTTACCGTTTTTTCAATGTTGTTAAGTAATTTCTGGTAGTATCTAAAATATATTAAAGGCTTTGGCTTTGTTTTCAACGCTAAGTGCTTTTTGAGTCCAAATTGATGAGTCCTTGAATTCAAAATATCAAACATGTCATTAATTAGAAAAATACAATAATTTGTGCTTGAAACGTTTTCAAATTCTTTTATTTTAAGGTCAGTATTGCAAAAATTAAAAGCACCTCCCACGTTTTGACTGAATAGTAAATAAGATGCCAGTTTAACTTCCATTATTTTGTTTGTGAACTCTAGGTATGCGCTGTCTTCTTAATTTGTTCACCAAAATAACAGTTTTCCTTCTCTTGCATATCATTAAGGGCTTATAGGTAACGCCATTGTATTTTACCTCCGTTTATATCTGTGAATAATTTCAGCACAAAACATGAATCGAAACAAATTGATATTTCATTTCCATTAATCGGATGGATGCTTTTTTTAATATTTTTGGATTAAGGATACAAAATAATTTCCTAGCTATTGCAATATTAGATGCAGAGCTAACAAATGTCAATATAGAAACAGTGATACAGAGATGAATGGATGATCGCTGAAACTCACAAAATTTATTCCCTCAGTTCACGCAGAATAGAAAAATATTATTTGTGTCAACCTGAAGTTGTATCTTATTCTGATCTGACCTATATCGCTGTAAGAAATGGATCACAATCTTCATCCATAGCAAGCATTTATTCAATGGATTTGGAGAGGTTGATCCACCTTGGTAAATCGCAAAAAAATATGTCGGTGATTTGAAAATTCATATGCTACTTGTCAATGGGAAACAAAATGAAAAGTATAACCTAAAATACATCATCATCTTGGTGATCAAAAACTTGAAATAAAAAAAATAACTTTGTCAAAAATGTACTATGGAACTTATGAAATGAACTTTTAATCGATAATTTCAATGTTTCTGTCGAATATATAAGTTTTCGTATAGATATGGAGTTTAGGTGTAACTCCACTGAATTTTTATACGAAGTATATATAAAAGTGGTTTGGTATGTAATATTAAAAACTTTTTATTTATTAATAGTGGAAATTGCCAGTTTCATCAATATTGTAAGTGATATTTTTGCTTTTATATAAATCTGCATAACTATTTTTTACAGATTATAAAACGTGAAATGTTCTAGCTGACATAATTTGTAAAATGTCAAACACGGAATGCTGCTCCCGCAAGTGGTTTACGTTAAATATTACCTGATGGCTTTATTACTCCATCTTTTACTGTCAAACAAAGTACCAATTCTTTAGAAATACCAAACCCTACAAATAAAAATGCATTCGCACACTTTTTGTCTGAGAAAATCTGGATATCTGGATAATTTTGAGATAGTTTTCTTCATGTCCAACCGTTCAGGCTCCTCTTCAAGATAGTTCATCGTAGTAGATAAAAGAAGAGCATTGAAGCCCATGAAATGTTCTATCCTGAAAAAAAGTCTTACAGGAAGCGCAAGTGGGATATAATCTGCTCGCATTGCTGCACCACGCAATAAGAAACGCATATTGGCATATAAAAGGTGAGTGGCTCGAAGGGGAAGAAGTTGGTGTGGTAAGTTTAAATATTCCAGATGAGATTCCATCGTCTGAACCAGTCGTTACAGTAGGGACACTTGATGGTTGATTTGTGTCCTTTATGATGCGCCTGGTGGATTTTTAAGTACTAAAAAGTATATATTATATTTAACATATAACTTATCAAAATAATTACCAAAATTTAATAAAAGTATTACGTGAAAGATATTTTAGTTTGGAAATTTCATTAACATTTAATGTGAAGAGTTGAATTACGGAGAGAGGAAGAGGACAAGCTGAATGTCTATATAGTGTTACATGGAGGGCCGAGGGTAAAAAATCTGTGAAAAAAACTGTGGTCTATGGACGACCCCTGAACCTAGCCTAAAATTATAATGTGTCTGACTTAGGTATGTGGCCAAAATTGATGCACAAATTTGGCAGAAAATAAAGTAGCAAATTCAGGTAAACTGTTTAATCCAAACAACAGAAATTGTTTAGTGCTTGTAAGACTATTAGCAAAATTTGCCCCTATCATGGAAGAGCACGTCAAATTGGCAGTGAAAAATTATTTGTCTGACCATTATTGCAGTAAACAATATTAAGCATTAATAGAACTGATAGTATTAAAAATAACATCTACATAATGTCCAACATAAAGGATTCACTTTATTATCTAATCATACACATTAATCTATTATCTAATCATACACATTAATCTATTATCTAATCATACACATTAATCTATTATCTAATCATACACATTAATCTATTATCTAATCATACACATTAATCTATTATCTAATCATATAATCGCAAAGAGCAACTTTCACTGACTTAACGTGCGCCGATATAGCCAAGGACGTCCGTATGCGTCAAGGAATATTTTATTTCAGTTTTGTAAATCGAGGATACAATCGGTGCAGTTCTTATAGAAGCTATTTTAAAAACAATGAATGATCACGGCCTTAATATTAACAACGACTGCAGAGGACAGCGATATGTGACGCCAATATGGCGGGGAAAACAAAATTATTTACCAAAAATTACAAAAATTATTTAAAAGAGAATTTAAAAATTATTTAAAAGATAATTATTTACCTAAATCCGATAGTTTTTTATACCATGTGGATACCATTGTTATAATTTAATCCTTTGTGATGCCATAAAATCAACAGTAAAATCCGTGTTCGGAACCTTGCAAAAGATCTTTACTTTATTTGTGGCATCAGTAAATACATGAAAAGTGTCGAACGAATGTTTGACAACTTAACACCCTTAAAAATAAGTGATACCCACTAGGAAACACGAATTGAATGCGTTAACGATTTATTTTGCATTTTGTGAAGTCAGTGATGCTTTAGTTTCATTGGCTAAAGAGACCAAAAAAGTGATGCTGGGACGTCACACAAAGCGACCACACTCAGAGGTCAACTAATATCCTAATTAACGCTTTGACATAAAACTGATATCTGGATGACATCATGTCAGGTCACAAATTACATAAAATTTAGATCATAGGAGAATCATTATTTCACACATTTTTACGTGATTCTGACCTAATGAATATTATGATATGTATAATCTCCAGGTGACATCATTTTAATCCCACTGATAACATTGTGACATAATAATGACACAAAAAGGTATTTATGTAAAAGTTATCTTAATATGACTGCGCAGTTACGTCCCAGTCCACACTTTGATGTAAGACTGACATCAGCATGACGTCATGCGGTTCACAAATTACGTAAAGTATGAGATCATGCCTGAGTCATAGGCGAATTGTTATTCCACTCTTTTTAGGTGAGAGTCTGGTCTAATGAATAACGTCCCTGTGACATCATCTTAACCTCACTGATATCAAAACGATATAAAATTATTTATGAAAATGTTACCTGAATATGACTGAGTAGTTTTAGTTGGCATTGCAATGCAAGGGCCTCGACCTGGGTGTCTGCCCGCCAAGTAAACATGTTTTCCATTAATTAGGCAGTATAAATGGTAACGGGTTTCTGTTAGAACATTTACTAACCACTTCGATACTTTCATAACAATCGGCTTGTAGCCTCATCTAATCGCTGGAGAATAAATATCCTAGTGACAACTATAATAATACATCGGAATATTAAAAACTATCTTACCGCCAAGATTGTTTTAGTATTCCGATGTATTATTATATATAAATATATATATATATATATATGTGTGTGTGTGTGTATATATATATATATATGTGTGTGTGTGTATATATATATATATATATATATATATATATATAATTACAAATCTGTTTTTAATGGACTTTACACTGTAAGATCCAGTGATTGCGTCCTGTGCAACATATGATAAAGCCATTTTTGCGACAAAAATAATAAATTCTGATAGAAATATGACTACTGTGACTGTCTAAGATCAATAAGACTGGGTCCTCCATTGATGGCTTTATATGTTCTGCAAAATACACTAACCATGTGTAGAATAGTTCTTCAATCATCCACCCAGACTTGTTACATTTATAAATTGAACCGTTCGGGCCTTCTTGTTCTAGTGATGGATGCAATCTCAACTGAGGATATATAATAAGTGATGGAACATTCTGACCTATTGCGCTGATACAACAGATAGTAATGTTCTTCCCTCGTTTAAACCTGGTGGCAGCTCCTACTTATTTTATTCCTTTAGGAGCAAGTTTTTTACTCGATTTGTGAACAGCATTTGTTTTTGTCGTATGTTGATGAGAGATTATCAGAGAATATCTGTAACTCTGTGGCACTGAATGCAACAATTCTATTTATACTGGTAGGTTCCGGGGCCTGATACTTATTTCAGGGTTTTATTTTAAAAATCCATACAGCCAGTTTTCTTTATTGAAAGGAAGTTTAATTGTATATATACAAAAATTGCGTTAATGATTATGGCGTCAATCCATAACACATACCTGCCAGAAGCAATATTTAGTCTCTAATTTCTTTACGTGAGAAAACGGGCTCTATTTCCATGCGAAATGAAAAATCTCAGCTGTTCCTTTTTGAGTAATCGGATAAAGTCATAACAGAAATACCATACAAGGAGCTGTCGGCCTTAACTTTGCTTCACCATGAATAGCCATAAGGACTTTTCATTTTTTTGACGACCAAGAACACTTCATTTTAGATTCCATCTGTAAATAAAATTTTTATTTACTGGTAACCAAGGTTGTTGCAAAGAATCTGGGATGATTTAATATGTCTTCCTCCCCCCACTTAATTTTGTACTTAATAAAAATAAAAACATTTACTGAGGTAATTTTAGAAACAATTTTAACATTACCTGTGAACCGATTATTTTGATGCGGCAAATACCGTACAAGTGTACGCACTTAGTCGATATACTGTCCGCCGCGCTGAAACAAAATCATGTGAAAGCAGATGATAAAATTAATTTGAAAACACCTAATTTTATTAAAAAACAATCTTGTGATACTACTTTAACAATAAAAACAACAGACGTATTCACAATAAAGTACTTACAGTTCAATTTCCGAAGGTATAATATCATATTCGCTATTGCAAAAACACACATCGAGCTCCCGTAGCGATGTTTTGAAACAGACTTACGAGAACGGTTGCTACGACAACTAACTCAACGAACCCTACGTGTCCAACAAGGACAGGTAGCGTTCTGTGGTTTCATTCATTTAAAACTAGAATGTACGAAATTAACCACCAGGCCCGCCGTAAGGGTGTGTGCAAGGCGCGCACAGCAAAAGGACGGCCCGTCCAGGGGGGCGGCAACTCGAGCGATCATATAATGATCAAAGTCTTTGTTATAATACCTATGCAGCATTAGAAAAGTTACCGCAGGGAGAGCAAAGAGCGGCCGACGCAGGATTAATATTTTTCTTTTATATTATATCGATAACAGCACCATCTATTGTCATCTATCGGACCTATGATACGGTGTAAAATGTATGTCGGTAGATTGAATTACACAACGCGGTGTGGCGTGGCGGGCACCCGAAAGTAGAGACTCTATAACAGGACTGGCGAAATTGGGGAATCACCCACAACAGAGCTTCCTTCTGAGTTTGTACCTGTTCACATAATAATAGTACTACTGCTCCACATTAAATTGCAATATTTGCAATCGTTTTGTTAATAATAGTATAAACGTCAATCAGTAAGAGGTGTAAGTGCAATAAAATCGTAATTATGAAAGTAGGTACCTAAGTTTTATTAATTTCTTGTTTTCACATTTTATGCAATACAATTGTGTTTTTAATTATCAAGTAGATAAGTTTTTGAGTTATTATTGTCACATAGCTACTATTGTTAAAGAGTTAAGCAAACTTACTATAATTATAATTAAAGAAAGTAATTAAGATATTTTTACCGTATTCGGTGAAAATATCGTATTATTCAGGTGATATTATTCAGATTTGTTTGATTTTAAAATGTGATTGAGCTACTATTGTTATTAGATTATTATTGTGGAGAAATTAAATAATTATAATTAAAGAAAGTAATTGTTATTATTATTATAGTAACCCTGTCAGCGGCTTTCACTGTTGGGTCAGACGATATTTTTATTAACGATTACTTTAAGCCTATAAGTTAAAATATATTTCATGCTGTATTGTAACGTTGTAGGTTCTTGAGGGCTAAAATATAAATTCACAATTTTTTTACGATTTCCAAGTCATAATTCGAGTTGAAAGGTCATTTGTAAAATATACTTTGAATCTCCACATCTCAGATATATGGTCTTAACGCCTCAACTAGATTACATATCAGTCAGTAGGGTAGACTGGGTACGGTTGAAATAATTTTACTTATATCGTCCATAGTTTTGGTTTTTCTAATCCGCCACGAAGAAGATATGTCAAATAAAAGAGCATGTTTCTATCTACCAATGGGTAATGTGGTTTTAGTTCCAGGTGTGTTATTTTTAACAGTAGATCAAATTTAAGAAAAAAATCCGATTTGTTTCAACCTTCCCCATATCAGGGGCGGTTGAAACAGTGATTGGGATCAGTTGAAACACATGCGAATAATATAAAATATAATATTATAAGATATTTGATTAATTGTTTATTTTAACTCTAAGAATAACTAAGGACCTATTTGACAATAATAATCAGTCTTCAATATTTTAAATACTTATAAAAATATTTTTCATCAGCCTTTAACATTTTTATTTGGTACAGGAACAATTGCCGCCTCTGCTGTATTTTCGGAATATGGTCTATCCGTAACAAATGCAGGAGCAAAATCGAGCTCAGTAAACAATGTCCTTCTTGGACGGTTTCGTATCCATGCATCGCAGGCTAAATTTAGAACATTCTTCAAAGGGCCATATGCAGTTCTATCAAGCCGCTAGAGTCTGCGAGTGCAGTGGGGTAGAAATGATAGTAAGATAGTGCCATTATTGTTGCAAAAGTCTAGTTATCGAGCAGAAGTAACATGTTATGTGACGGAGTATGTTTTTTAAAGTATTCCAGGTAATACATAAATGTTTCATCCTGGGTCCGGCCAGAGGATTTGGCAGCTCTAGGGGAGCCTATGGACCCATCCCTAATAAAATGATCTTAGTAACGCACTCACAGAAATACAAATAATGGCGGAATTACATTTCCGATGGTGTTCCGTGCAAAGATAACTGTGACTAATGTACCCCTTTCCGCTGAAGTTACTGAACCTACTTGTTGAGCACCACGCCTAACCACCACTCTGTCGGACTTTTAAACAGCAGTTATTCCTGTTCCGTCAATGTTATAAATGTATTGAGGCTCAAACTTATGACGGTCCATGACAGTGGTAAAATTGTCATAGAAGGAATCTACGTTAGTTTTGTTAAAGCTGGTCGTCCTGGAGAGGCTTGTCGCTTACGATGCACGTAGAGATAGTTCGGGGTTTCTTCTCATAAACGTGCGAAACCATTACTCACCTGCTAGCTCTTTGTAAGTTCATAGGCCAATTTTCTTATCTCCTTCTTAGATAGGCGAAAATATATATCTGCATATCGAAACAAATACTTTGAAAGCTCTCGCTCTTGTTCCTCGTTAAAAACTCTCGGTTTTGTCCTTTATATCCCATGTCTTGATTTTCTTTCTCACCAGATCCATCTCGCTTTCAAATACATTTTAGGAGTGTAGAGTAACCACTCCGTGGTACTCCGTGGTTCTCTATCGCTTATCGCAATGAATCTCCCGTATTCACCTCATAAGCATCTTTGCATATTCTCCTCATAAGCATCTTTGTGCTTCGACAAGTCTATTTTCCTCTTGAAGTTTTTCTTACGCATGCTTTCGGCGTCAGAAAAACAAGAAAAAATAAATAAATACAATGTTTCAACCTTACTCAAGAAAAATGTTTCAACCGTCCCTAACTCCTACTTTAGGTAAAAAGCAGTTATAGTAATTATGATAACAATGATACATAAAAACTAGTCGCAGTGCCATATTCTACAAGCTTCAGTTTAATCAAAAACACACACTCAACACTCTCACTTAAATAGAAACCATAATAATTGGAAAATTCTCCGAGCAAAAATACTTACTTTTGGTTAAAAAAACACAATAGGGTCTTCTAAAAAGAGCTAAAGCGCGCGGAGAGCGATGCAACACTGAGATTCGTGTCCAGATCGCTCGTCCGCTTCATTCTTCCCTTGGACTCCTCACCATCTCGCCAACGGTTTGCGAGATATTCGTGTTGTTTCAACCGTCCTTTGTTTCAACCGTACCCAGTCTACCCTACATCGAAAAATCAAAGAAAAAGTCGTGCCCAAGGTTCTAACCAGAATTTAATTTCTGACCTGAAAAAATTCGTATTTTCAAATATATAATAGAAATAAAACTAGTTTTTAGTGGCTGCTATATTTGGCGTGAATCGCGTTCAAACTAATAAGTACCTGCATTTGAAAAAAATTTAGGAACCCCAGAAAATTAAAAAGCTTTTAAGAATGCAATTTCGGCCGCAAAAACGAGAAAAGGTGATACAGAAACAAAAACAGGCGGATTCTTTAATGAAATGTTTAAGCAAGCTAGAAAATTAGGAAACGGAATGTCAAGATCGTAGTACAACAAACACAACCTTATGTCAAGATCGTAGTACAACAAACACAGCCTTAGATCCAGAAGGTATGGAGTTATCTGAAGAAAATTATGTATGTTGTAGTCCCGGAGAAAAAGACTCCAATAATACAAGAGAAGGCACAGCTGAAGAATTGTGAACCTGTGAACAATTCATCGTCGTCAGCAGTATGTAGCAGTTTAGATAGTGATGATACTGGTTTGTGGCCTGCCAGTATTAGTAATGATCTTGTTAATATTTTGATTAGTTGTAGTCCCGTACAGATGTTTAACTACAATTTCCCACTAATAATAATGGAAGAAAATTCTCAGACAATTATTATTCTAGAAACCTTCCTGATGGAGAAAAATGAACAGAGAATGATTTGTTTACTCTATTTGTAAAGATTCAATCTATTGTTTTTATTGTAATATATTTGGTAAAACTGTAAGTAGCTTCTCTACTTTGAACGGTTATTCTGATTGGCAGCGTTGCTTATTAATATTGAAAAGACATTAAACAAGCATTTCCAACAATGAAAATGTGAAATCATGAATACAATTTAATAATATGTTAAAAAATAAGACTACTGTAAATGAACTACAACTCAGACTATTAGAAGCAGAAAAAAAACAATGGTGTGATATATTAGAAAGGATCACAGCCGTTATGAATTTTGTATTTCGTCAGTGACTGGCTTTTTGGGGTTCATCAAAAGTATTTTATGAGCATTATAATGGTATTTTCCAATAAAAAATGGATTTCAATAGTCCCGAAATTTCGTTTTTTTTGTCGTCTACAAAAAGATAGTCAATAGTTTGCAAACATTTACTGGATTTAAAATTAAAAGCATTAAGTGCCACGCGATAGTCTATCAGAATCGATGCGGTCAAACCATTATGGTATCACTTCCACAAAATATTTGATGTTTTGCTAGAAATATCTGATGATTCGTCAGAATGAGGTTGCACTATTACTCACAAAGTTCATTCGCTTGTTTTAAATATCTAAAATTATAAATTTATTTATTTGGTTATAATTTTATTCGATATTTTAAACGAAATTAATACTCTGTGTATAATTATGCAAAGCCGCACAATGAATACACAAATCTGCATAAATTTGTTAAATTAACTGATCGATAAGTTCACAGAATGTCGTACAGGTGAACACTTTGAAAGGGTGTTAGAAGAAGCTAACAATGCAGCTCACGAACTCAATGGAGAAACATTTTTCCCACTAATAAACATAATTCATTCAAGAAGAAAACCGAAAACAATTTGAATATGAAGGTAGTGGTGAAGTTTTACTAGATCCAAAAGCTAATACGAAGTAGATTTTTTTTCAGAACCCTAGATCAGATATCAATTTCTTTAAAAAAGTAGATTCGAGGAGTTAAAAGCATTTACCGACGTATTTGACTTTTTCAGCAATAATTTATTTAATTAGTCCAAAGATTGTGAAGCTTCATCTAAAGCTTCGAGACCAGTAAAGTGGTGCAACAGGCATTAACGGTATTGATTAACGCAATTAATTCTTTAAAGTTGCATTTTCCAGAAAATCAGTCTAATGATCCACAAATTCTTTTACAATATCTGTTTACTTATGACTTAATTTCAACATTTCGCAATGCGACAATATGTTATATATTACTTACGTTACCGATTTCAGTTGTATCTGGTAAAAAGTTTATCTCTAAATTTAAAATTATAAAAAACTATTCAAGATCAACAATACACCAGCAAAGACTACGTAAATTTATTTATGACTTAGCAACAGTTTCAATAGAATACGAAATCTTAGACAGCATGGATACAACAAAATTAATAGCAGATTTTGCGAACATAAAAGCAAGAAGAATTCAATTTCTGTGAACCATGCGTATGCATTACACTATTATACTATATACACCTACCGATACCCAAAGCCAATATGTAATATTATACTTTAACGCCAATATGTAATATTATACTATAATACACCTACCGATACCCAAGGCCGTAGCCCAAGAGTTTTGATTAATCCTTAATTTTCCCTATACTTATTTAATATCACAATAAAATATAATAAAATAATTCACGACCATCACCATCCACATAATATTTTGCTGTTTATTTAGTCATATCTTTAAGTACAAGTATTAATGGTTCCTTGCCAATAATACCACTACTTAAAGATAGCCACATATAATAATAAAAATAAATATTTAAACGTAATACTAAAATATAAATGTTTCAGGTTAACACCTAATAAAATAATTAGACTCTATCTATCTCTATTTCACGATATTAAAGAGAGGAGATATTCTAAATAGCAACAGTACCATTGATACTAACAAAAGTACAATTTAATTAAACCGAAAAATATATTCTTTTAAATAATAAAAAAGAACATATAATCTCGAGCTTAATTCTCGTGGTTCTCTTTAAATTGTCTTAATTCAGCAGTAAAGTTTTATGTATTTGTGTTGTCTCAAAGGGTAGCCATGATGAATCTGCAACTGCTGACTTATCAATATTAACTACTTAAATTTTATGTAAAATAATGGTATACCTCTTCAAATTAGTAATTTGAATATGGTATACCTCTTCAAATTAGAAATTAGTAATTCGAAGAGGTATACCATACTAACGAACTTAAGAAAAATATGTAGCGGAGCATGATTTTGTCATTTAAAAAAATTGAATATTTATCACCTAAATGGCATTAACAATTATCAGTAGTTCATTAAAATTTCACCATGCAAAGTCACATACATTACTTTCTATTATATACATTGGAAAAGATACGGCCACTTTCTTCCAAAATGAAATGTGATCCATCATCAAGTCCCAATCAACCAGTCCCGGAACTATCGAGGGAAGGGGGGAAAACCAACGTTGCAAACCGGTGGCAAACTTGCCCCGGATAGCAATTTAAGAGGACGCCAATATCATGTTTGAAAAAAAACTTTAATTACTAAAACGCCTAGAATTCAGAGCGCGTCGTACTACCAATTATTCATATGATTTTGTAATGCATTCTAATTTGATTTTTAACTACGTGCGGAGTGTATGTGATGTCTCCGCCAGCAGAATTCCCGTCGCATCTAGAAAAATCCTTCCCCTTAAACAAAGGGGCCGAGGCTACGCGAGCTAAGTCGAAAAAACCTGAACGGCCGACGACCGCTGTTTATGTGGCTAATTGGGTTTGCGAGTATTATTGTAATTATTAATGGAAACAAACGATGAACAGCTAAGGAAGAATGTATATTATATTATTTTATCGGTGTAACAGCACTTAATTTAAGTTTCGATTGGTGCAAATGTCGGTATGCGACGATGCTTCGATGCTGCACTGCCAAAAAGCTATTTAAGATAAAATAAAAAATGTGTGTTTGATATTAACAGAAAACAAATGTATACCTAAAAGGGTAAGTAGAAACACCAATAATTGAAATCGGATCCACGCTTTGCAGCGTATTATGGTCTCAAACTCGGTCGTGATTGTGGGTCTGTACCGCGCGTGCGTTGTTTTTTAGCAGGAGTGTAGCGGTAACGTGATGTGCAAAGGTAGAAGAGACGGGCGGGCGTGGGCGGACACTCGACTTACGAGCCACGGGGACATTTTATTACATTTTCACGTGATTATACCTAGCAGTTTTTATAAAGAATAAACGCATGTGCACTTTTAAATATTAATTTACAAAACCAGATTTTCACAAAAACATTCCCACATACGTCACACGTGAAAGGTATCGTACAGAAAAAGACAGCTTATCTAATTGCATAAGTTTACTAACAGAGTTAAAAGCGACCAGGGAAATTTTCGGACATCACTGTACTTTAAAAAGCAACAAGGAGAAACATCGGACGTTATTGTAGATTATTTCAATTTTTGTTTCCAGTTCAAAGAATGAACTGGAAACGTGTGGCATTTTGTGGATACAACGCAAACTGTAATTTTGGTGAAAAAAATAGGAAAGACTTAACAATGTTTACGCGAAATTTAATCAGTCTCTCAAGAAAAAAACTCATAGGAATTGGATGTGAAGCTCACATAATCCACAATGGAATCAAAACAATTGTGAAATGGCTTCCTGTTAAATTTTTATCCATTATTTTAAAAAAATATTCATTTTTCTACATTTATTCACGTTTGCGCTGAAGCACTTAATGAATTTTGTAATGGAGCTAACACAGAATATAGGAAACTGTTAGGCTATAGTAAAACTAGATGGCTTGCGTTAATGCCCTATTGAAAATCGTTTAGTGGAAGTATTCAAACACTTACAAAGTAATAATATCAAGTATACGATTTTTCGTATAAAACAAAAAAATGTACTCTACATTTTATGCCTGGCTGGCAGTAACGCTCCAGTCGAACGACTGTTTTCCCGTAGGAATAAAATATGAACTAGTGAAAAAATACAATTAGAAGTCGCAGTGTTTAAAGCCGTTTTGGCAAAGGGTAACATTAACAAGTCATGGCAAGAGTTTTATTCATATTTAAAAACTAAACATACGTTAAAGCAAATTTGCTCATCCGAAAAATATAAAAAGCCAGCCCGCTAGTCTACACAAGATTAGTTCTTAATTTAATTTTTGATCATTATGTTTAATGATGAATCGTTATGTTCAATTCGTAACTATTTTGTAAATATGTGTTTCATTTTTGAAACAATAATAATTTAAGGGCGTACCAAAATAATGGTCACATTAGATCAGTGGCAAGCCTTTTTCCATTTTCCGGGCATGGTTTTCAAGTCTAAAAATATAACTAGGGGTGGTATAAGACAGAGCCAGTCTGCAAAACGACTATTTAAAATAAAATGAAAACTGCGTGATATTAACAGAAAATAAATATATACACACATGCCCATATTCCTAAAAGGGTAAGTAGAGGCACCAATAATTGAAATAAGACCCACCTTACGTCAGTGTTACAATGTAATTATTTCTATTTTTAGGTAGTAAAGATCAAACAACAATCACATTAATAAATAAGCTAACCGCGGCTGTAAACACTAAAAAGCTAAAGATGAAATTTAAGAAGTAAATAAATCTGCTTCTCAGGTGAGAAGATGGCTTCACAAAGTAGGCGCATCATTAAGTTCCTCTGATACACCCGATACGATATTTTAAGGTAATTCGAATAATTCTTGTAATTTTGATATTCAGGATAATACCTATCGTCGTTGAAAAGTCGGAGCTCTACGGCTCAGATGATGGTAAACAGTCTTAGTCGTCGATTTTACGTCCGCAGCAAGGCAACGTTCAAGTAACGTCTAGAGACTTATTACAGTCGAGTAGCTATCACGAAGGCGATATTATATATCTCACGGACCCAGGTACATAGCCGGACTACGAATAATATAATAACAAATCAACTATGTTATAAAATTATAAAAACCTAAATAACATGGAGTTTAAGTCCACTAAACGCAAAGATTTATTATTCTATATTGTTGGGAACAGATTAGCATGTCCCAGCTGCTAAATTGATGGCGCTTGATTTAAGTAATGAGGGTAAGTAAAATTATTGAAATTGATTAAGAAATGCAGTTACCAGAGATTTTATTGTCCATTGGAGTGATGTACACTTGTATCAAAAACTGTTCAGCAAATTTACGTCAGCGCTAGAATCGTTATCCTTTCAATACGATGACTATGTAATTCGAAACGCTACCAAAGCACGTTTTTTACGTTTTTTTATTTACATTTCGTTTTTATTCTACTATAAATTAAATTTTGATAAATATTGACCTTCGATAAACAAAGGACATATTGATTATATTTTCCTAAAACTAACTTGTAATTTAAATTAATCTTAATTTATATAAAATTATTAACACACTATGTAATATGAAAGATTATGTAATAATATTTATTACATTATTATCGAAAACTCGTTTAAGCTTGATCATATAAGTTTGCCCTGAAATATGCATTTCCTTATCGGAATATACTGGTATATCTTACGTATTCACTAAGTAACAAACCAGTTTCGATTTTATCCTCAAAATGGCGTATCGTTAGTTAACATGTAAATTGAGGTTTTATGTGAAAATAAGAATTATATAACAAGAGAACAATTCTTTATGCTAAAATGCATTTACAACCGTCAATAATTTTGTTTTTGTTACAAATAAAACGAACCTCTGTAGTTCTACTTTTTAAAAACGAGTAGAACTAAATACACTAGTCCAACATTTAAAGTTATGTAAACTACATTTAACACAATCAATATAGTATGGGTATTAAAAGAACCTGGTTTGTTTATTCTAAAACATATAATGCACTTTTATTATAAAATATATAATGCAATTTAATGCACATATAATGCAATTTCAAGTTACATTTATGCCAGTGCTTTTACATCAACTGTGCGTACAGTGGGTCTCATTAATGGAAAAAAAGTTTCAGTAATATTAAATGAGCAAGAAGCACGACAAACACATAAATAATATATAATCAAATGGAAAACCCGTCTGCGGCAAATTAAATCGTTCATTAATCAATTAATTCACTCTTAGAAAGAAAATAGAGACAGATTCTATATGTAGCAATGTTAGTTGTCATGTATCTTGCCACAAACCTTTTCGAGGTTCCAAAGGAACGCTGAATGATCTAGTTGCAAATTGTCCGCAACATAGTCAAGGAATTTTTTTTAATATGATAACTCTGCTCGTCAAATACTCAAATATCAGTTCGATCACAAAAAAAAGGACAGGTATTCAATTTTTGAAGATCATTCAGAATGAAACAATCGACATACTGTCAAAGAAATTTCATAATAGCATTATCAGATCAAGAAGACCAACTATTTCATCATCACGTTCGAATGTACTCCAGATGTATCTCACATAGAACAAATAAGTTAGATGATTTGATATGTGAAAATAACAGAAATTGTACGTAAAATAAAGGAAAGTTTTATTGATTTTGTAGGAGTTGATGGATGACTGGAGAATACATCACATAGCGAATTCTAAAAAACTAGCAGCTGATAGTTTGGATGTGTGAAAATACTTGGAAAATCTTACGACAACGTATCTCATATGACTGGCATATATAAAGGAGTATAAACCGGGGTTATAAAACTGAACGAAAAATTTAATCTCTTCCAAACAGACTTTTGATCTGATCTGTGGAGGCTACGTTGATTGTTTGTAAATTTTTACAGTGGAAAAGCAGTAATATACTAAAATCATAGTTTTCATTCTTCTTCTTTAGTGTTATAGCTTCATTTCGCTCATCTGCTTTGGTACTCAATAGAATATTTTTCATTTGCGCTTTATGAACTTATCAGCAAACCGGGCTTTTAGATCAAAAATATCATATCATCGCACATACACTGCATTGGAGTCAACATTTTTGATAAGTTTTTGAACTCCACCACAAATACCTTTCATGGTGTTAACACCGTCGTATCCTTGTCTACAACATTTACTCAAGGGAATACTTTATCATTTATAGATTTTATAATATGGTTAGCTACGAGTAAGAAATATATTTACTCGTAGATGGTTAGACATAGTTAAGGCTGATTCATTACTGCATGGAAACCTGAAAATTACTCTTTGATAATAAGAGATTTTGATGCCCCATTGTCAACATTTTCAATTTCACAGTAACGTGAGAATTCATACAGTTGGTCTGTTTTTGATATATCTCGCCACAAATCCATTGCGCCAAAAACGATATTGAGTGATCGTTTTTGGATATAACTGACTAAAATGTAATTGACTAAAATGGTACTATCTACTGATACTATCTAATGGTAATCCACTATTTCTTTTATTAATACAGACTGAACTTTTTGTGGAAGATTGCAATAAGCTCATTTTGTATTTTTAAACTTAAATTTTATTTAAACTTTTGGTTTGTTTAATAACTCTTGTAAAAAAGGATCACATTTTGCTTATAACTCAATAATATATAGATAATTGCCACTTGGTTCACTACTGTCTATTTTTTCTGTATGTTCACGGAAAGCTAAATTAATCATTGAAAGGTTCAGAGTCACATCAAAGAGCCTTTTCAGTACTGGACGCCAAAAAGATTTTCCTTTTTTAAGTATGAAATCTTGTTCTTCGTCTAGTGTACCATGTATCCTTGGTTGTTCGTATACGATACACAAGTGTAACGTTTTAGAGGTTCCGTATTCTTCTAAAGTCTCCACAATATGTTTCCAGTCACTATATCCGTCAATCCACATATTTTGTTACCGTTTTGATGATGTGAATAACCAGCATGGTTCAGAATAAGCCAATACCGAATAACACATCCCGTTGCGTTCTAATTTAACAACAGATTTAGAAATAATATTTCTCCAAAAATGATCTGTTGCCACAATCTTTTAAATAATAACCTTTCGGTTTACAGTATCTGTTTTCAATAATTGACCCTAAATTGGTCATTTACTTTTTAAAATTATCCTTGTAATTAATGTAAGGCGCATTTTTATTTCTTCCAGGTCAAATAACAACACTTTGATTTAATGTAATTCAAGTGCATGATTGCTCTGGATAATCATTAAATCGCTCATTGCAATATTGCTACTTACAATCACTTTAATATTTTTGCTTTTGCCGGGCCTTTCATTGGACACTTCATCGAAGTTGTTAGTCTAAAAGAACTAACCTATTTTTGGCAGCGATTTATTTTTTTCGTCAATTTCTTTCTTTCTCTTGCGTTTTTCAATACTACTCAGATACTTTCTAGTAGGTATTTAGTTTAGGTATTAATTTGCAGTCAATTATATTACATGTACCACAACAATACGTAGAATAGACGGAAAAAATAATAATTATAACCAATAAAACTAATTATAACACACAATTCAATACATTCAATTTAATTCACAGTTTTACATACTTAGAATAATGAGTATTCCAGAAGGCGAGAACACGCGCGATAGTCTGTCCAAAAAAACTACGCATAAAATGCGTAGTATCAAAACACGGCTGTCGGTGCAATTTAAGACAGCTCTGAAAGGTTACGTGACAATGTAGCTTAAAATGCCGGCTCGTGCTATTCCCATATGCAAAAATATCACTGGACTGCAAAAGAAACAAATGGGGATTACTGTTCATACGTAAAAACTATTACTTAATTTCATTTTCAATTAACTATGCAATTTTAAATTATTGAAGTAGATTATTGTTTACCCAAATTAAAACATCTTCATTGCTCGAGACTGAAAAATGTAAAATTTTATTTGTAAAAAAATTGCGATTTGGAAAATGTCGTTGGAGAATTTGGTGTAACATTTGAATTTCCGTTATCGTATTCAATTTTAGAATATTTTACGTATTGCGTATATAATCACTACTAGCGTGACCCGTGCGAAGTCTTCGCATTATTTATTCCATTATGAAGCTCAGATGACAGATCAAACAAATATTTTACTAAAATTGACATATAGAGGCGCAAGTACCAAAAGCATTTATACGTGAGTGGATTTGAAATTAAACAAAAATTTTACCGACCGTCAATCATATTGACGTTGAGCCGTTAGATGGCAGCATTGCTATTTTGTGTATATAATTTTAATAATTAATTAATTTGCAAAAACAATAGCAATAATAAATTTTTTAGTTGTGGATGCCGGTAGAGCAAGCAATTATCTATAAAATGATATATAATTTATGTGGATTAGTTGTGAGGTTTTTTCTAAAAAGGGAGTGTAACATCTTAACCTTAGCGTATTAATATATATGATGATGATGATATATAGGATTACGGCAAGAAACACATGTTACATTCATTCATTTCCGCCGTCTTCTTTAATTTCTTGGAAAATGCGAACTGATATTGTTTAAAATATGAAGAAATATTATTACGACATTGCATGCTAATTAATATAATTAATTGTTTCGTCCTGTTTTGAATTTCTTTAGTACCTATGAGATCGAATATTTTCAAACTTTTATTATGGGCTTTTTCACATTTCTTTTTATTTTAAGACACTAAGATAATTGTTTTCTTTTTGTATTAAAAGTATTGAATAAAATGTGACAAAGTTTTTAAATAATTTTAACCGTTTTAGTGCCATGGTTTTTTACTCATATATACTTAAAAATGCCAAAGAAATCTTTTGTTTTTGATGTCATTTACCCTTGTCACGAAAGAAACTATATCTCTTCCAAAAATTATCCAATTTTAATAATTTTTTCGGTGTTTTTTAATAAAAACTTGTACAAGGATAATAAAAAAAAATAAAAGAAAATTATGGAAATAAATATTGTGAACAAAAATTATAACAAAAACTGAAATCAAGGTCACATCATCATTTTGCAATCTGGTACATCCTCCATATCAGCAAAATTATTGTTATCGTCACTATAATCACTATCACTCAAAATTTGCATTACGACAAATTGTGAGCGCACCACAATGTCACTCCCACTATCACTTTCTTCACAACTTGAAAAACGATCATTTTCACTCGAATTATTTTCGTATTCCGACATTATGGGATAAAAATTTTCTTTTTGTTTATCCTTTTCATATTGTAATTACTAATGATACTATAATTTGAACTTTATGTAACACGTAGAAAGATAAAAAGTTAGCGATGCGTGTGGGCGACCTCCACTGCCGCGCGCTAAACAGCAACTGATTTCGCGAGCGCCGTGGCAAATTTAGTTAGGGCCGATGAGGCTATAAAAATATTTTATGGCCTCATGGGACCTACGCACGAGTGAGCACGCAATGGCGCTCGTCGGCACTCTAGCAGTTAATTTAAATACTTTGGCCATTGATTGTGGTCAGAATAAACATTTTAGAAATTTAACATGGCGGCCTTAATAATACTTCATATAAGCCAAGCCAGGACCATATGGATTTTTGCAAGTGGGAATCGTACTGCCGCAAGCAAATATATTTATATGCGTCGATTTCCTGAAGTTGGTGGGTAAACTTATTCTGCTAGTCACACCGTGCGCGTTGGGGGAGGGCGCTAGTAGGCGGATTGCGGTGCCCCCTCCACCGATTTTTGGCTTCACCGCGACCGCGAAGAGGTTTGTGCGAATGCGCCTTCTGGGTTACTCTATATTCCAAGTTTATATATTTTTGCTGTGTAATACGAGACAGAAAGAGCGCAGGGAATCCCTTTGCTCTGTAACCGGGTATTGTCAGATCCTAGCCACTAACCAGGATGATACATTTTTATCAATGTGTATTTGATAATATAGTTTAACTTTTGGTAAAAGTAAATACTTTATGGTTTCATGCATTACAAATAATAAAGTGTATGAAAACCTGAATTGAGCTTAGATATCTAAAATATTTTTTGAAAATATCAAACAAAGGGTCGGGGAACTCGGGCCCGAGGCTCTTGGCATTCTGCTAGCCTTGCCACCCTATTGTTACGCCACTGTTATACACCATTGTCTACTTTTTGCAAATTTGTGAATTGAAATTGTTGGCAATTGCACTAATTAAGCTGTTATTATCTACTTCGGAAAACTCTTTTATAAAGCTTCTTCTGATGGTTGTCGACTCGTAAACCGATATAGTTGTGAACTGAATTGGTATTAAAGTGGACTTTAATATCTATTCGGTTCACTATAATGCATTGGTATTGTGAATTTTTTTTAAATGTAATCGGTATAATACAAAAGTTCGGAAAATCAATTGCATACATTACATTTATCTTATCATTAGCGTAGTGGCTTGATATTAACTTGGTTCGTGTACTTTCGGATTTGCCTTCTTTGCACATCCACTACATCCTCGACAATTAGGATTTTTAAATAAAAATTACCATTATAATTTTTCCCCTTTCAAAGTTAGCCACCCCTTTTCACCCCGTTAGGGTTAGAATATCGGAAAGGCTTAAGTACTTGTTTAATGATTTGTATGGAAAAACATTAATAACAAATTTTAATTAAAAATTACCAATACCATTTCATTCCTATACAAATTTAGTCACTCCTTTTCACCCTTTTAGGGGATGAATATCGGAAAATTCTTAAATAATTGTTTCATTATTTGTATTGAAAAGTTTAAATTAATTATTTAATTATTATGGTGATTTTAAGTAAAAATTACCATAATAATTTTTTTTCGCCAAATTTGTAAGCGAGCCAAATGTGTATTGAAAAAAATTAATACCAAGTTCCAAGTAAAAATTACGATAAAAGTGTTTTTTTCCCATACAAATTTAGCCGCTCCTTTTCACCACCTTAGAGGTTGTATCTCGGAAAATGCTGAATCACGCGTAACGTTATTTTTGTTAAGGAGCATGAATACCAAGTTTTAATTAAAAATTACCATAAAAATATTTTTTCCCATACAAATTTAACCATCTCTTTTCACCACGTTAGAGGTTGTACCGCGGAAAATTCTGAAACACGGGTGACATTATTTTTGTTAAAGAGCATGAATTCCCAGCGTAATCAGGTTTAATAAAAATTACCATAAAAATATTTTTCATATTCAAACTTAGTCACGCCTTTTCACCCCCTTAAGGGATGAATTTAAAAAAATCCCTTCTTAAACGATGCTCCATTATAAATTAAAACTCTCTCTAAATTTCAAATTTTTATCATTAGCGGTTTGCTCGGCGTCGATATATCAATCGGGACATTGTCTTTTATATATATATAGATAACTATGTAGATTAATTTTTACCAACATTGAGAGTGTGCGTGTTTTGTAAATCTCGGTACCAAAAGCGTCAAGTAAATGAATTTGCGACTAGTATCTTAATATCAATTATATATAACTCAGGAATAACCATGTAAATATTCATATCAGATCATATTAAACTTTGTTACATCTGGTTTGCTTTGTCCTCTGGTTTCTGTGCAACAAATTCTGTTAATCAACGAATTCAAAACCAAGAAATTCCATGATAAAAAAACTCATAATTTCATCATATTCCACGAATGACTGAAATACAGAAATAGTTTCCTCTCTGACCAAAGAATTAATTTTGTTTCTGGAAAATGTTCAAATTATATCACAATTGATAAATAAAATTCTTTGAAACTAAAAAAGATTTAAAAAAAATGTTTTCAAACCAAAAACCTAAAATTTGGTTTACTAATAAAAAGTTTCATATGTCTCAAACCCTACGAGTAAAGAAATGTATAGAGAAGTAATGTGTATGAATCTATCAAGTCGAAAAGTGTACCCAAGTACACAGCGCCACCTATCTGAAGTTGTTACACTAAAGGTGCCATCTTGCTCTGGCCGCAATACATACGTATTTTGTTATCTTGCTCGCACCCCCACGCCATTATATATATACGGCCACATTCATATCCATATGTATATTAGACAAATCTGCGAAGCACGCCATGCCAATTTGACTTTTATTTCAGCATACATAGATGTGAAATTACAGTGCGACGTGTATACGTAAAGGTAAGAAATTATTTTGTAATAATTAAATTTTTGCTGGTTTTTACTTACACGCACACTTTATTTAATCCGTAATCAACCTTTTTTTATAAATGTGGTCGTGGTTCAAGATCCGTGGAATTTAGATAATTTTAAATCGTTTTCCCATAATTCTATAGCTTTTGCTATGCTATTACTTAGCAATTGGGTGGCTAACTTAACTCTCATTGTTTGGTTACGGAATCCTAGATGCTGTTTAGTTATTAGAGAAATGTAATCCCAAAGATTCTTGCAAATTATGTAATTCTCGAAGAAACCGCCATTGTATTGTATTACCATCACCATCAATTATATTTTTTAGATTCAAAGGTGTTTCTAATAAGTTTAACCGTATGA
The DNA here is from genome assembly GCA_039881145.1 of Druceiella hillmani. NCBI lineage: Eukaryota > Metazoa > Arthropoda > Insecta > Lepidoptera > Hepialidae > Druceiella > Druceiella hillmani. The sequence continues at coordinate 9,349,679 of JAYKKI010000038.1, read as the reverse complement.
CACGGGTCTAAAAGTATCACGAAATTTTTACGGTTTGAAGGGTGTTTAAAAGAAGTTTTTAGATTGTTTGCGTCTTCCCTTGCAACCTAATTCTTTCGCCGCTGCTAAATTAGAACTACATCCGTCAAATGTTAGGGATACGACTTCCGTGCCAACTTCAATAAAATGTTCTAAACATATTTTAATTAAATTAGCTTTTCTCTCACCTGATAAACCGTTTATCAAAAAATATCCCAATGGCAATTTCCAATTATCATTAATAGGTACTAACATTAAAAGAAACGCCTCTTTAGCTATCTCGTTGTTATCTTCACCATAAGTCACCAAGCCTTCAAAAATTTTACCGTTAAATCATTTTTGGTGTCTTAGACCTATTTCATCTATAATGAGAGAGCAAAAAATTTTTAATTTACTATTTTGACATTTTTTTGAAGAGCAGAGAATGCTTCACTAGTAAATCCTGGATTAGCGTCAATACTTTGGTTCCATTTAGTTAAAGTGGATGGATGGGGTAAACATTTATCAAAAACTGACCTTGCGTAATTATAGCCTGTGGGAGAATAGTAATTTAATGATAGAGCAAATTTCCTTAAAGCAGGTTAAAATTTAACAGTGGTTCGATTTATCTTTTTATTTAAACACATTCTATTTATAATTTCAGTGGCAACAACATTTTTGTTTAGAGCTGGGCAAATATCACTATTTATAAATCTATTTCTTTTTAAAGTTTTAGTTAATTCTTTTAGAGATATGTATTTTTTCATAATTTTTTTATTGACCTTTCGCATTTTCTTTAATTTTGCTAACCTGTTTGCGCTTATTTGTGTTGTCCTATTTAACTTTCTTTTTTAATATTTCTTTCCTAGGTGTATATAATGCAGATTCTAAATTTGATGATGGCACGTTGGTAATTGCGGTAGTTGATCTAGTAACAGTGTGGCTAAATTTGTGGCAGTCGTGTATACTGAAATGGTTTGTGGAGTCTCCATATGTGGTTAAATTAGTAAGTGGTAGTGTGTCCTGAAGTAGTATGTCTTGAAACCAGTTCATACTTTTTTAATGTCTGAAGATCAAAGTACCTGGTTAGACAATTACTTTGATCTTCAGACATTAAAAGAGTACAACGGGAGTCACAGTTTAAGAAAATGTTACTCACGGTGAATAACTGCTGTCTCGTTAATTTTGCGATATCATTTTGGTGTTGTGTAAAAATCATCTTCTTTAAAATGTAAAGAACACAATACGGAAAAAAGGAGGCCGCCAAGTATTATTTGTTTTGTGTGAAATTATATTTATTCATTTAATATTTATTTTGTGATTTTGAGGAATTCTGCAAATAATTATTAAAAAAATAACATTTTATACATAAAACAAATACATACACATAAAACGATTTATAAAATACACAAAAAGTTAGTAATAATTCTTTAAAGCATATATACTTCAGTACGTGCTTTACCTTTATATTTAGTTACGCGTGCGTTGTCCGTTTATCATTAATTTCAAATTGATTTAAACTTAAACAAAATAATTTTCTAACCTGTGAAATGTAATCCCATTTGACCTAATATGTTTATGGGATGCACTTAAAAAAAATTTTATAATACAGGTGGCATTTTAACGCGTTCGTCGATTTAGAAAATAAAATCTATGCTGTGTTATCTGTCGTCAGGCGCAGTTTAGTTTAGTATATTATCTATGGTCAGGCGTCTAGCGACAGACTGATTGAAGCCCGACATAATGTTGCAAGGGGGCATAATTTTAGCGGGGTCACTTTTGGGTCGAACATCACTGCTCTGTATATTTCTTACTCGTAGCTCAAACTCAATTCAGAATCGTAATTATTTATTGTTATCTTATTTAATTTTTATATATTATCTTTTTGAAACCCCAGTGTAGATCTGAAAGCATGTTCTATGTTAATATAATTTAATTTCTGAGAGTGTTCAGGTTGTTTCACTGCCTCACTTACACTACGCTCTCTAATGATAGATTAAATTTGAATTTCGAAAGCAATAAGATAGACCGTGGCGAATCGAATCAAAATAAGAAATCTGTTGATATTTAAAATATCGCATTCACGTAGAACGCACCCAACCCTCTCATTCCGCGCCTCCCGATATAGCAGTGTTTCAATTAGAGCCGAGTCAAAAAACGATTAGGAGTTAACGCTCAACGTTAACGTGTGTCAATAATCAACGCTGTTAATGTAAATATGTGTTACAGTTGATCAACATTTGCTGTTAATAAACAGTCGACGTCGACGCCTATTTATATTAACGCACGTTGAAATATTATTTCGTTAACGCTTAACGTTGATCAATGTTAAGTGCTAACTGCTAAGTGTTGACATTCGTCTATTGAATAATATATCGACCAATCGACGGCTTGTACATTAACGGGCCAGTTTGTTGTCCACGGTTATTGTATAATGTTGGTTAATGAGCGAACGTTTAGATATTTGTCCCGTAGTTTATTAATTTCGACATTTTTCGTATCATTTTAAGATTAGTAAGAAATTAATAGTGACTTTTTGATTTTTCATAGATTTAATATTCAAAAGACGTTTTTATTTTAAATTAATTTTTAAATTTTTCAAGAAATTTGAAAATTCACTGTAAGTTTTTAGTGTTAATGATCAACTATAATATTAGTAAAAAATTATTTGTGACTTTTTAGTGCACATTTTTTATATCTTTTTTACTAGTTATTATTAAAAGATTTGTGTAGAAGATACAAATTCAGTTTTTAATTTTTTTAATAAGGTGGAAAGACAGTGTAACATTTAGTGTTATAATCAACATTTTGTTAATGGATGTTTGTTGTGTTTGTGTGTGTCGGTATTTACGTGGTTTCGATATTTAAGGTCCCGTTTTTGCCAAGAAACTGCAAATTTATTCAAAATGTCAGAAAGGCGTAAACAAAGTGACATTTTGAGTTATTTTACGTCAGATAACGTATCTAAAAATGCATCATGTAATATATGCAAACGTTCAGTTTCATATAGATGGAGAATATCAAATTTAAAATCACATTTAAAGAGAATTCATCCCATTCAATTTTCATCATCATTACGGTCTGGTTCCTTTGCCAAACTCCTGTCATAGACGACAATCAGCTTCAACAAATTTCCCCTGGACAAACTAGCTCAATATCTGACAATCAGGCAAAGCCAGATCCTGAAATCTCTCCCAGTTGTTCGACTACTACATCCATCCCAGTTCCTTCTCAGGCGAGTATATTTACAATAAAAGCCAGCATTAAAAGAAAGCAAAAAGAAATAACCACATTTATCCCTAGAAAACTTAGTAGTTCAGACAGTAAAAGTCTGGATGATTATCTCCTTAACTTATTTACAAAAGATTTACAACCTTTTAGTGTAGTCGAAGATTCAGGGTTTAAAGCGTTTGTGCAAAAATTAAATCCATCATATAATTTGCCATCTCGAAAATCAATATCTAACATATTGTTACCTAATATGTTCCAAGCATGTTTAGATAAAACAAAAGAATATGTCCAACGAGAGGCTAAAGTAGTGTGTCTTACAACTACATTTCTTTACTCGTAGCTTACAACAGACTGTTGGTCTTCTCGTGTTACAGAGTCTTACATTGCTCTAACTATCCATTTTATCACGGAAGACATGCAATTTAAATCGGTGCTATCAGATTGTGCACTTTTCGTCGGGAGTCACATCGGCAAACAATTCGCTGACGAAATCCAACGTATTTTGATGGAATGGGATTTAATTGATAGAGTCATCATGGGTCTTTCCGACAAGGCATTAAATATTACTAATGCGCTAGAAAAGTATCTGACAATAGAACATTATGGATGCTATACATATACGCTGATTCTGATTGTTCAAGACGCTTTAAATTTGTTTGAAATGACTATAAATAAAATTAAAAAAATTGTTATGCATTTTAAAAAAGTGTTAAGTCATCTGAAAAACCTATGCAGTATCAATTACGATCTAATGTTGCAAAACCGAAACGATTAATACAATCAGTTCCCACGAGATGGAATTCGGTGTACTACATGCTAGAAAGACTGGTTGAGCTTGAAGAGACCGTGCGAGCTACAATGGTAATTGTATATACAGACTTACCCCTAATAACAGGTGAAGAATGGGAAGCATGTGGCCAACTGTGCAAAATACTTCAACCATTTTAAGAGGTTACACGTGCCATCAGTGGTGAAAAGTATTTATCTGGCAGTATGACAATAATGTTAGCGAGAGGTCTGTTTATTGTATGCGACCAATTAAAAGAGCTATGGGTGCTTAAACAAATAGTGCAAACATTGTGTTAAGGCCTCCAAGAGAGGTTAGGCAACCTTGAGCAAAATAAAATCCTGGCGATGTGCACCTTTTTAGATCCATGATTCAAGTGACATTATTTTTCAGATAGGAATACTTTGGAGGTAGTGAAAAAGAGAGTTCATAAACTTCTTCAAGCAGAAATAGGATATGCTGAAACTGAAAGCCAAACTGCACTTCAAGACCAAACAGCTAATGAACCGTCTTTATCCCACCACACATTTTCCATTCGGCAGGCAATTGATCTGTTGTAGAAAAGATAAAACCGTCTAACAATCAATTTAGCAAGGCCGATGAAGGGTTAGATCTTTATTTAGATACTGACCTGTTAGCAAGAAAAGCATGTCCCTTAAATTGGTGGAAAAAACACAGACTATATTTTCCTAACTTAGCAAAAATATTTATAAAAAAATGCGGAATCGTAACGACTTCAGTGCCGTGTGCGAGAATTTTTTCAAAAACTGGTGCAATTTTGAGTGACCGTAGTCTCAAATCCGGAAAAGTTCGACAAATACTATTAGTATTATTCGAACCTAATTTATTTAAATAGATTAATTGAAGAACGGATGATGAACTTCTTTTTTTATTCTGTGACCAATGGCTATTGTCCCTTGGCCAGAGACCTCACCAGGAAGGAAGGATAATTTTTTTGGAGAAGTAATTACACACTAGCTAGTCAAGGTAATAAATATATTTACTAATTATTCTTATGTTATATTCATAGGAGCTTTTAAACAATTTATCTACAGTACACAACTAATATTGCTCAAAATATTTTAATTTTATTTATATAATTCAATATTAGGAGAAGGACTGGAAATGTATCGAGGGAGTTCAATAACGATCCGCAATTAGTCCATTGAAATGTTACATGAGCTTTGCATTTTTTAGAGGACGCAATTTTATTTTTAGGACATGTGTGGGGGGTCAATAGAAGCTTAACCTCAAGTTTGTGGGGTCGCCACCCTTGTCCCCCGGCCGCCATCTTGGAAAAAGGGGTGAAAACACTTTTTTCGCGATATCTCGGAAACTATGCGTCTTACAAAAAATTTATTAAGTCATAATTTGTAGCAAATTGTTTTGCCTACAAATATGTTTATATAACTTTTTGCCCTAAATTAAAAATTAAAAAAGTTATAAGCAAAAAAGTGAGAAAATTTTTATAAAAATTTTCTTTTTTGCTCTATAACTTTTTTTTTATACATTTTACAAAAAAATTACCTCAGACCAATCTTGTAGATTATCTTTTGAGGAAAATTTTTCCCCATATTTTTTTTTAATTTCATTCATTTAAAACGCTGTTACAGCGCTCCAAAATTGACCGGGTTCGTCAGATTTTTTTTTTATTGTAAATATATTCTTACAAAAATTTTGTTAAATTCGTACAACTTTACTTATTCATTCTTAACTCTTTTCCTCGCCACCTATGAGGTAGAGTCTGTAGGCGCATTTTTTTTACGTGGTATCCCCAGTAGGCCTACTCCACGGACATCTTGTTTATAAGGTAATCCTCGACATCATAATATTTTTAATCACTTATTACTCTAATCGACTTTTCTTCGATGGTCCAGGCTGTGGCTCAGAACCTAAATCAACGTCAAATGTGAAAGTTTGAGGAATGACAGGAGTTAAAATTGGAGTCATTGTTGGAAGTTCATCTTCAAATTCATTTTCTTCCATTAACTTTGATATTTCCATAATGTTGCTGCATGTTTCGCCAGAACAATGGAGGCATACTGTAGAGCATTTCAGGCCTGCTTTTCTGCAGCCACACATGCTTCCACAGTTTCCTTTGCATCTGCAGAAAATTAATTTCATGATGCTGGAGGCTTGGAAGCTTGTATTGGCATCCAAATATTTGCATGCTTTTTCCAGCCCCAATCTTCAGGATTTTGATATCTTCCGAGCCACGACCGGACCTGGTGATATACTCGGAGACTGTGAAAACGAGCAGCATCTTGTGTTGGAGGCAGCGATGATAAATTAAATGAATTTTTAGACACTGTCTTGGCAAATAGTTTGTATCGCAAGCCGACTAGTGAGTCGTCTTTATTACCACCGTATATAGCTATGAAAAAACGTTCGCCAACAAGAGTGAGCAAAGATGGATCGAATTTCTCACTCAGGAATAGCGCGGTACCACCAGCTAATTCAGGATGTTTCTCCATAATTTTTATAAATTTTAATTTCCCCATATTATAGGCTGCTGATGTTGTATCACATCCTGAAAAGCATGAAGAAACAGCAAAATCTGTGTTATGAGATCTCCATACATAACACTTGAAGGGCTATATAACTGAGCAGATGTGCGCCCTCTTGAAGGTTTTGAAAAATAAATGTTAGGCTATCTTGTACCTAATGCCGTGAGCAATACAAGAATGTCAATGTCCTCTGCCACAATAATAACAGAATCATGAGATCGGGATGCAGTAAGCGCAGCAGAGACGATAATTGAATCTGCATCTAATTCAGCTTGGTCGACAGAAAAACCGACCTCTGAAAGAGCAGTTTTGAGAAGATCTATCAAGTTTGATTTGTTTTTTTCATAACTAAGAAATTTTTCTTGAGATATTGTTAGTACGGTACTTTTATCAAACTTAATTTCAGTATATTGATGTTTTTTCGTGCGACGCATTCGTTCCCATGACTTTGTTCCTGCTATATCAGGATTTTCGGAGTAACCATCAAATATTATTAATGCAGATAGTCCATAATGTTCTTGCACATACCGGACATACTTCTTGAAGATGTTGTTTAATGACGAATTCCGATCCCAAATCACTTTATGCAATAGAAAACCACCATCGATAACAAAATGACTTCTGTGAATGTTTGACGCAAGTCACTCTGATCCTGGAATAATTCGCCGCAAATAAAGCAATAGTTTGAGAAATCAAAATCAGTATCTAGATTTTCTGATACTGAAGATGATGAACTGCTACAGCTGAGACGACGAACAATATTATCTGTGCGACTATCACTATAATAATGATAGCAGGGAATATGAACAGTTACTTCAGAAACACTTTGTAAAAATAATTCATTATCCACATCGTTTTTGAATTTTGCTCGTTCAAGCAAAGTTTTCACTCCTCTAGCTTTCACAGTTCGAACTTTAATATCCCCAAAAGGTTTTTTACATATAAAACAATCACTCATGATTCACGCTTTAAAAAAGGCGCAACGTTTATAACTAAATGAAAATTTCACCACACAAAACTCAGTTTAATTGATTGAACTGAAAATAATATCCGCAATTTTCAATACGTCTACACGTGGCAAAATATGTAGCACAACTAAAAGAATAAAATGAGGTAGAAGAAACAGCCGTAGCAGGCAGATGTTCCTTTGTCCCCAAACGGTAACTCAGACCTTTTCTACCTGCTTAACATTCGATAAGTTAAATTTGGTAAGTTCTATGGTGAAGAAAAGAGTTAGGAATGAATAAGTAAAGTTGTACGAATTGAACAAAAATTTTGTAAGAATATATTTACAATAAAAAAAAAATCTAAAATAAGTTAAACATTTTGTTTCGACCGGATTCTCATGAGCATTGACGAACCCGGTTAATTTTGAAGCGCTGTAATAGCGTTTTAAATGAATGAAATTTAAAAAAATTATAGGGAAAAATTTTCCTCAAAAGATAATCTACAAGATTGGTCTGGGGTAATTTTTTTGTAAAATGTATAAAAAAAAGTTATAGAGCAAAAAAGAAAATTTTTATAAAAATTTTCTCACTTTTTTGCTTATAACTTCTTTAATTTTTAATTTAGGGTAAAAAGTTATATAAACATATTTGTAGGCAAAACAATTTGCTACAAATTATGACTTAATAAATTTTTTGTAAGACGCATAGTTACCGATATATCGCGATAAAAGTGTTTTCACCCCTTTTTCCAAGATGGCGGCCGGGGGACAGGGGTGGCGACCCCACAAACTTGAGGTTAAGCTTCTATTGACCCCCACATATGTCCCAAAAATAAAATTGCGTCCTCTAAAAAATGCAATATTCGGTCCTTAAATTGTAACATTTCAATGGACTAAATCGCATAGTTTTATTTTAAATATTTACGTCTTCAATTCTCACTCCAGCTCCTGACAATTGTCAGGATGATTTATTATGTTAATGTAAACATTCGGCGGATACCCGAACCCACTTAAAAATTTGTAAACAATGCGCCGCCGCGCGCGTATTTGGCATAGTATTTATTATTTATGGTGCGGCTCCTAAACATATTAACAGTTAATATTAACAATTAGCGTCAACAGTTGACCGTCGTCAACGTTAACAGGCGTCAACGCCCACCTCTAGTTTCAATTTCAACCCCACTTGTACATCAGTGTCGGTGTAACTCATCAGCGATTCGGTGTGTGTTGCAATTTTTGAGCCGGAAAACGATTAATAGCTAACGTTAACGTGCATCAACGATCAACGCTGTTGACGAAAATATCTGTTAACAGCTCATCAACACTCGCTGTTAATAAACGGTCGAAGTCGTCGCCTGTTTACATTAACGTACGTTGGAGAATTATTTCGTTAGCGCGTTGATGTTGTTTAACGTTAAATGCTAACTGCTAACAGCTAAATATTGACACTCGTCAATTGAATATATCGAATCGACGGTTTATGCATTATCAGGCTAGCGGCCAGTCTTTCGTCGACGTTTAATGCGTAATGAAGAGTTTAGAGATTTTTCTGGTAGTTTATTAGTTTCGACGTATTGCATATAATTTTACAATTAATGAAAAATTAATTGTGACCTTTATAGCGCAAATATTTTATACTATATTACTATTTATTTTTTACAGATTTAGTATTCAGAAAACGTTTTTATTTGAAATTAAATTTTAAAATTTTTACGAAAGTTCGAAATGGACTGTAACTTTTTAATGTTACTAATCAACATTTATATAGTGAATATTTTTATGTTTATAAATTTTATATATAATTTTAATATTAATAAGAAATTAATTATGTCTGACCTTTTAGTGCAAATATTTTATATTTTATTACTAGTTATTTTTATAGATTTTAATACGAGAATTTTTATTTAAAATTATATTTTTAAATTATTTTAAAGAGTTACGAAGACACTAATCTTTAGTGTTAATAATCAACATTAATTGACTGAATATTTTTTTGTGTTTGTGTGTGTCTGGGTCAAGAAACTTTGTAAATTTATTCAAAATATCAGAAAGGTGTAAACAAAGTAATACTTGAAATTATTTTAAATCAGATAACGAAATTTGTTGTAGAAATAATGAATATATATAACATTAACTTTCGAGGTAGTAAATTTACTAATTATTCTTATGTTGTAGTCATGTGAAGTTCTAAATACTATATTTACAACGCACACCTAATTTCGCTTAAAATATTTTAATTTGATTTAATGATTTAATATTAGGAGAAAAATTTTAAATGAATCGAAAAAGTTCAGAAACAATCCGCATAGCGTTATTTTTTTTATTATTTACGTATTGAATAAATCAAGCTCCATATATATCAGGTTTAATTTATTGTGTTAATATAAACATTTGAAGGATGCCCGAGTCCTTAATACTTAGAAATTTGTAAACAATGCGCCGTTGCGCCTCCATTTTCGGCGTGGTGTTTATATTAACTACGTTACCCACCTAAACACATTAACGGTTAATATTAACAGTTTTGGTCAACAGTTAACTGTCGTCAACGTGAGCAGGTGTTAACGTTTATCATGATTAGCGTTAACGCCCACCTCACTTAGGAATTCTTTGTGTCGTATTAAGGATTTTTGTTAAAATTTGGACAGTATTTGCTTATTAACCGACTTCGAAAAAGGAGGAGATTCTCAATGCGTCGGAATCTTTTTTTTATGAAAATTCAGCGATAATTCTTTACCGAGTGGACCGATTTTGAAGATTCTTTTTTATTTAAAAGGTCCCGTATAAATATGATGATGATCCGATGATGAGATCCAGAAATGAACGATGGAACTCCTTAACGAATGGCAGTAAATCAACTATAATTGAAGATATTTGCTACGGATAGTTATATATTGCGAATAAGGTAAGTTTAAGTTTTTAAGTTTAGTTTAAGTTTTTTGTTTAAGTTAAGTATTTTTTACTTTTTAGTACCCACTTTTTTGAAGTCGGTTTTTTAAAATATATTTTATTTTCTCTGAAACCTCTGAAAAAGTATTGGTTATTCTAGAAAAGTCATTAGAGTTTTTGAAGAGAACTGGCGAAGAAATTCCCTTCAAAATTTCTTAGTAACCCTGAATAAGTTTTCTAGGACAGTCCAAAATCAGTTAAGAAATTTGAGTTTCATTGATTTACTAAGAGTTTTTCTGAATTACCAACACTTTTTCAGAGAAATATTCCCACGAGGGTCCTGATGGTTTACAAAGCCGTGCCTGTTATAAAATAAAACTCTACATTCGGGCAGAACTTTTTAAATATTGATTAGATATTCTGTCAAGTCGATGTAATCAATACCCTCTTTACCATAAGGGCACACGGAGCCAGTGCCCAGGGCCCCCATCCTCAGAGGGCCCCGAAGGACCGACAATTTCCCCCACATTTAATCTCAAAATATTTTGGTCTTGCGCATTACATTTTTCTCGTTGCACGAACGTCGATCATTTTCAGATTTATTCGAATCAATACATTTATAGGAATAATTTGAGTGATTCGAACACCATTTTAACTTACCAGACATTTATTTGAGTTTATAATAATGTCTATTTTCAAGTTATTTGACTTTTTATTCAGTTATTCACTAATTTTAAAGTTTACAAAATGTAATAATATTTCTGAACGCATCCTACCTAATTTACTAAGCACACCATCTAGCGATCATCCATGTAAACCACTCCGATGCCAAAGTCAAGCGGCCATAAATAAATGTCGACTTTGTCTATGTTTGGGGGAATCCCCGGATGATGATTCATAAAAAAAACAGCAGCATACTAATAGCATTAATGACATATTGTATTATAATCATATATTTGATTACCCATAATAAAGTAGATCATAGTAAAAACTTTCAGTCGGACAGAAGTAACGTGATTAAATTTCGTTTAATATAATTTGGGTAAGATTAATAGATGTTTTGATTTGTTCGTTTAAATATTATTTCATTATGTCGAAAAGAACATATTTAAGTGGTTCACAAAAGAGAAAAAAAGTTATAGCTCAAAAAAAATCACGGAAAAACTTCTTAAGCTTACTTCGTTTTTTACGGTCGAAGAAACAAATAAGTTGGGCAATTCTTCATCATCATCACCTCAAGACAAAAATACCTCTGAATATCACCAGGAAAAAGAAGTTATTACGTGTGACGAAAATGACGAACACACATCAAATGCTGAACCCTCGACTTCAAGCAACTGTGAGTTAATAATTGCAAACTTGGAGAATGTATCTGTATCTCATGACCCTGGTAAGTACTGTGACGACATTTTAACGGAATACAACCCGTATTATTTGGATTCGAAGAAGGCCAGAGTTTTTCTAAAATAAACATTGCGACTTCTCCGAAACTTCTACAAGTTTTCCAGATTCAAGTGGTAACACAAAAACTAGATACTTGACAAAAAATATGTTTACCCGTAAATTGACGAATGGTGAGTCTTTGGACAGAAAATGGCTCCTTTATTCCCCAGTAAAGAAATCTGTGTACTGTTATTGCTGCCGTCTATTTAATACCACTATTGGTACTGGACATAATTTGAGTTCTCCAAATGGATATAAGGATTGGAAACATATAAGTAACTTATTGATGTAGCATGAGAACAGTTTGCAACACAGGCAATATATGATGAATTATGTTACAAGAATGAAAACTACTGGACGAATTGATAGTGAGTTGTTGTCCCAATATAATACAGAAATTAGCTATTGGAACAATGTCCTTAGGAGGATTATTGCAGTAGTGAAATTTTTAGCTTCAAGAGGTCTTGCTTTTCGTGGTGATAATGAGATATTGGGATCGCAAAATAATGAGAATTATTTGGGATGCTTAGAACTGATTAGTGAATTTGATCCTTTCTTGCTGATCACATACAAAACTGCTGAAACCGTGGAAAAGGAAGTATATCATATTTATCTGCAAATATTTGTAATGAATTCATTAATTTAATGGGACAGCGAGTTTTAAAAATAATTGTCAAAGAACTTAAATCAGCAAAATACTACTCTATTAGCGTAGATTCTAGGCCGGATCTGTCCCACAGATACCATTTGAAACTTTTTTGAAAGCCTTGAGATCCCCATAAAAGATTGACGCGGGCAGAGCTACGACAATGCTTCAAATATGTCTGGAAAGTCTCAGGTGTCCAGTCTAGAATAAAAGAAATATGCGAATGTGCAATTTACGTTCCATGTGCGGCACATTCGCTAAATTTAGTGGGTGTTCAAGCTGTTGAGTGTATTACTGAAGCAGTATTTCTGCTTCAGTCATTCTTTCAATTTGTACAAAAATTGTACAATTTTTTCTCAGCTTCGACCAAGCGATGAAAAATTTTGACAGAGCATTTAGGTGTAAATAGAGTCCTGAAGTCTCTTTCGGAAACCAGATGGTCCGCACATGCCAATGATATTAATGCTTTGCGAAATGGTTATTTAAATATTTCCGAAGCATTGTCCTTCATCGCAAGTGATATCAATTAACCACGAGACATTATAAACCAAGCCCAAAGCCTAGCAAATAAATGGAAAAATTTGAGACTGCTCTTTTAATGGAAATATGGAATGATATTTTGGTAATTATGAATAAAACAAGTCTAAGTTTACAGAATAACACTATGACTATGGACGTTGTAACAAAATTTTACGAATCTCTGATCAGTTATGTCAATAACGCACTCAATAATTTTGATCAGTATGAAACGGCTGCTAAAGAAAAAAAATCCAGATGCTGATTACAAAGATAAATTTGAAAGAAAAAGAATTTGCAGCTCGCGTCTCACTTTTTTTGAAGGATCAGCAGAGACTCTCCAGTTGAGATGCAATGAAAAGTTTCGTGTAGATACTTTCTTTCCCATAATTGACACATTAATTACACATTTAAAAAAACGTTCGGCAGCATACCAAGAAATTGATGATCGATTTAGTTTTCTTTGTCAATTAACAACAATCGAATCTGACGAATTGACCAAAGAATGCAACGAATTTGCAGAATTATATCATGAAGACATATGCATTAATGAGCTCAAAACAGAATGTTTTCATTTAAGCCAATATTTAAAAAATATAGCAAAGCAATCAGCGGATTTAAATATCTCAATCTTACATAACTTAATAAAGTCTGATAAATTAGAAGAAACTTTTCCAAATGTTGAAGTTGCTACAAGAATATTCCTTAGCCTAATGGTTACCAATTGTAGTAGGGAGTGTTCATTTTCGCAGCTTAAGAGAATAAAAAATGAATTGCGAACAACAATGTTACAAGAACAACTAAGTAATTTGTACTATGAGCATAGAAAGTGATAATGTTCAGAAAATTGAGTTTGAGGATTTAATAGGAGATTTTGCTCAACAGAAATCTCGAAAGAAACGTAATCGTAATCATAATAAAAAAAACAGCAGCATACTAATAGCATTAATGACATATTGTATTATAATAATATATGTGATTACCCATAATAAAGCAGATCATAGTAAAAAAAATTGTATAGTTCGCTTTCTTTACATTCCAAAAGGGCCCTAAATTATTGTGTGCCTAAGGGCCCCATCATAGTCTAAGACGGCCCTGGATGTAATTACTTAAATTTATTTAATACGTCGCAGATGCCGCAATAATTTCAATGTCATCCATATTCCGCAATAAAACAACGACGCTATTAGGTAATTTTGGTGTGTTTCATTCTAATATGGTATTTCTTTTTTTCTATCCTGTAAGGTTTTCTAGACATGTTTTTATTAAAATTTAAAAAAAATACAAACCAATTTACATATGATTCTCATGATATTAAGACTAAACTAATTAAGAAAATAAACTGCTATAAATCCTTGTAGTACCTCGTCCGCATATAACTGAAGCTTCTTTTAAAAGATTTTGGTCTGTGTTCATCTGCCTCACTCTCCCTCTTCAACATTCAGCAATAGTCTGCAATCATATTAACATCCCATCTTCCTTGGTGATGTTTTTCCATTAACTTTATATATTTATGGAATCTCTTCCCTTGTTTTTCACTGAAATCCTCAAGATTTTCTGGAAAAATTATCTAATTGAGATTTAAGAAAATTAACTTTTAAAATGGATGTTTCATCCCAATTTTCTGAAATTTTCTAACAGGTTTGCTACTAATTGGACATAGTCTGAAGTCTTTGTCTTTTATAAATTTTCGAATGTCTAGGCCTACGAAAATTACTTTTTTTAAGTTTGACCTTTGAAAACGATGGAAATTTTTTACAGAGATATTTAAAACACTCTCCATGCTTTGATAGTGTTTTTACGAATTGCTTCATGATTCCAAGTTTAATATGAAGTGGAAGAAGCAGTAACTACTTTTGCTGAATAAACCAAATTTTCCTTCAGTATATTTATCATTCCGGTTTTTTTTTGACGACTACTCTTTTTTTATCCAGTGCAAATCTTTGTTTCGGCTATTCCACTCATACAAAAAGATGGAAATTTGGTGTAGCTTCTTTGTTGTTCAAGTAACATAGATATAACTTTTAAATATAATGGTTTGTATTCACCACATATATGTATGTGGTGAATACAAACCATTTGTGTCAAGCTTTTCAAGAATTAAGGCAAAATTTTTGTAACTTTCTTCCACATGTACGGAATGACCCGCAGGGAAAGAAGTAAATATATTCAAATTGTGTAATAGTACCGTTTTCATGCTTCTTTTTGAAGAGTGAATGGAAAGTCTTCACTCACTAGCGTCATATTCGATATCGAACATTTTCATAAGTCCGTTTATATCTTTACAGTATATTAAATAGCACAAAAGCTGTTTCTCTATATTTATACCACGAAAAATTAGTGCCGGAACCAATAATTTGTTTTCTTTGACTCTAGAGCCTAAGATTTCTGCTGGTCTTTGAGGAGATCTAAATCACGCACTAACTTATTCAATTCAGTTTGTATAAATAATTGTGGCCTGGTATTGTGGACAGGAAAAAAATTATATCTTCATATTTCTTTTCTTCAGACGACGTATCACTCTCATTAGTTTCACAATCAATTTCATGGGGTACAGGTACGGTAATAGAAAGATCTTGAGGTGTGAGCCTTATTGCATACTGCACGCTAAGAGATACTGAATTTCCTTTTTGTTTTCTTCTGTTTGAACCCTTTTATATTAAAGTAACAGTCGTCGTAATGATTTCTTGGTTCCGTCCAGATCATCACAGTGCTGAATCGAAAATTTCCTTTTTTCTTCTTAAACTACTGATGCAATTCTTCTAAGCAAGTAATACACATTTAATGGGGCGTTCATGGTTTGTCCTGATTTGCAATAGTAGTACCAAAATAAGCACAATAGACATCTTTCACAAATATTTTGTATTCTTCGTGATGAATTTGTCACAAATATAACAAAAATATTGTGGCAAATTCGTACAATTTCTCGAATTTGAAGCCATTTCGAAAAGTATACTACACTCTCACCGACAAACAGACTATGTTTATTTTATCATGTTTAACAACTAAATGATATTTATAATGACATTGATTTATTTTTTACTACATATTTTTGATAACTATCCTCTTGTAAAGTAGATACCAAAAGTAAAAATGTTTATAATAGCAACTTTACGTGATAGATTTTTATTATTATTTTTCTGTTAATTAACACCTCTAAATCTATGACAAATCATTATCAATTTCGGTCCATTTAATCCATGCATACCTATGTTATTCTTTATAAGGATTCATTAGTGTTTATTTATTCACAGAATTTTATGTATTTAAGAAAACAGTACATTTGAGAGTGAAACTGTTACACTTGTCATCTTATCATTTGTAAATATAACGTAATTTAACAAAATGTTTTAAAATTTTTAATTGTACATACAATACTACAAAATTATATGTAATAATTCATACAACTTGCGTAAGTTCTCATTATTTTAAGTGTTTTTTAAATAACAAAATTTTCAAATAAAGAATTTCTATTAAATTATTAATTTTGGGTACAAATATACCGATTTTAAAGGGCAACACTACCGTTTTCGCATTTTGACGTTAGAGATCACTGGACACATATTGTCATTGAATGGATTCGAATGATTTGGCTGATATCAAGTGCGTATATGTGCGAGTGTTATATATGTAGATTAGTTTATTACAAATAGCAAAGAAAATATGGCTATTGTTGACGAAACCGATATGGAAATACTGACTATTCAAGATATAAATGATCAATTTGGCGATAATCTTATGTTGTTACCATCTAACGATAACATTAAAGAACTTCAGACTATTTTACGTGACAGGTTAGAAGTTAACCTAAAAATACTTTGTTATGATAACAATAATTGGAAATGAAATATTTTTAAAAATCTATGCATCTTAAATTAAAATATTTTTTTAAAAATAACTTATTTCATAATTATAAAAATCGCTCACTATGAATTTAGGAAAAAAATCGTTTAAAACCGCTGACAAATATTTTAAACACCTCTTCATGCAAGTTTTCTTGCGGTTAATTTTTAACACCTTTCAGTTTTCACAAATTGTTTCAATCTGCAGTTATTATATTTATTTCGTATTAACATTTCAGAAATACTACCCGAAGTGATTTTAAATTCTATGCAGACCGATTAATAAGACTAGTTATTGAAGAAAGTTTAAACAATTTACCATTTACTGAATGCCAAGTATTCACACCAACGGGAGCTCTCTACAATGGTCTTAAATATGGATCTGGTAACTGTGGCGTGTCAATTGTACGCTCTGGTGAAGCTATGGAGCAAGTAAGACATCAAACTATCTATAAATGTGTAGCAAGTATATAACAATAAGAAATAACACTGATCACAAGTATAGCATTTCTTTGAATAAATATTGAAATTAATAAATCTTGGAAAATAGAGTCTGTAGAATACCTTATATGCTTTGAACTTTCTTTTTTAAAGAAAATATATAATAAACAATGTTTTATAGATAGTTATAGAGATTATTAGTAACTTAACTTTTTCTTTTGTTTACTAAGCACTTAATACATAAATATGAATATGGTAAAGTATTGGAACATAAATCATCAGCAAAACATAAATAAGTGAAAAAACATCATAAAAAGATAAAATTGGAAAAACATTATTAATCCTTTTATATTCTAAAGGGCCTGCGAGATTGCTGCCGGTCGATAAGGATAGGCAAAATATTGGTGGAGAGTGACACAGATACCCATGAGGCGAGAGTCGTTTATGCTAAATTTCCAGAAGATATATCAAGAAGACAAGTGCTCTTAATGTATCCCATTATGTCTACTGGAAATACAGTTAAACAGGTAAATTCATGAGTTTAAAGCACAAAGATTATTCTCATTTAAAGTGTACGTTTTGGTCTCAACCTTTTTCAAAATGTTTTAACTTCATCGGAAAATTCCAACAAACTACTGTGTGTTCTAGAGTTGATCCTTGATATATTCCACTATTAAACGCAACACAAAATCATATTTTCTAAAAAAAGTTGAGAAATGAAATTTATTTTGAACAACGTTACAAATGTTCTGTGGAGGTTGTATTATTTAACATGGTAGTTACAGTGAATTGATTTCCCTTAAGAAAGTAAAGAAATTACAGGGTTTAGAAAGTTTAAAATTTTCAAAATGTTTTCTGCTTTCTTTTTCTTAGCAAGTTTTTCGGCCACTTTTAAAAACGACTTAAGGTGGCCTCGGCTTTGAGCTATGAGTTTTTTTCCCAAGATTATCACTCTGTAAAACAAATAAAACAGTTTTACGTATAAAAAACATATATATCTTCATATTTTTAAGCAATAAAATTTTGCAGGTGCTATAGCTGGAAACGTTTTTCTATAAGATGTAAATCGTTAAGAATACATAGTATACAAATTAGCATGCATCCTTCTAGCTTAAGACACCTGAAAGGCAGATTTAGAGCAGTTCACTATGATGGTAATAATAATTAGTATCCCAATAATTAACATGGAGAAATGGTTTTCCTAGAAAGAAAACTTTCTTAAAAGAAGAATGATTTGAAATTAAAAATTACCATAATAAAAAATTTCCTAAAAAATAGGAATCAACAGCGAAAAAATCTCTAGAAAAAAGAAAACAATAGGTGAGCCAGATTGGGCTGAACGAGTGACAATTTCGTTATGTCGTCTATATATGTTGGTATGATTCCTAATAATTAATAAAGTTAAGTATAAGATATCATAAGAAAATATCACTTCCGTGGCACATTTATAACTTTGTGGAAAATATTGCAAATATGGAGGCTACACATTTTGTTACAAGGTTACATTTCAAATTTTCGGTCACTATGACCAATAAATAAATCAATCATTTTTCTACCGTTTTGGGTCCACAAAACATAGTATGAAAGAATATTATAAAGAAAAACAAAGTTATGTTTATAAACATGCATGGTCATTAAAGTGAGGAAGGTAACATTAACTCGAGACCATTTTCCATTAAGATATCTACCGCTGCCATATCTTTGAAGTGTAGCCAGATTGCCAAACCTCCACTGCTTGTCCAAACCTACAACCAAAAACATTTTGGCAGGCCGATTTATTTTTGGTCACAGAGGTTACATTTCCTATTTGTTTGGAATATTTATGTTTTAATAAATAAATTTTTTATTCATTTAGATTCCTCGTTTAAAACATATGAGCAACAATGTGTATCAAAAGCATGAGAATTTTAGCCATATAGCGGTTACAAAATAAGTTTTTCTCTTTTGTCTTTTCCTTCTCTTCAAATTATTAGGCTATTCTTTTTAATAAATCTTTTTCTTTGTCTTTGTTCATTAAACACAACAATTTAACAGCAAAAAACAACCAATCTGATAAATTTTTTCAGGTTACAAGCAAGAGACATAATTGTATTTTAATTTAGAATCATGGACAAAAATTATGCAATTTTTTCATAGACATTGAGTCAATGTCACAATTGGCCGAAAAATTTATAGCCTCTGTGTCCCAAAAATCCTTTGCCATGACTTTTTCGGCTGATTGTGATACCTTGAATTTCTTAGAGGTGGGATACCCTTTTTATGCCACTGCATGGACTCCTGCTTGGAGTCCGACCTGTAATGATGAGTTTCATCACCCATAACAATTAGCTTAAATTTTCATTCTCTCTACACTGATCCAAAAAGTCACGTGAACATTCTACAAGTGAGCATTCACGGCACGTGCCTTGCGCTAACTTTTCACATGCCAATATGATCATGAAGAATATTCAAAATGGTTGTAGAAAATACTCCAATCATTTCTTGCACCTATTTTTTTTTAATTAGGCATCTTCCAATACTAGTTTTCATCTTTTTCAACAATATCCAAGGCGGTGGTGGTATTCTAAATATACTACATGTTCCATAAATATACTCTAAACTATAGTTTGGCAGTGGTGAATAGTTTCGTAATATAGATTCAATATTAAATTCTTTTAATGCTTTTTAGGGGTGCTTTGTGCGATTATGTCGTCATAATATTTGGTCACTTGCTATTTGAGCTAAGAACTTGAAACTTGATATTTGGATAGTACATGGAAAAATTGCCAGTTTTACCTAATTAACACTAAATTAGAAAAGGTGAAAGTGTGTGATAGGGGTAACTTCAGTTTGTCACTTTTCTAAGTGTAAAACAATAAACTGTATAGGATTTTAACAATGGAATGTTTTTTTTTCTTTTTTTTAGACTAAAATAAAATAAAGATTACTCAATAACGATACAATGGATGTTAATATCTATTTCATATTATTTTAAAAAGCTATCTGGTCGAATGAGCTAAATCACCATTTCTACTTGATCAACATTTATATATCTTTTATTGAATCAACATTTACTTGGACCTAATCTATAATTTTACGAAAATTTTAAATTGCTTTATAATTTATATGGATTATATACTATTGTCATTTTTCTCCACAGAAATTGTAGTATGGAAAAATAGTTATATCAGGTTATGCTTAAATAACATGTGGTGTTCCAACATACTAGGCTAGGGCTTGCACTATTACTTGATATACTTTTGTATATTTAATTAACTCCCTCCGTTAAAGAACCAAAAAACAATATATACAGACATTTTTCAATCTTTATGATAAACTTTTTTGTTACCTACTCATTATTTACAAAAAATTATTGAGGAAATATTCACCCATTATAATTATGGTAAGGTTAGACTTATTCATTAGTTCATAGCTTACTATGGTGGTGTGCATTAAAAGATAAACTGATTAAGCATCTGTTAGCAAATCTCAAGCATAAAAAATCTGGTGATCTTGACCTTTAATAAGAAAACATAAAACTTTTACATGTGTTCATATTGTATGCAGATGTTTTAAATTGGTATAATATTGTTCTTGAGATACGCACACGAGGCACCACTTGATACCCTTAAGAGTTGATACCCTAAAAGAGAGGAGATGTGCTAAGTAAAAAACCCCTTATTCAACTTTGAACATTGAACGATACAAGTATTATTTTATGAAAAGAGAAATTTATTAAACTTGTAACTCATTATTTTTTGTAACTTTTTCTTTATGGAGTTACTGTTTGCTGTAATGAAACATTTGAATGTAATTATGATTGAAAAAATGTTGAAAGTAAAAAAATATTTCGTTATTGAAAAATTAATTATTTCTTTCTAATAAAGGCCCAAATCAAAAAGTGTCACATATTATTTTCATCTTATAACTTGGAAAAAAAATTCTTGCTGTACCAATTAACCAACACCTGTATATATGTAAGTAGAGGTGCTATATATTATAATTGGCAATGATCATTTAAAGGAAATCAAAAAATATAAATTTCTAAAAGTATAATATACCAATGATGCATTGTTGAATATAGACTTGGATTGTATTGGAAGATTTGTTTTGCTTATTTTCTATAAAAGACATAAAGAACCTATTTTCTGAAAAATAATTAAATTAGGAAACTAAATAAAATCAGCAAACGTAACATTTCTATGATGTAGGCTGTGAACGTGCTTACGCAACACGGTGTGAAAGAGGACCGCATCATTTTGTCCAACCTGTTTTGTACACCGGCAGCTGCTAAGACTGTTGTGGACTACTTTCCCCGCATGAAAATCCTCACCTCGGAACTACACCCTGTCGCACCGAATCATTTTGGACAAAAGTATTTTGGCACTGACTAGATTACAGTCGACGAAATGGGTTCAGTCATTGGATTTATAAATGTTTGCAATGTGTTTTTACAGCTTCTTTATGAGGATTTATACAAATGTAATGTGATATATGTTCACGATGAACTTTAAAAAAAATTATATTTGTTGTATTATCTAAAGTATTACTCTATATTGTGTCTTGTGCTATTAAATTATTTATTACCTGATGTCCGTTACAGTTAATTTATTGTTTTATAAATTGTAGTTTGTACAGATGATTCACTTCTCATTATGTTTGGATCATTAATTATACGTATCTGCCTAAATTTTTGTACATTTTAAGTAAGTATATAATACTATAAATAGCTCCGGTAGGCGATGCTAGAAATAAATGTTGCTATTGCACATATATTATTTATTTTATACGGCAACAAATCTACTCCTGCAGTTGTAAATATTAAAAACAAAATGAACAAACCTTATTTATTTAATATGGCAATTAATTACTGCCTTCAGCTATAAATATTAAGAACAAAATGAACACATTTATTTAATGTGGCAACAAATCTACTGCCTTCAGCTATAAATATTAACAAAGTGAACACATCTTATTTGTTGAATATATTTGGCGTTAATTTTGTAGAAATTCATTATTCACAATTAAATGAAACTTTGGATACTTTAAGACCCAAAGCAATTTTTTACGTGTACCCTATACTAATTCAATAGAAGAAACTGAGCGATTGCGTAAATTCTATTACATTGTTTTTTTGTGCTATGAATCCTTGACACATTGTGGTGATTGACGTTGTGAAAGAGAAAATTCTGCCCAATAAGATTTATAAAAGATTTTTAACTACACTTCTCTATTTAACTTCAAAACACTGCCAAGTTTATCACTTTGGCTTAATTGTTGTAAACTTCTGGCACCCATTTAGCAGTCCACTGTTACAAGGAATGTTCCTTCATAATAAACAAAATCTGGATTCATTCATCGCAAGAACTTTATTCCATTGTTGTATAGTCTCTTAGTGCGGTAGAAAGTTATTCATTCGTTTTCTGTAAAGCAATGATGATCTAAGATGCAGCTAATTATTGTTTTCATTTAGATATCATTCAAGCTAAATATTTTAATTTTCTACTTTGTGTCATCCAGATTTGTTCCTATTTATACTTTTGAATGTTTAATTTCATACTAAAATGAAAATGAATATAAAATTCCGAGCTTTTTTGTAATGCTCCAGATTTCATCACGTATAATAAAAGTAGCATTTCACTCTCCAACGTTTATTTGAAATCTACATTCTTTTGCTTTATTTTTGTAACACCGTTTTATAAAATAGATTGTTTATAAATGTACAAGCAAACTGAACTCATAAATCGTTAAGCCTCGACTCTGAATACTCGATTGCAATTGATAAAAATAAATGTAAAATTAGTCATCTGACTCATACCTTGTGAGATAAACTTTAGGTTGGTAAATAAGTTTTTAGTGATGCATGTTTTCTGTTTACAGTATGAAAAAATTCTACACCTAAAAGATTTGTAATTTAAAATTAGAAGTTGATATTCACAAAAGTTTCATTGAAATCTCTACAGTAGTGTGGTGAAACAACTGACTAAAGCTTCCTGTGGATACAGTGTAATGATATTTACACTATAAGTTTTCATGTTTAATCATTTTCAGGTAGCAAGCAGTAAAAAATCCTGGGAATTGTTTTGGACTCCAAAGCCTTTGAAACTTCTAACCACTAAATTTCTAATAATAATTCTACATGGTTATTAAAACAGTGTGTAGACAGTTGGAGCTTTTCTCATTCTTCCAAGAGTTCAACAAATAATGGAAAGTCAGTTCACATACTTGATGACAGTCTGTCATAATGTTAAGTTTTAGCAACTACTACATCTATAATGTAGAAAAGTCAATCATAACAAATGATTTATGACCAATTTTTATAAACAAATGAACAAACATGTGGACAGTAATGAGATTTATTATTGAGTAAAATGTGTTGTTCATAAATATAAATAGTTATTACATTGTTCTCTAATATAACATTCACTAATCTTTTTAATTCTACTGCTTGTATTTTCACATAGTTTGATGGCGCAAGGAGTATACGTGGAATATAGGAAAATTCCTCCCCGGTGTAAAGATGTTAGTTTCCACTGAAGTACAAATAAACTATAAAATAAATAATATGAAACAACAACATGACTTAGTAATATATTATTATATATTTAATATATACTTATTAAGTTTAGATAATTTCAATTAGTTTTCAATACAAAGGTCACTTATATATTTTCGGTTAATTAAATATGTTCTATTTTACCTAAAAATGGCAACATTGACAATCTCGTTGGCTTCTACCGCTTATATATCTGAACTACCAATCAAACGTGGGCATACCTACTGACATTATGTTATTGTAGTAGCTTATTATTCTCTAATTCATTTCACAACAATAAATAAAATTAACAGTAAAAATTTAAACATGTTAAAATAGTATTTCAAAATATTATTAAAATCAAGCACAAAGGGATTAAATATAAAAACTTAGCGAAAACAACAATTATTTCACAATAAAATTACAATATACAACATATTACTTCATATTCACACTAAGGCTTCTTTATTTTTTAAATATATTCTAATTTTTACAAAGGTGCATGCGTGCACTCCTTGTTTGTATGTGTGCATGCTTGTATAATTTTATATATATGTATATATAAACACACACACACATATATACATATATGTATGTATATGATCTTATGGACATTAGAATTGACATTTTATTTATTTATAAGGCATATTCCTGTGAGTGTGGCATACATAAAGGATATACAAATATGAGTGGTTAAAATTTCAAAATTTATTTAACCATATCCAAAAAGCACATAACAAATTTAAATATTCATATATAGTATATAATAAATAGATAATTACTCCATAGTTGGCAATAATCAATAAAAAATAATGCTCTTATATTAACAAGTTACATAAATATAATAAAGATGGATTATGCATGTCATGTACGTTAAATGACTATAATATCTAAATAAACATAATTATATGATCTGAATTTTATTCGAAAATTCTCTACAAATGCAATTAGAATAGATTTATTCACACTTGCTATGCTAGCATGGTAAACGAGACCCCCTGCTCTCTACATGTCTTATTAGTACCTGCTTCTTACAATTTTTTCCAGCGATCTTTCATGTTTTCAAGTTTTTTTAGTGTTTTGTGTGTCAACACAGCTCACAATTACAAAGGCATTACGAGAGGCTCTCAGGAAATTAAAACCAAGTTTTTTTTAAGCACGCCTCTCATTCCAAACTAGGAAAATATTATGGAAAACTTATGAATTACAAATCGGTGATTCTTACACCGAAAAGTCTTATCATTTATATTATATTCAGTATTAAAGCAAGAAAAAAGTAATGATAAATTTAAAATCAAAAGTAGGTTGTTTAGTATAAAATGAGAGATGTGTTAGTGAAGCACTGAGTGGGGTAATGAGCTGCAGCCTACTGGAGTTGCTGCTTCGCGCAGTCTGGGCAGATGATGTCTGCCTCGTTAGTGACGAAGCCACGGCCTACGAGAGAGGACTTGCAGAGAGCGCAGATGAAGCAGTCATTGTGCCAGTGACGGTCTTCAAATGAGATGAAACGCGTGCCACCTATGCCTGCAAATACAAATAATAAAATGCAATAACACAAATAATACACACGATAAATTATACAAGCATAATATCACAAATACGTAGCAAAATACTTTGATATAGAATATAAATATTGTTTAAAGAAATTGTGTTTTTTAAAATAAACAAAGACAATTAGATAAATAGTTATTTAATAAATTGTTACTGAAAAGATACTTTTTTTGAAGTAAAATTGTTGTTTTAAATATTTATTTTTAACCAAAGGAAATGTAAATCTGTGACTTGACTCGAAGACAAGTTGCTCTCTCAAACAATGTAGTATAAAAGAAATTTTACCGGTGATGGGCTTGGTGCAGGAGGTGCAGCGCTTGGCGAAAAGCTCAGCGAAGCAATCAGCACAGTAGGGTTTCTCATCGCGTGATGTGAATCGCTGGCCCGCTAGTGATGTCGAGCAATTGCTGCACGTGAAGCACTCGCGGTGCCACGGCTCATTTTTGTATGTCACTCCACCTTGTGTTATTATCTGACAAAGGAATAGTATCCATTACCATTTAAACCACATTATATATAAAGTTAGACATGTTAAGTTCCGTTGCACATTGTATTATCAATATCTATCACACACAATAAATACATTTAAAACAGTGTACAATGTCAGTTTGCAAGGTTGTACGTTCACATGTTGAACGTCATTGAAGATTATGGAAGCTTATTGTTGATTTATCAACCATCTGTTAGTATGTAGTAGGGGTAACTTTGATTTTTGTACCAATTATAAAAGTGGAAATGCTTATTGATATAAACATTTCGGAAAATATATTTTTCTCCTCCACCATGTATGTTTATGCTAATTCTATTAGCTTACACCTTGACCTATTTTGGAACATTCATTAATTCACAACAAAGATTTTTAAAATGAAAACAAAGTTATAACTAAACTAGGTTTCAAGTACACAGATGAACCCAGATTAATATATTTAGTTATGACAGAAAATAAAATTAATTTTTTCAATTCTTTTTAAATTTAGTGATTAAACTATTTTTAGTAACGTAATATGTTTAATTAATCTATTTATGCAAGTTCTTTTTAATGAGATAGAAATAATATTTTTAAAACAAAAAGATTTGATTTGTGGCCTTATTGAGAAATAATTAAAAGTCTTAATCATAATAATATTTAAACGCTTAACTCTTAAACGAAACCTCCTTGAAGAAAAACTTAAAATAACATTGAATTACCAGTATCATAATTTTTTTTATATAAATATTACTGCTCAATATTCAAATCCCATTGAATGATTACTTCACAAGTAGCCATGTTGTCATAACAATTAGATGTAGGCAGGTGTAATTAATAGTATTTTCTTTCTGATTATTTTATAAAAATATAGTAATTTTTGAAATAAATTGGTCAACTAGGAGACTAGGAGATAGCAGTAAATGGCCAGCCGAACGGCATTTTTATATTTTCAATGCATTTCGAACTTATTTGGATGTAATTAGTTTATCTTATAGATGAGAATAGATGAGAAATAATAATGTTTTATTTATTATAATCACTCTATTTTGTCTTTAGGAACCCATAGAAACCGATTTGCTATATTTACACCAGATGAGAAAAAATATTTCAATGTTTGTTGTAGTATACAGTAGAACACAGTAGTCTGTTATATTGACAACAGTGGTCTGTTACAATAGAAAATGCATATAACATGCCTCTATTGTATACATCGACCTGTCATTAAATAAAAAGTGTATGGTATGTTTTGGTCTTGGTTTTAATATGAGAGGTATGTTTTGGTCTTGGTTTTAATAAGAAGGATTTAACAAAGAGTTACGGTATTATTTTCAATTTGATCTGAAGTTCTAGATACTAGTCCAAATAAAGTGGAAACCACCCAATTCATTGTATGCATTAATTGTTGATAGTCCCGTTTCCTATAGTTTAATTATTTATTTAGATATTTGATTATATTGAGCCAATTATGAAAAAATAAGGAAGGGGGGAGGAGCGACATAACGTAAGTGAAAGTTCACATTCAATATCATGAGCCAAGATTGAGTGCATTTATTGCAAACTTCTCACAGGTCATAGCCCATACCGTGGAGGTGGTAATAAATGATGCTGGACATTCGTATAAATGCTGCAAGTTGGACTCTTGTATAAAATTTGACAAGGCTAGCACATACAAGTCAATATTTTTATTTAGTTGGACACCAATAGCGTTTTTCTTTTAGGTATATTTTGTAATATTGAAAACTGAAAAAAGGTATTATTACAATGGAAACACATTTTATGAAAATTAAATTGTTGCCCATCTGTAGATAAATTGTTTTATGAATTCAATTTTAATAAGTAGAAAATTAATTTTTTTCTTGTTCAATAATTAAAACAGGAAAATATTTTTCCCGTAAGAGATACGTCTTCATCTGGATAACAAAAAAACTGATTCATGTCATAATTATTTTAGAAATCTTAGGCCCGTTTCTCGAATCATAAATTACTTATAATATAGCAAAAAATTACAAATAATCAAGGGCAATTCATTTAAATTTTGTACGAAATATACTAATCGGATTTTTTCCGGTAAAATGAGTTATAAGCATATTGTTTAGTTTACATAACATCTAGTATATTACTATCGTTTTCCTGTAATCTTCCAGTCAGGCTTTACCAACCCTGTATTTTCATAGTTTCTCAGCTCAGTACGGAAGTGCTGAAATTCTATATTTTTGCATATTTAAGTATACAATTTAAAATTGTGAAAAAAGTATTATTAATTATTATTTTTACATTCCTCATAACAAACCTTTTCATATAGTATTCCACATGATATATAAAATGGGAAAACAAATTAAAGACCTTTATTTGCTTTCTCTTTAATTGTTATGTGAGTATTGTTAAAAAGTTGGTGGGGTAAAATATGTGAGTTAATAAGATTACAATTTTCAAGTCTTTAAATCGCATGGTTTCTGAGAAAATCGACTTTAAAAATAGAGAAACGTAAATGTATTGCCTACTATATCTTTCGTAGATGTAAAAACATGGTAAAAATTACGACATCTACAATCGTCGCTATATTATTCCTACAACCTTTGCGTAGTCTTCTTAATATCCATATTTTTTCATAAGTTTAGCTTGAGCAATTTCGGAGGCAATGGGGTTTGACATATTTTTGTCGCATATTTCTCAGTATATCTCTGAAGATATAATACGTGATAATATAAAGACCCTATAATTAGCCGTTTAAAAATGACACCCACTTTATCTGGAATTTAAAAAAATATCGAGTACTTAAGTTACATCCTCCTTAAAATTTCCAAATGAAAATTTTTCAGTTTTAGCTGAAACATGCAGGTTGATATGTTTTACTACTGTGCCAAATTTCAAGATTCTATATCAAGCGGTTTCTGAGAAAAAACGGCTGTGACGGACATACGGACAGACTCGTGAGTGATCTTATAAGGGTTCCGTTTTTACTTTTCAGGTTTGAAAAACACACACAATAAATGTGAATTTTAGCTATTTTCCGTTTAGAAAATGCCTTAAATGTTGGATTTTACACAGTATTTTAAAAAATAATTTTTGTTTTCTTTTTACTGAGAATTTTGGTATAAATAATATCCACTGATTAATCGGCCAATTAGCGAAAATTCGATTTATTGGTGACGTTTAATATCGGTATGAGAATCATAGCAAATGCACAGACCTTGTTGCATTTGACGCATCTAGTGGCGAACTTGTCCTCGTAGCAGCTGGCGCAGTAGATCTCCTGCTCGCGCGGGATAAAGCTCTTGGTGCCGATAGGGTTCTTGCACACCACGCAACAGAAGCACTTCTCGTGCCACTGCCTGGTCTTGTACTCCATCTTCTTCGTGCCTGCAAAATAAAAATCATTACATTAAAATCGGCGAACACGATCGAATAAAACTTTCTAAATAAATACTTGTAGTACTATTTAAAATCATGATATTTATGTGCCCCATCAGATACAAAATAATACAAATTATTATAAATGCTTTATCGAACCCAGAAAATACTCCAATTTTTTGTGACTGTTGTAATTACATAATTTGTATAACGCGAGTAATGAGATTCGTTTTATAAATAGTTGGTCCACCTATACTGTTACCGCTTAAAGCTATTTTTCATTATATAGTTTAGCATAATTCGGGTACGATCAAGCTAGGTCAGCTAAAATTGCATTAATGTAAGATATACGTAATCAAATCATAATAAAACAGTTGTCCTAAATCATTACTGTATTGAAAAAAAGTAGATTACATTTGTTGCTAATGAAATTATAAAAGAGAGGGAATTAATTTAATCACCCCTCAAGTATATACGTGAGAACCAGTCTATTTTGTTCCGGTAGTTTCTACTATGGCGGATATGGTTATGTATAAGTTTCTGTTACACGTTTTGCCTTTGCCTAAGACTTCGCCGCATGTGCTAGTCAATTTGTTATAATACTGTAGTTGCAAGGCCGACCCTTCTATGTGGGAGCTACGACTCCAGGCGCAGGAACAGCAGCAGGTGTGCCAAAATTTGTGAAAGAAAAACTATGATGGTGGTTTTATATTTCCGAAATCAGTTTTCGTGTTTTCTGATATCAAGAAACAATGATCGCTCACATTATTTCGATCGCATTATATATTTATGAGAAATCGCAAACGAGAAGGTCTTTGTGTGGACCTCGAATGCCGCACTCGTCACTGCTTATTTTCTTTGTTTTAGTCATAAATATTAAAAACATCATAAACACCCAAAAAGTTCTAAAAAAGTAAATAAGAAAATAAAATTTGAAATAAAAAAACAAATATCTGAAGATTAAATACCAATCGTCGACAGCTCTTACACAACAGATGACGCAATTATTTTAAATAAGCCCCAGGGGATGGCAGATGAACTATCGTCGTTTTATCACATTTTATTGTCATTAAAGGCGGAGGAAGTGATAGCCATCTCACCTTCAACAAAAATGCCTGAAGATATTGCACAGAGACTATGGTATAAGAAGGGATCACATTTTTGTAAAATACACTTTAATCGAGTTTAGATTTATGTTGTTTTACACTTACAATATAGAATAACCCGGAAGGCGCAAACCTTAGAATATAGAATAATCCAGAAGGCGCACAAATCTCTTCGCGGTCGCGGTGAAGCCAAAAATCGGTAGGGGGCACCGCATTCCGCTTACTAGCGAAAAACGCGCACGGTGTCACCAGCATAATAAATTTACCCAACAACTTCAGGAAATCGACGCATATAAATATATTTCCTTGTCATGGCTTGGCTTATATGAAGTATTATTAAGGCCGCCATATTAAATTTCAAAAATGTTTATTCCGACCACAACTAATAGCCAAAGATTTAGATTAAAATTACTTAAAAACTTTGTCACATTTTACCATTTTATTGATTAAAATGAGTATTAAAATACATTATCATTATACATGTGTGCGTGAGCGTATGCGCGTCGCGTGCGCGTGTGCGTGCGTACGAGTGTGTGTGTAGATCTACAAAATTATTTTGGTAACTTTGCAAATAATTTTTTGATTTTTGTATTTTACTACCTTTTTTCTGTAGTAAAAGCAGGAAAAGTATATGTTTTGTTTTCATTTGTATACTGCCCAACGTTTTATTTCTAATAAATACTTCCAAATATTTACATGACAACTGTATTTTTGACTTTGTACAAACTATTCATTTTTATTATGCATGTCATAAGTAGAGAAAATCTTGAAAATAGGTTCTTCAGTGGTATAAACAAAACTAATGTTTTTTCTCAAATTTGTAGTTTAATTTTAAACAAATTAAACCAATAAAATTAATTTTAAACAAATCAAGCTATAATTTATTGCAATTACTATATATATATATATATATATATATATATATATATATATATATATATATATATATATATATATATATAAATTTTACATTTTTCAGTATCGCGCAATTAAGATGTTTTAATTTGGGTAAACAATTTTTGAAGAGGTGACAAAACCAAAAAAAATGGCGCGCTTCTGTTAATACCTCGATATTTTAAAATTGCATAGTTAATTGAAATTAAGTAATAGTTTTTACGTATGAACAGTAATCCCCATTTGTTTCTTTTGCAGTCCAGTGATATTTTTGCAGATGGGAATAGCACGAGCCGGCATTTTAAGCTATATTGTCACGTAACCTTTCAGAGCTGTGTCTTAAATTGCACTGACAGCCGTGGTTTGATACTACGCATTTTATGCGTAGTCTTTTGGACACACTATCGGGCGTGTTCTAGCCTTCTCGAGTACTCATTATTCTATGGTTTTACATTTAGACGATTAAGTCATGTAAACTGTGTGATAAGTGTTAGTTAGAAACTTCAAAAAGAATGAGAATCTATACTGGCATTGATGAAGCTCTTCAAAAACAGACTGAGGATGAGAAATCTAGATGGGCCACTATGTCGGAGAGAGTACTGGCCTTTATTTTTTTTTTATTTTTAGTGGAACGAAATACTATTCTAGCCAAAATATACAAAAATAAACTAAGAAATCTTATAGTAAATTAAGATATTGTAAGCCCAACGTATGTCACATCGGAGAAACGAAGCATCACATTCAGATTTTTACATCGAAAACATTTATGGGGAATAATACTTAATTACGTAATCATACAATTTTTGATTTGTTTATAGATTTGAAACTACATTTTGGGTGGTACACGAGATATAGAGATCAAAGATTTAGTTTTTTACCCAATAACACAAACAATTACAAGTAAAAAATAGTAAAAAGAATACCTTCAATTAAAGTTTGGAACCACCGTGAGAAACTGAAATGTATTTTTAAAATATATTTGGTAATAAATTATTATTGGCAAGGCACATTGCAAAATACTTGGACAGCTCTCCGTATATTTTAAACCGTCCCGATTACGGTAGCTAAAGATATATGCAACATTAGTCAGCTAAAGTTTATCAAAACGTACCTACCTACGGCCGATTCTTCTAGAAGACATTCTGTCGGCGGAACACGATATCATTCGGGCATTGTCGTACGAGGAATTTGTAACAAAGTTTGCCGGTGCAAAAGGTAGAAACGACAAATTTACTTATTAGTTATGTTAACAAGCAAACAGTTATGTTAACAAGTAATAGTTTAATCCGCTTCGTTGAATGTTTAATAAACCGGACTTCAAATGATAAATAGACATATGTGCATCGGGACACGCATAAAGTACGGTTCCGTAGTTGTCTATATCTTCAACTCGTTTATATATTTAAACCGAAATAATTTGATTTGAAAGTTCTAGTCGAATACTAGTATTTAGATTTTTTCACTTTTTTCAAACCCTTAGTTGAAAAATAAGAAGGGGAGCTTACTATTTCGTAAACGGAACTTAAGAATTAAGAAAAAAAGTGGCCAAAATAAAGTTATTTTGAAAAACTCTCCAACGCTATCCCGCTATATGCGGGGAGATACATTACGAGAAGTTTCATTTCAAATTTTACTACACACAGAAATTTCCGCATGAGGCATCTTCTTGCCACGTTTCATGTGCACAAGTCTAAAACTGTAGACGAGCTACGAGCTTGCGGCAGATAGGAACGAACAGACATACGGAGGGCATGACCAAACGAAAAGTATTCCGTTTTTGTCATTTGGCTACGAATCCCTAAAAACGGTTAGCGAAACCTTAGTGTCAACGGTTAGTGAAACCTACCTTACGATACCCTATTCAAAGAGGTGGGCCAAAAAATATTTGTCACCACTTTTCATTTCATTTTTAAAACAAATATTGTTCTGCTATATTTTATCGACGTCTCTACACGAAGTACCTGGGTGTACTTGTACAATTTTATTCACGTAGGTCTAAAACTGCACAAACTGCCGGGTTGTGACGAAAGAACATTATAATCCGTCCTATGGAATCTTTGGGATCTTAAAAGGCTAGCAAAAACTTATGTATTCTACTTATTCCAATATAACTATAAATTATCCAAAAGTCTATTAAATATGAAGGTTACGGCCCACGACTATTTGATTAGATTTGTATTAACTACACAACTACATTCAATAAATTTATAATCAATTATTTGTCTCGGAGCACGTCAGTGTCTCCGCCGAGACCGGCAAGCGCCTTGCTGGTCTCGGCGGACCCGTCCCGAGTTTCACTATTTTGACATTGGCGAATCAACGATTATTATAAATGTAAGGTACTTCCCGCAGTTCTACAATCTTGAAATTAAACATGGAAATAATGTTCAGGATATAAACAAACGTAAATTAATAAATTGAAACATCCGTCCTCATAGCATGCAACTGTTATTTTTATCCAGTATTTTCTATAATAATACGACTCAACAGTCACATCCTGGTGCTGCGTGACAGTTAATCGGTCATACAATGTACATTGCCTAACCACCGTGTGAACCTTTTCTTAAAAACCAAGACATATTTTACCGCAGTCTATAGATGTATTTTGTAAAAGCAATATTATATATGATGACAACGTCTTAGGGCTAATAAGGCTCGGTTAATTTGTGATTATGCCTTATTAGATCATAGAAATTTTTAAGTTTTAATTTTTACTGTATTTAAATTTCATATATGAACAAAATAGAGCTAAGAAAATGTCTATTTGCAACACGATCTTATTTTTGGCATTATTTTATTTCGATGCTCAGATCAGTCATCATCGTGATCAAATTATGTTAAATATTGATATCAATTTAATTTCTATGTCACATTATGTTTTTTTTTCTAAAAATATTTTATTTAGTTTACGGGCCATATTATACCACCGTAGATTAATAAGACTAGGAAAAAAAATTAAAAACATATTTGAACGTAGGAATTATTCCAATAATTTTTATTTTCTGGTCCAATAAAACACTACATATAGTTTTTCTAAATTCGAAATAATAATT
Organism: Druceiella hillmani; assembly: GCA_039881145.1. NCBI lineage: Eukaryota > Metazoa > Arthropoda > Insecta > Lepidoptera > Hepialidae > Druceiella > Druceiella hillmani. Next base: position 9,315,499 of record JAYKKI010000038.1, on the reverse strand, counting down.
ATGATAAATATCTACAATAAATCTTATTTAATTGGCAAAAAAATATTGCATCATTTTATTTCTATTCTCTGATCAATCATCATCAAAATTTAAATTATTTTATATATTGATTTCAATTTGCTTTCCTAGTCTAAATCTCTCTATCCTAGTCTCTCTATCTCTAAATCTCTCTATCTCTATATACCTAGTCTATCTTCTCTGATTTCAATTTGCTTTTCTAGTACACAGGTTATTTTAAATTCGAAATGATAATTATACAAGGTATTTGACTTTAAATTTAGGTAGGCCTTATTTGGCACGGTTCCCTTACTCATGTTTTCTTACTTAAAACTACAGTCGTGTCAACATATTTTTAATGCCTTTTACTAGAACATAGTAACTCTATCTGAATGAAGAATCCTTGTATATTTTCAATAACTAGCAAGACCGGGGCGACCTCAGCTATATACTATATACAGATATATGTATGTATATCGTGCTAAAATATCTCACGAAAATACTTCGGCAACAACACGATGCACGGTCGATATAAAATATATAGCTGGTGATAGGTCGTTTACTTCCAGGGGTCACGGACAACGATTTTCATGCAGACGGCTCACGTAATGCGGAGTAGAGCGGGGCACAATGGCATGTTCGTCCGACATAAACTGCATGCAAGCGAATTGCCATCCGAGATATTCATTTTACTCGTATCGATCTTTTATATAGTAATAGTTCAATGTTATAAAGATCAAATTCATATATTTTTATATTTGCAGCACGAGGACAATATAAATTACAAGTTGCAATGTAAACTTAAGTAAATTACTTTTCCATCAATAAAAAAATACAAAAAAAAATAAATAAGTCCAAATAATCTATCACAGTCTGCAATATTCAAATGGATAGAAAACGCAAGTGACAGTAAACTATCGCTGTAGATAAGAGATTAAAGTTCGGAAAACTAAAGTAAATAGTCTTAATTAATAAAGTTTTCACGCTTACACAAAGTTTTCCGCTGACTATTATTGCAGAAAGTTTGAGGTTCCGTTGGCGCCGCGCTAATATTTATTACGTGCCAATACACGCGCGTATAGTAACAGAGAATGGGAAAAGTTTTTACGATTGGTGTCTTCAACGGTATCCATAATATTCATACGTTCTGGCTTCCAGTATTAGCGCTTCGTACAGTCTCGTACGGCACGCGATATTACAATTATATCGATTCATTTTAATTCAAATCGGTGAAACTCCGTCATGCCGAGTAAAAGGTGTAGAATATTTAAAGCGACTCAATAATACGCCGGAGATTTGGCATTCCACTAAACACAAATATCGTAAGAAATATCGACAATCAAGACCGACGAATATCAAGTCTGGCTTTGATGTGGGAGATTTTGCGTGTCGGCCTTGTGGGCGGCCGTTAATGAACGGAGCTGCATTGTAATTGTGCGCGGACGCATTTAGCCAATTGCTCATGGCGCGGCGGCACGGAGGCCGCTCGGCTCGTGGGCGTCGTGCGCCGCTCCATCGGACACTACATCATCATCTTCAATAATCGGCTATCTTTACGATCACGTTAATTAATTAATGGTATTAATACGGCCATACTCGTGCAAAGGAATCATTAAATTCGTGTAAAAAGTGATACGGGTTTTCCTTCGATATCGCAGTACAAAACCTCGAAAAGCTTTCGTCGGCGCTATTTTCGTAGAATAATTTTTTTAACAATAAAGTAGCGAAAACTGCTATTCAAGACGGTCGTCGTGTCTAACAGGCCTTGAGTTCATTGTCAAGGCAACCTTTGAAGTAACGCACAAGTGTTTGGACTTTTTAATGAACGAAAGCCTACGCGCACTATCAACCGAAACGAAACGCTAGTTCAATTCGCACTATCCGCTCACTACCATGACACAGTAAGCCCGAAATATAAATTATTTTGATTCTATAGTTGTTTGTTTGACACTACCTTTTATTTATGTAACTCGATTATTTCATGGAAATGGATTATATTTTGAATTGTAGAGTCTACAACACACAGAGTTAAATAACCTCAAAAATTATATTCATGATTTATTATTTTGAAAGATACCTCTCGTACATAATATAAGAAAAATGTCCGTATTTATACCGTTAGGGTGGAGCGTGAATCGACTTATGCAGCGCTTCATTTAGTAAGAATTACCTTGAAAGAAACAATAAAAAACAACATTTTATTGCAATCTTACGCAAAACATATTGAACAGGCTTGCGTTTCGCGAGAAAGCGAGTGCAGCTTAGCGATATATTTATTTATATGCACAGTACATTATTTGTAATGAATATTTATTTCTATAATAAATAGTATCCAAAAATAGTGTTGGATAATTATTTTTGTAGCACACGTAAATCAATTAAGGTTTATTAGAATGCGGAGAATGAGGTATACACGTTTATAAGAATGAGGAGAATAAGAAACACATATATATGAGAGTGAGGAGAACGGGGTACACATGCGTATGAGAATGAGGTACACACGTGTATGAGAATGAGGTATATACATGTATGAGAATGAGGTACACACGTGTCTGAAAATGAGGAGAATGAGGTGCAAACTTGTATGAGAATGAGTAGAACGAGGTATACATGTGTATGAGAATGAGGTGCATACCCGAAAGGCGTGACTCGAAAGTCGAGGGCTGTATTTTTTTCATAACCTTTAATTTGTCTTCAATTTCAGTGGTACACACGTGTGTGTGTTCATTTGCAGCGAGTTTCTTATTTTTGGGATTATGTACCTCAGAAGATACAATAGTAAAATGCTGGTTGTAGTTGGGAAAATTTATAAAATAAATATTTAGGATGTAAACAACGTATAAAAACCTTTTTTAATATGTAATAGAGTTTATATGGTCAAGTATTGCTATTTACTTTTGAAGACTTTGCGACCATGAAAGCTAAAAATATTCTTAAATATAAAGGGACACGCAAAGATTACAGTAATTGTATTAGTTCTAGTTTTTGCCAAACTAGGAAACGTATAATTATAATAAATATGCTTCGCTCGTACTAGTCAGGTTTTATTTCTCATCTTTTGTGGGCAAAAATTTGGTGCAAATAAAAAAAAATATTGACAAGACGTAACAGGACGACAATTAACAACAAGCCTTGAAATGACTTGAAATCACACAAAAATGCTATATTTAAGACTATAAAAACAAATTCTTCCACCATTCTAAAATTGAAATGTTAGTGATACCCAGATCTTAAAATTATCATTGATTTTTAAATGAACGAGTCACACGCACATTTTTCCTTTTTATAGAGTCGTAAAATCACAGCCAAAAATTTTGTTCGATTGAAATATCGTTCACGATACGCGAGTCGTTAAAGATGGGAGCCGACTTTTATTGTAGGCGAAATCAATCTTTAGTTATATTGGGGTTGCCATATTTTATCTTTTCCATCTGGGGCGTTTTCATGAAACTTTCTTATATTCGATTATCGATACGCCTAGAATCATTGCCATTTAGCTCATCGTGCAGATTACTAATGTTGAAACTATAATGGACATACTTCATGCCTGACGTCACCGAGGTTGATGAGCAGCGACTACAGAGTTTTATATATTGTACATTCTTGCCGATACGCTATCATCATGACGATTCTGCTGTCGTCGAACACGACACAGAGGGCGGCAATTAGCCAAGGTTTTACAAATTTACCAATTCCTTAATCCTTTTCAATCTGGATTTCAAAGCAGTCACAGCACTTTAATCCACCATCCCTTACTTAAGGTCACCGATGGTATACAGCGAGCTGTGAATATTCGGTTAACAATACGTTTACTTCTTTTCTTTAAATAGTTCCTTCTACTCTCTAAACTTTGATAGAGTATAACCACAGCTATAGGCAATGTGCTAAAATTTCTTATACTTATTCTAAATGAATCGACTTCACGTCTGGTATACGACGAGATGGAGTTCTGTCTCCATTGCTTACTTCTGCATTTATTGGCAGTGATGATAAAAATCCCCAGAGTAAACGTCAGTCGGATCCATTTATTATCCCAACAATCTAGAGTTTAAAAAAATTTACACTCCTCCCCCCATCCTCCCCCTTCCATGTGGTTCAACTATGTACACGCTTACTGCATTCTGGATTAGCGACTACTTATTAATAACACTAGTGACTAGTTTTAACTAATATTTTAAAAGTGAAAATGTTTGTTTGTTAATAAATAGTTCTTTTAAAAATGAATCAATATTTGCCAAATCTTGTACAGTAATAGAGTATACTATGGACTAAGATAAAGGATATAGGAGGCATGTCAGAGTGTTCATTCCGAAAAAATATAAAGTTCTTTAAGGAAGCATAGAAACTATTTCCTAGAGCGCCAATAGACGGCTTTGCTAGCTAAGTCAGCAGCTTCTTCATCGAGTCATTAATTACTTATAATCTTTATATATTCATTGTACGTGGCACAATCAAGAGGGTCCACTGCGTAAAATCTTTGCAGTCTAGCACTAGAGGCGCAAAGATTGAGCTTTTAATGATCCTTTAGTTCCCAGCACGTCAAGGTTGTCCACTACTGACTTTGCTCGCAGCTTAAAATGAGTTAAGTCGTGTATACTATCTGCAAGGTATTCCACCTATGGAATACAAGTGGTATTTGCTTAAAATATACGTAATAAAAATCATACATTCAGTAATAAATATTTATTTACGCAGACGAGGTCGGGCAGCTAGTTATTAATAATTAAATTAATTACATTTATCTTATTAACGTTGATTGATCGATGATATGTTGTTAATATACGACGTAAATTTATCTTTGTCAGTATGCAAAAAAGTAACTATTGTTTTTTTTTTGTTGAGAAACTGTTGGACTATTTTGAATCGGATTCGCCACTTCGATGGTATTCTAAAGGTGTTACATTTTTTGACCTAGCATTGAAAATCAAGTCGTATATTCACGCCACCTGCTACCGAAACAAAAAGATAGCAATATGAGCAATTCTAAATAAATTTAAACAATTTATGACGGAGAGATCCAACGCAATTTTTCACCTTTAGTGAAAATAAGCAGGTGTATACTTATTTAAAGCACAGATGGCAAGATTACACCGCTTGCTTACACAAGGTGAATATAAATTGCATAAGTAATTAAATTGGATTAAAAATCCGCCTCTCTTTTGGAAGCTAACTTGTCTAATACTTCAATAACCAAAATTCCTACCATGTACATAAAAGTTACTTTGTACTTTCAGGTAACGAGCTGCACAACACGACAAAGTGTAGATCAAAAGGGGAAGGTCCCGCCACATGAGGTGCGGATGGAATCTCTCCTGGCGCTGTTGCCGAGCGCCATGCGATTCTGACTGCGCAAACGGTTAGCGTCATGGAGGGCGATCGCGACTCCTGCGTGACCGGGTTCAATAAGCGTCACAATTAGAGCGTATCTATTTAAAGCCAAGGAGTTAGCAATTTATTCTATTAATTCTTTACATCTTTTAGTTGTCACAGATGATACAAATGCCGCAATGTTTTACGATTAATATTAACACGTTTGATATTACGCGAAATTTTCGTTATGATTCGTCACGAAAAATGTTAAAGAGGATTTAATTAGAACAAAACTGTGATTTAACTCGTATTTTCAAGTAAAGTAAGACTTTATTACTTAGTTGACATACCATTATATTTTCGTCAAACACCGCGATACGTAATAAAACACGTAATAAAACGATTATTTATGCTCTTAGTGTTACGATAGTTTGGTACGCTTAGGTTCTTTTGTAGATTAAATGTACGCAGAATATATTATCACTAAATTCTTTGTCGAATAAACGTAGCTAGAAATGAAGGTAGCTCTTGTTGTTACAATAAGCGTAACACGTAATAAAATGATTATTTATGCTCTTAGTGTTACGATAGATTGGTACGCTTAGGTTCTTTTGTAGATTAAATGTACGCAGAATATATTATCACTAAATTCTTTGTCGAATAAACGTAGCTAGAAATGAACGTAGCTCTTGTTGTTACAATAAGCGTAACACGTAATAAAATGATTATTTATGCTCTTAGTGTTACGATAGATTGGTACGCTTAGGTTCTTTTGTAGATTAAATGTACGCAGAATATATTATCACTAAATTCTTTGTCAAATAAACGTAGCTAGAAATGAACGTAGCTCTTGTTGTTACAATAAGCGTAACACGTAATAAAATGATTATTTATGCTCTTAGTGTTACGATAGATTGGTACGCTTAGGTTCTTTTGTAGATTAAATGTACGCAGAATATATTATCACTAAATTCTTTGTCGAATAAACGTAGCTAGAAATGAAGGTAGCTCTTGTTGTTACAATAAGCGTAACACGTAATAAAATGATTATTTATGCTCTTAGTGTTACGATAGATTGGTACGCTTAGGTTCTTTTGTAGATTAAATGTACGCAGAATATATTATCACTAAATTCTTTGTCGAATAAACGTAGCTAGAAATGAAGGTAGCTCTTGTTGTTACAATAAGCGTAACACGTAATAAATGATTATTTATGCTCTTAGTGTTACGATAGATTGGTACGCTTAGGTTCTTTTGTAGATTAAATGTACGCAGAATATATTATCGCTAACTTCTCTGTCGAATAAACGTAGCTAGAAATCAATTCCAGTTTATTGCAAATTATTTATTAAATTTTGCTTCAAGGATGAACAGGACGCCGTAGCCGTCTTGCTCACAGGAAGGTTGATAATTTATATACGTTGTTAATTAATATATTTTTCTCATCCTTATGTAGCACACAATCACAATGCCATTACCTTGGCGTGCTCCTTGAATGAAAAAGGAATACGGAAATTCATGGATGACCACAGCTCCTTTTCATCTCACATCAAGGTAAGGTAGCGATGTCAAATAGTATCTTTGTGAGGACGTGACTCCATCTTTTTATTAATCGATTACATAATATAACAATACATTGAAAAATCCATTTCTTTAAATAAGTAGAATTAATATTTTAATCGCACACTAAGATATTCAATTTGAGGAAAACTTAATGGAAAGCGCGCTAAAAACGAAGTCTGCAGTATGTACTAGGATCTAAATATCATACGAATATTTTAAAACAATGACAGTTTTGAGAAATCCGTGGATCTCGTGAAACGCAAACGGTACGGGAGTCACTTCAATCTTTCATTCATTTTACAGTAAAGCCTATCAATTAAAGGCTTTACTGTAAAATTTGAAGGTAATCTTCACGAAATGGGCGTCAACGAAATCTGCCTTCAGAGTTACAATTAAATCATCGTTCCAAGGATAATGGCGTAAGCCAATATATATCGTGATATTCGGAGTCGCAATCCAGGAATGTGTTGTTCATGTCGAGTGGCGTATCGATGGATCGTAATAATGACACAGAGTTTTACGAAATCGAGATATTCGTCGAAAATCCGTGGATGACGTGATTATTAATGAGGTTATAATCACACTATTAGTACGCGTTTTGTCAGATGTCATAAATTATTTTCGCACTGTGAGTTAATGTTGCCGAAATTGTCTTTTTTATTATTGTGTCTTGTTTAGACAAAAATGGTATAATTAATACAAAAAGGCCTTCAAAACTGGCTTTGGACACGATGCAATCAATTACATTATCATTTAATTCTTCATAAAAACAAATAATGTTTAGTCAATTGAGATTGTGTACTTATAAAGTTTTATAGATACCACCAGGGCAAAAAACGAAATCCGTATATAATCACTCACGTCTTGGTGCGTTCGTCTGTTACAGTAGTTTATTTTACAGTAATGAAATAGTTATATTCGCAAACCCACATATTTTGCAATAATAAGTATCTAGAAAACGTTGGTCTGAGAATTTTTTAATTTTGCATGTTTGGTACGGGAAAACACTTTTCTTTCTTTGGGTCATGGCATACGTCAGTTTAAAGAACGAATTATAAGAATACTAAAAGTATATTTTTTCCAGAATTTGACGTAAAAGAATTCTGGACACAATGATGAAAAGGTCCAGAAAACACATATTACACAACGATCTCAACAAATGGCAAACATTAAAATTATAAAATACAGGGTCACTAGAAGTTCACCCTAAACACTAAAACGATTACTATAAATTTCATTGTTTTTGAGAAATTCATCACACTTACACGCCTGTGAAAAACATTAGTCAATATACTTATATGATGAAAAGTAATATTAATATTTGTAAAAAGTTCAGAAGGCAAGTTCAGAAGGGTACGCAGTGTACCCTTAAATGTTTAAACTTTTATATCTGCGGAATTCTCGTAGCGCGAGTTCCACTCGTATTTTCTAGTCCATTTCGTTCTTGCAGCCAATATTTTACACGTCGCTTTTTTCGCAGGTGGCTTTAACGAAATCGCTAGCATAGCTACACCGGTTTCCATTTTTATTTTATTTATCCATTTTATTATGCCAACCGAGTCCACTGCACAAAAGTTACTGAGCTATTTATACGTTTGTATTATAACGTCTTGTAATCCATCGTCATTTCTTGCATTACGGGTGGCGATAACATCGAAATATGCGTTTTATGTGTAGCGCTCGCCTAAAAACATGCACTTGTCCATTGTCCAAATACGCGCATGTTGCTCATCGAAGTGGCATTTCTGGTAACACTCGTTATTGGTAAAGGCATTTTACATCATGCCCAGGTTGCGCTGTTCGCGTATTTGCAACTCGTTCTCGTAACAACAAGCTTCTAGCTAATCAAGTTTACAATCGAGGATTTACAGGTAAGTAAAATCAACGCGGATACTGTAACGCCGTTGACCTTTTCACTCTAAACATCTACGAGTATGTTGTTTGACCGGTTGCGCGGAATTGTAGAAAATTATAATTAATTTAAGTAACATTATGAATCTTCTAAACTCGTCATGACATTAAGATTGGTTACAATGTTTTAATAACATTATTACCATAAGCGATCGATCAATATACGTCTTAGAATCCGATTCGAACCTGTGAAATCTTCCAAACGTTCACAATAGTTCCGTGAGTTGATATGAATAATATGTATCTACTTCATATTAAATCGCATATAACGATGACACAATAGACACTTGTTAAGGACGTCTTTTAATTCTGATACTTGCTACCAAAAATATTTATGAATAATCCAAAATTCAAACATTTAGTAAATGTTACGAATGGAGTTTTAGTGTGTGTGCTTTTCGACTCGGAGACGAGACGCACACGATCGTGTGGGCGAAAAAGAAACGAAATAGAGATAATGCTAATAGATTGCGCGGTCGGATGAATCTAATTTGGAGGTCAAGGAGCCGCTCGTCGATGAGCGTTGCGTCATTCTATGTATACGAGCCCAGTACCATTCGAGTAGCGCCTCTTTCTGGCTTTCAAATGGGACACGACCTGATGAATTGCGTCGTTTAAATTAGTTTGTTTTAACTACTTTGCAAATTAGTTTACTTTGAAGCCACATTATTATTTCTTTTTTTTTTGTCTGAATGTAGTAGGGCTCATTATTTGTTGTTTATTACAATAGTTACTTCACACCAACGTTATTTTCTAGTCACCCTTTCTTACTAAAGCAATTTTGTACTAATTACATAGATTATATCTAACTTTTAAAGTGAACTTTTAAAGTCATAAATACGTATGTCAACATGAATTAAATTACACATGATATATATAATATTTACATTCGATTCAAATTTACCATCCTTTCGCCCGTGCTTCTAATAATAAACCGCCCAATAAACCCTAGACATACGTCTATGAATAACTTTTCTGTAAATCATTAAACAAAATACCCATTTATGACTTTGATACTAGTACCTAACAAGTAATGCGGAGTACGAGGACCTAACTGTCATTAATACATTCTCAAAGTACTGTCAGTTCGACTAACTACCGTACAATCAAACTTTTTCAGCAACCTATTAATATGGAAATCAGTAGAGAATATTTTAATCGTTGTTAGTTTTCAAAACAGCTGTATGTGTCATTAAAACGTATGTCAACATGAATTAATTTTTATGTGGTATATTGCAGAATTTATGAGTCACTTATCATTGGATTTCAGTGTAAAAGTACATTTTTTCTTTTCTTATTTTACCATATTCGATTAAATATTCAGGCTCTGAGAATTTAGAAGGCTCCACAAGAACAACTACCAGTTAAGTTTAGATAACTATTTCATACTTCAACTTATTGCTAATTTCTTAACCTAAGTTTCGAGGTAATATACGGAATTTTTCATCCAATTTACTAACATTAATTGAAGATATCCTATTCAGGTACGGATTGAGTAAATTTAATGAGAACGTTTAAATCGTTATTTCATGTTTTCTTTTTTAGAATAAGGGGTCGTTACATGCGTGACGACTAGGCAAAGATCAGACTATAGACCTGCAATCGTCTTCTTGTGGTCGCCGAGCAGACACTGATCCTTGAGAGCGCACGAGAAACGCTTGTTCTCCCACTCGGCCGTGGCGTTGGGCAGAAATTGTGACAGAATGGCCACGTCCTCGTTGTTCTCTTTCGCCTTGCGAATCCGTTCCTGCCCCGTCGTCTTCGTCGTCAGGTGTAGCTTCATTTTCATGTCCTCGCTCAGCACGTCCGCGGACATTGCTCTCTCTATATTTTCGGAGGTTCGTGTGGAAAAGTTTTGAAACGAAAAGGGAACGGTTCGGTAGTCACTTCAAACCGAAGGCACTTAACATTACAATTTGCGTTCACGTGCTTGCTTAAAAATAAAGAACTCGATTACCGAATTCGCGCGAAAGTGTTATATGACTCGATCGAAGGTTTTAAGGCACTAATAAAAACGTAATTAATGGGCAGCTGTATCTAATAAATACATGCGAGAAATGAGGAACAGTAAATGCAGCTTTTGGAACAACAAACGCGGCGTTCAGAAGTAAGCAAGATCAAACAGTTGTGGTCGGTGGAACGAGCGCCTCGCTCGACGGAGGCTCGGCGGCAAACTGCGGCCGGCGTGGAGCCGACAGGCTGCGCGGGTGTCGCGCAGACGGGGACGGCGAGCCCCCACGCCACTGGGTTAGTGTGTCGTGCGTACGTTGGTGCGATCGTCTGCCCGCCGCGATTCACTACTAATTATCATCAATATTAAGCGGGATGTCTGTTATGCCGCGCCGCTGCAAGCATCATCTCTGTCGCCTCAGTCATACGGCATATCAACTCGGCAGAGTTTTCTTTCCACCGCGCCAGTTATAGATTCCCTAATAAATTTTGAACCTCGATTCGATCTCATCATCATATAAATTTATAACTCCTAAGTGAGTTGTTATTATCAACTATTTATACTTCCATATTTCATACGTCTGATTGTCAATGTCGAAGTCTATTTGTTACTACGTCACCATCTACCTTACACACTTGTTTATGTATGCCGAAGCAAAGTTTCAGCCCGTATCTAAGTTTTTACTTTATTCTACTAAAACTGTGTATACAGTTTGTTGATTAATTGGTACAGTGATAATCTTTTTCGGACTTCCCACCAGAATATAAGACGAAAATAATATATATATATATATATATATATATATATATATATATATATATATATATATATATAATATATATATACTTTTTTTTTTTCTTTTTTTTTTTTTTATTTGGACCTTTATTAAGGAGAAATATCTTTTCAACAATAAAATATTTTTTTTATTTTCAACATTTCCTCAATTACAATTGCATTTATAATTATACGCGTTATATATCATATATTAAACTCATTGCATTGACAAATAGTTCTTCTATTCAAAAAAGTAATCGATTTTTCTTTCTGAAAATTAATACTCATATCGCTAAATACATATTCAACTTAAATTTGCTGCGTCGCGTCGTGTTACTTTGACAACTGCAATCTGCGACACCCGAACACCGCGCAGCGCCCGGTGTGCGGGTGTCGCAGAACTATAAACACTTGCGTTGACTTGAAATAGTGTATCTCGAGAACGGGATGAGATTTAGCTGTGACAAACAATGGTGCACGATATATTTACTATAAAAACAAGATTGTTTCCATTTCTCAGGTCAATTGTACTACATTGCGTTTATTAGTGTATGCGTATGTTTCACATGTTTAACGGAGAGCGTGTTGATTGTTCGTTTTGCTTAATTTAATGTTATGTGTGAGCCAATTGCCGTATATAACTAGGAAACTTCTTGAATGTATCAACGGTTAAATGATTGAAAAAATATCCATAGGCTCGCTTGCTTGCGCAGCGCACGTGATTCGTGCACGTCGAACATGTGAGCGCGCGTTGAACATTGCGCGCTATCGCGATTATTGCATTCGGTGCGCTGTAAGATTTAGCATGCACGTGCATGAATTTCTCACATTTTGTCATATATTAACACAGCCCTACCGTCGTTCAAATATGGACAGTTATTACCTTATTACAAATTTAAAGAACCGAGCAAGAGTTACAAGCTATCTTGCAGTACTCATAGTCTTCGGCTATAAAACAAATAGCGAGCGAAGCATCCCGTCAAAAGCCTTGGATCTGAGCGCTGTCAAGCCGCGGTCGATCGCGAGTGGCCAAAAGCGATCGCGCGTTTGCATAACGTGGCGTCACCATCGCCTATCATCCTTTTGTTATAAGCCGATAAAATTAGAGGTTACGGCGCTGCGGGGCGTGGGCGCAGCCATCATCTATCAGCGACCCGGAACACAACCGGCCTACGCACTGACTCATTATTATCATAATCTGTGACCATAAACATCTCCCGTACGCGATCGCACGTGGTCCGTAGAAAGCATAATCGACCACCACGCTATCGGCTTCAAATGGAGAGGGGGCGGCGAATTTGTTCGTTAAATCAGCTGAGTTGTTATTTCTCGGCGACAAATCTCACGAGTCGACTGTTCGGTTCGTGTAATACTCGGAAAAAGAATCGCGGTATGTCCGGAATTGAACGGTACGTTGGGTTTTATCTATGCCAATATGCGAGATAAGAAACAACTGTTCGGTGTCAGTCCGCCGCACCATCTGGCGTCGCAGCGACTGACGATTTCTCGTCTCATCGAATCACCGGCCTCGGCGCTGTCCCGCGGCATGACATCACTCGCGGAGCGGCACCGAGGGAGCGTCGCGCTTCCACGGCGAGCCGCGGCCCTATATGGCGTAAACCTTCGCCTCTCGTCGATACGAACACGCCGACACGTGACACAAAATTCCATTTGCTATTTTGCCAGATAGATTGCACTGTCGACTCTTTGAAATCGTCACGACAATTTTCGTTTCGGAGAAACAAGGGAGTCGCTATAAACGGAGAGCACGGCGTAGGCGTTCTAAAGTAAAAAAAGGAAAGTAACTTTCGTGTGTTCAATTGCGAATAGACACAGGTGTTGTGGGCGATAAATTTAATTATAGGCAATTAAACCCTTTTTCTTATACTCGAGAATATATTTTTCTTCGGCAATAGGAAGCGTCAGAAAATTATGGGAAAACGGGTCGCCTTTTAAAACCACTGCTACCTAAATGAAAAGTGGAATAGATATTACTTCTTAGTTTTTCCTATTCAGAATAATGTAGCAAATCACACCACTGTAATAAAAGTTATAGAAAAAAACCACATCCACACTGCGAATCGTTACCTGACTTCCATATAACTTAATAAAAAAAACGGTGATTTTCTGATATATTGTAATTTTTTATTTTCCTGGGATAAAGAATTATAATTTCTTTTATTTTAAATTTTGAAGGCGATTATCTCGAAAACGGTTGCGTTTTTCCACATTCACCAAAAATGTTTAATGTTCAGAATGATAAAAATAACCCTATGAAAATATGTCTTTAGGAAAATCATCTCTAGTCTTTACATACAAGAGACCATGCCCGGCTTCGAACAGGTTCTAGTGTAGACGTAGATAGTGTTTACAGTATCCGGTACTCTCTGGGTGCCTGAATGAACAGATCGTGGGTACATGTTACACGTGACAGGGCCACGTGCAATTGGTCAAGCGACAAACGTAGAACGCAAGTCGCCGATCGAAATAGTGTTTATGAAAATAAACTGCAGCCGAGTTTGTTACGCTTACTGCGAATAAAATATTCATCCAAATTCTTCGATGTAAATGATATCTTAAAAGCATGAAACGGAAAACGTATTGAATTATATAAGAAGTTAATTTTTTCTACCTTAATGACTTTCGTTGATTGAAGCATTTCGCTACGCTTTTTTTGAGTCTTTAGACGGTATGGACTAACCTAAATAGATAGATTTATACCGTCCTGGACTTGTCTGTAGAACTATTTGAGGTAAACGACCTTGTACATTATTGTCGCGTGTTTCTAAAAGTTTAGACAGCGCACGCCAAGAACCTCCTCGATGGTTGGTTTTCTCGCGACTAATTTAATTAAAAATTTATAAATTATACGCCGAAAACTTCCTTGGGTATCAATATGTCTCTTGATATATCCGTAAAGACCTGAACAAAATCCTTTCCGCACAGATAGATAGAGGGGAACATTGTTTTCAGGGTTCCGTAGCTAAATGGCAAAAACGGAACCCTTATTATTTCATCCCGTCCATCTGTCTGTCTGTCCGTATGTCACAGACATTTTACTTCGACACTATTGACACTATATAGATAAAATTTGGAAGGTAGGTGTCTTTTACTCCGCCGCTATACAATGAAATAGTGGAGTTATGAAAAAAATAATATTTGGAGTGGCATTCCATACATGTAATTGAGAGATGTAAAAGAATACAGTGCAGTTAGGCGTGTCGGATATTGTTAGATAGGTCTTAAAATGACATAGAGGTTTCAAAATAACATTTTAATTTAAATCAATAGACGGTGAGATATGCGCTTGTAAAATCTTAAAAAATGTGACCCACCCCCTCAAACTTTTTAAATAACATGTGTAAAATTCTAAAAAAAAATTAAGGTGTAGAACTTAAGATAAACTTTCAACGAAAATTGCTTTGAATAATATATGTTGTGTAGTTTTTGAGATAGGACACATTTTCGGTATCGACCGCAGCAATAACTTTGTTTTCGCAGTGTCTTTGAGAGATACAAACTTTAATATCGTTTGATACTACGGAACCGTTCGTGCACGAGTCCAACCTGTACTTGGTGGGCTTTTTTACTATTGTGTGTGCTGTATGTTTGGACGAATATAGACACTTGATAAAGTATTTATAAAATATTATTACTAAACTTGTATGACGTGGTCGGTGATATTGTAATAATATTAAGACAATAAAATTTTCATTATAATATGGTCGTACCAGATGTTCTCAGCAGTATCTACATTTGGTTGATGGCAAAGCAAACTCGACATAGGTACGATGGTGGCAAACACTTGTCGACACAGAGCGTATGTTTGTGATCCGATGTCCAAAACAGTAAAACGGAATAATTTTGTCGCGTGAGTTTTAGTTAAGTCGACACATAATTTTTTTATCACGGAAAGGATTGAGAAGACTGCATTACAATAATGAGAAAACTTCTCGAATCGAAATTTGAAGGCCCAATCGCTAATCGCTACTCGCAATAGTTTCTTGAACCTGGCAACTAGTGTAGGAAGCTACAATATTTTTTAAAGATTTCTTGTTTGTTTTGTTTATCAATTGACTTCCTCAGCAATAACATTTATTAAAAGTGGCAATGAAGCTGTAAATACATGCCGTTTCTCTGTACCCGAACCGCACGAGTGATTCGAGAGCCTACTGCGAAACGTCGACACGACAGCTAATCTCATGTGTCAAGAATCTAATGCGTGGGACGCAGTGACTAATTGTATTTTGTTCCTAGTTACGCCGCAAAGCTGTAAACTAGCACGTCACAAACAGCAAAAAATTGTAGTCGGTGGGCCCGCGAGCGCCCACGCCGGCCCGCGCGTCGCGCGGCGCTCTCCATGTCGACACCGGAGAAAGCGTATTCGAAAAAGAAATATAGAGGATAACGGTGCAATGTTACCTGCGCGGAAGACCTCGCCGCATCCGTCGCACCGGGAAGCGAACTGCGCATCGTAGCAGTTGCCGCAATAGATCTTGTCCAGCTTGGAGCCGAATTGCTTGTCCACCAGCGACACGCGGCACTTGGCGCAAAGGAAGCAAGCTTCGTGCCAGTGCTTGTCTTTGTACGACAGATCCTGCAAATATAATTACAAATACCAATTCTAGATTGAAAGTTTATCATGGTGTAGTAACAAGGCGAATATAATTACCTAGGACGGCTAATCGGGAATGGTTGTGTAGTGGTTAAATCACTAAACAAAATTACATAAGTTGTAATTAGATATTGACGGAGTACAGAAAACAGATAATATGAAAGTGTAAAATGTTCATGTGATTTTCGTGTATTGATTACCATATCCCAGCAACTTGCGTAAATTGAAGTCTCGATATAATCGTGAGATAATACTTATAGACTCGATATAATCTGCATAAGTTATCTCACTATTATATCGAGACGATAAACTTATAGTTTCGATATAATCGTGAGATAATACTTATAGACTCGATGTAATCTGTATAAGTTATCTCACTATTATATCGAGACGACAATACTTATAGTTTCGATATAATCGTGAGATAATACTTAAAACACTCGTTTTAATCTACATCCGTTATCTCACTATTATATCGAGACGATAATACTTCTAGTTTCGATATAATCGTGAGATAATACTTATAGACGCGATATAATCTGCATAAGTTATCTCACTATTATATCGAGACGATAATACTTACAGTTTCGATATAATCGTGAGATAATAACTTATGCAACTCGTAAGTTCCTCCTTATAACGATTCACCCGTTTCATTTTGAGTGCTAATATTGGAATATAAGTTTTCACATGTTCGGCTTCATTTCACTCATACAGGTAACGGGGCAATGAATTTTCACCTGTAGGATAAAACATTCTACTCTTAATATAACTAAATAAAATATATTTATATACAACATTGGCCAACGTCCAAACCATTATAATCTGATGGCTTATTTAATTTACTAAGCGCAATGTAATATACAGGGCCATAAATGAGAAGCTGATGCCAACAAATGAAGATTTTCTTTCGTTCAAATTCACCTCGACAATAATTCAGTAACTCAATCTAATGATAAGAACAAACAATTCGAATAGTGACCTAATATATGTGGCCATTGTGTGGCGCAAGTTGTGGCAATATCGCTCTCTAATGATCCTCCAATTAAGAGTTCGGGCGCCGTATGTGCGTGTGTGCGTGTAGGGAAAGAAAACTCGTCGCCACAATGTCAAACCCGATCCAGACTGGACGTCTTCTTCACTTGAAACTACAGTCCATTGCCTAGTGACAATTAGGTTCGCTACCTTATCTGAAAGTTGTACGCGGTATCCGGGTCTCGTCCGAATACTAACGAGTGTTCCAAATTTTACCATTGGCTCTGCACCAGTTGGATGAATTTCGTACTCGAAATGCCAAATAAATAAAAAAAACATCGCTAATGACACAACGACTACTTATGCACCGAGTTTTTCACACAAGCAAAACTTTTCCTCAAAGAGCATAACGGAATCAGAATTGAACGTTATTTGATGTTGGTTTGCATTCCATAACAATCGCCCAACTTAGTCCATAAAACAAACAGTATTCAAGGTCGAGACTGTGTGAATATTTTGATTAATTACATAAACATAGTTTAATATATTATGAATGAAGAAGGAAATACGATATGCCACTTCTCGGTGAGAGCGGCGATTTATATATAGTGGGAGGCGCGCTGGAGCGGCAACTATTTTCGGACGCCCGTCTAGGACAAACGAAGTTGCCTGTAAACAACGCGGCTCAGATATTTAGATGATTCGTTTTATTATGAAACGCAACCAGTCGCCGGCGCAATCGCTTTGCGGATATTGTGAAAGCGGAAGGAAGTTAGTGCCGGTATCCTTCGACTAGTTACTGACCTTGTACCCTACACGCGTATCGACGTTGATTAGGATCTCCTTGTAAATCAACGCATGTGTCAATACGGTCGCTTCGAAGCTAGGGTTGAAAACTGTGTCTATATATTTTTAAGCGTAAATCATTACCGCTATTAACATTACATTCAATAGGGCTAAAACAGAGACTAACAAATATCAAGTCAATTGTAGCAGCTAAGAAAGAACGGCAGCGTGTCCTTTTTTTGGCAATATGAATTCGAAAGGTAGGTTTTCAAATCGTATCAAGAACCTTCAAAAACTGAGAGCGGGGTAAATTTAAATTTATAATAGTAAATATTAAGCTCCCATTAAAAATTATATAAAACGTAATGTATTCTGTTGGCTCCGATTTGAGTGTTTTGTCCACCAGTCGTCTGTGAGCCATTATCGGAAAAGGAATAATTCGTCCGACATAACACGTATTTGTGCTAAGGCTTTTGGGCCTGTTCTCGGTAAGGCGAGAGTTGGCGCGGGTGGATCGGGCGCGGACGGTGACGTCGGCGGTATTAAATCACGGGCGCGCGTCGTGCGCGGGCGCGTGACCTATAAATAGTGCGCGCGCGGTGGAGCGCGCGGTGCGCACCGGCGCGCGTTACGTCCGCTTGGCAGGCGCGCCGGTCGTGCCGTGCGCACGCCACCGGCCCATTTATTATTCCCGCATAATCGCTGATGGGAACACATATTTGGCCACTTCAAACGTGTTACGTACACCGGACAACGTGCAGCGGTATCCGATGTACCGCGGCCGGTATGACGTATCGCCAGTCGCCGCTTACCCCTTTAATATTAACACTTTAACCTCCGTAGAAAAGACAAACTCCGTAACCCGTCGTAAACAACATATGCAATTAGTCGCGTACTGCTTTTATAATTGGTTTCCGGTTACACGCTGTGGGTTTTTAAGAAACGCGTAGCATATAATTTGTCTAATTGAATAGACCTAAGGCGATACTGGTCAGAATGTAAGAATATTTGAAAGATGCGTAGCGAAGAAACGTTTATTTTATTTTTAATTTACAAGTGCTCTTATCAAATACAAATATGTGTTATTAAATTTAGAAGTACGACGCCTACGTAATAAATGGAAAACTCATTGTAGGACTCTTTAATGTTGTAGGCAACTGACGCAATCTTTAATTTGATTGACATTGGACGACTGGAGGAACAAAGGGTGGTCTGTGAAAGGTAGTGATCTGTGCAAACGCCGATTCTTATTTTCAAACATGTCCTCCTACAGAATTAAACATCTAATGCTTCTTTTATTCAACCGAATATCATTTGAATTCTTTCGTGTAATTTAATAGTGTACTGAGAAGTTCAAATTGCCAAGTTTTCTCTGATATTTCCCAAAATTTAAGAAGTATCCAGTACAAAGTGAAATATTTAATTAAAGATTTCGACAAATTGACTTTAAGCTTTATATCCTTCTAGCTAAGTACCAGGGGCTGCTCCCACCGAGACTTGTTGCTAGGGAGAAATGAAGTAGACGCCTGGAAAATTCAATGGGAATTGTAGGATCCTATAAAGAATATATATATACACATACATATTGAGTTTTACATATAGAAATAGCTTACTTTACATAGAATTAAAATAGTATCAAATATTTTTGATGCAAAGAAATGCGTAGGTTAAATTCATAGTAAAGTAAAAAGGATGAGTTTACAAGTATACATAGGGACAAATGCAAAGGTTACTTTTATTTATACTACGGAGAGTACGCTTTAACATTTTTAACACGTTTGCCAACACAGCTACGCATAAACATAACAACAAACAACGATATATTATTCGTAGCGGAGACAGACGTGGAGCACTACAAACAACAGTGCGCCGTATTTGTATCTTTCTCTCGTACATAAGAAAAATTAAAACATGACCAAGTATCATATATCGGTAACATGACTCGTGTTACCCGTACCAAATAGAGCGGTAATGGCAAAGTTACCAAATTTTGAGTCTAAAATGATATATCGTATTTGTTTATGGGATGCTAAAATAACAAATTCTTATAACTTCATCATATCGGTTCGTCTGTCACCGACGTACAATTTCTACAGTTTCAAACCAACGTGCATGAAATTTTCCATCCTCGTCTGAAGTATAGATGGGAACATCGATTGATGTGAATCAAGATTAAAAGAAAATTAATGCTCCTCATCATGAAAGTCCAGTAGAGACGAAATATTTTTTCGCGTACCCCATCGAGTGGAGCACCGCTGAACTGGCTTTACAAAATGAAATTAATTTTCGTTTACTGTTATTTATGTTTCTACCCCGTTTGAATGGTTTGAAATGCTCTAATTTCTCTCGCTCTAGTTTTTCAAAAAATCTGAAAAAAACTCTAGATACGAATATTTGATAAGAACTGTTAACTAAAATTATGTCAGTTAACTTCTATTAACAATTTTATGACATACAGACCTTACGTTATGTGCGTTCCGGCATACGCTTCGCTAATTGTATTGTTACTTTTAAATGCATACGCATTTGGGTGGATTCTTAATCCGAATTTGTAACTAGACTCGAGTATAATACGTTGGAATATATCTTACTAAATACAATACCATTATTTAAAAATAACTAATTTAACTAACAGCGATTGTGCTCCGTGTAACTTTGCCAACGCAAAATGTCACAAATAATGCTACTCAAATAGTAATAGTTTTAAAACAATTTAAAGGAGTCGTATACGATGGTACCTTGGAGTCGATGCCAATAATCTTGTTGCATTCCTCGCAGCCATTAGCAAAGAGATCCTCGTAGCACTTGATGCAGTAGGGGTGCTCCTCGCGGAGCACGTAGCGCTGTCCCGTCAGTGACTCGTCGCATTGCCAGCAGCAGAAGTGACCGCTGTGCCAGTCCTTGTTCATCGCCTTCGTGTACTCTCCGCTGAAAATTAACTGTAACAAAATGGGTGACAGTTTAGTAAGCCTCATCGATTCGATGGAGCGAAAATCCCTAGGATATTCTTCAGGCGGTCAACCAAACAACTTAGGAAAATGCCTACCTTAGATTAGTGAGGGTATGTGCCGATGGCCATTGTAATAAGATGGAGGGTAAACATACATTTGCGGGCATTGAACTATAATAGGATGAATAGATATTCTGGTTGGATCACTGTAAGATTGCGTTCACCCTCCGAGGAGTTTGACCATCGCGACACATACCCATCGTTGTTGGTGGCGTGAGTGTTCGTTTGTTCGATTTCGGTGACGGTCACATCTCCGTCTTTCGACTCCCTGCGTTTGGAGGTCTTCTTGACCTTTCTGGTCTTACGCTCGGTGGTGGTGAACTGCACTTGCACGTCTACGTCCGCCATTGCGATCTGAGTGTCGGTACTTTGTGGTCAAAGGCTGTCGGCAGTTAAGGGAGAAACGGTCTCTCCGGACGCGATCGCGACCTGATTCCGAATGACGGCGAGCGGCTCGCGCCTTCTCCTCGAAAATTATTCCAGAATGTTGGGCGTGTAGTGCAGCCGGGCGGCTGCGCGCAGTGGACGCGGCTTATAGCTTTCTCTCTCCTTCGATCGAGGCAAGCGCCGGCGCGTGAGACGACGATATATGTTTTAATTTTGGAATATTCAGCGGCAGGTGCGCGGGCGGGGGCAGCAACACATCGGCGTGCCCGCGAAATGGATCGTTTCTTCCCTCGTTGGATATTCGACCATTCGCCAGAGAAGCGAATAGCCGTTAGCATAAATTCATAGTAGAATTAACATTCGATGTTATACATTTGCTTCAACATGTAGTGTGTCGTTCAATGTACTAATATCGGTTTCAATACGTGTACACATATACACATTTTGAATTGGACATATTGATATTTGATCTAACTTATATGTGACTCTAGTGAACAGTCGCGCTGAAAAATATTCTTTTTTCGGATAAACAATACGTTTATTTCTAGAAATGACCTAATTATTGTCATTCTTTTACGCGTTTTTCATATAGCCATTTAATTTATTTTCGTCGAGTGTTTGGTGTATTTTATTTCTGTTAATATTGTAGGGAAGTTTTATTTTTTAACTCGGAATAAAACTTTCCAGGAACATTTTCACAGTGGGAATGAAAACTTTCATTTAATTAAAATTTCATAAATAAACTTTCCCCAGCAAATTCCAGAATAAATTTTCAAGTTTACCCATATTATTTGCTATCATCTAAAATATATAGAGAAAATATGTTAAAGTTCCGGTGTTTAACCGATACATTTTTATTTCCATACGTTTTCTAATTGAGCAAAATATAGAATTTCAAAAGCAGCTTCTAAATTAAGAATATCTGAGAAACTTTTAAATTATAAATTAAAGATGAACTTTTTGAAACAAATGATATTTCAGAAAGTGAGTTGAAATACATATTTTGGTTTTAACTGTAAGGGATTATAACAAAAATATTAAAGTAGATTTATTTATCGAATTTGTAGGAGATCGCCTCACCAGTTTAGTTACAACTAGTATAAATTCGATAAATAAATCTACTTTAATATTTGACGTACACATTCGTTTTTTTTCAAACTTAATTTAGTTTACAAAACATAGAAATCCTACAAAAATATATACGTATTTATTTCTAATGTTATTAATGAGTAAAAATATAAGTTCATGACGAGTACTATTGGTTTATCATA
The DNA here is from genome assembly GCA_039881145.1 of Druceiella hillmani. Lineage (NCBI taxonomy): Eukaryota > Metazoa > Arthropoda > Insecta > Lepidoptera > Hepialidae > Druceiella > Druceiella hillmani. The sequence goes on along the minus strand of JAYKKI010000038.1, from coordinate 9,292,949 downwards.
ACTACCTTCATTTTTTTATCAATTCATTGTGTGTAAGCATGTAACTATGATGGAAACAATTAAGAATTCAGTGTTTAGTAACTCCTGATAGGAAAAAAATATGAATTAAATATAAGAAAACTGAATTTTTACAAGAGACGTATGCAATTGAATAAAAGAGTTTGCGACACTAGTTCAATATGTTTTAATTTAAAAAGCTTCACACACTCGAGAGAGTTCAAAAGTTTTCAACACTTTTTTCTTTCAAAGCTTATGAAAATATATTAATCAATTAACTTAAGTAAATATCGTATAAATCAGGAACATTAAAAATTAGTTGGTACTCAGAAATAATATGCACCTAAATAAGCATTCGTGGTCGAACGACATCTTGCTAAAGTTCATTGGCTTCTGTAAACTAATCGGCATGGCAAAATGAAGGATAAAATAACACTCAAGTGGACACATATCGATGTTTTACTAAAATATATGGAAGAAAAGTGAATCGAACTTTATTTGACATAACATTAGATAGATGTATAAATGTAACATCTTTCCGTCAGCCAACGCGCGAAGTATGAATAGCGTCATTTACCCACATTTCCCCAATTTCTTATTTATGTCAATCTTTTTAGTCGGCCAAATTCTGCTTGCATTCTTCAACGCGCACGACGAATACAAGCATTGTTTGCACACAGCAAGCGTGAGATTTATTTAACTTGTTATTTCGAGAGAGCGACGTGGCGCCAATATATAATAAGTATATATGTAGCATAGCATGGTATTTTTCATTAGTACTTTTGAAATCGACCAATTGGCATATCACAAAACATTTCTTTTTTCAATTCGTCAGACGATGATCATACGTAATATAAAATTAAACACCGTTTAATTTCTTTTCAGCTTCAGAGCTTAGCTTCTATTGTAAAATTGTAATATTAGCTGTTATTGTAATATTGGCAAATTGTTATAATAGCTTCAACTGTAATATTGGCAAATTGTTACAATAGCTTCAACTGTAATATTGGCAAATTGTTATAATAGCTTCAACTGTAATATTGGCTGCAATCATAAGATTATGATGAGCAGCGTATATTTTAATCTAATGTATCTATATATCGATATACGACAACGGGCAGCCTTTCCTCTATGTAATCATTCTTTACAACTAAACACATAATTACTGTTTAACATTAAAGCGACAAACTACTTTCCCGTGCTATAAAATGGTTTCCATTCTATAAAATTTTAATGTATTGTCTCTTTCAGTCTTCAGTCTGTTAAACTATCGTACTGGGGATCGGCCAATAATCCTTTTGCCTTTCATTTTCAAGTAATTTTTTTTAGTAGTTTCGTCATATTATTTAAAAGGTTTCAAAGTTATTTCATCCAAAAGTTTATTCCGGTTGTAACTTAGATAAAAACCTTCTAAGTTAAATTATAACTAATAATATAGCATAAAATAAAATTGAAGTAAATAGTTAAAAAAAAACAACCTTCTAATGAACAGTAAAAGACTCGCTAAATAACAGCGCAGCACATCGATGTGCAGTGTAGTGAAATTTAATCTACAGTCTTTTCGATCTTACTAAACTACTTTTAGAGTCACCTAAATTCCAAGCTCTCGTTTGGTGAGCAAACATCTCACGCTTTTATACCACAGCATAGCTTTTATCAATACGATTAAATTTCTTGCTTTCGTGGAGTTAGATATAAATTATTTGCCATTCAAGTTGCACAGGTTATGTTATAAATATAGCTAACTCACCGCTCAATTAGTTGCCCGCTGTACCATATTAGCTGCAACGGGCCACATTTTGTCGGCCGCAATGGTATTTTTAGGATAATATTAAATGAAAAAATTCTAAGAGTGTTTGCGAATATAAGACATAAACTTGTAAAATACGAAAAAAACTCGCACTACGAGGGTGCATGCCACATGTTTTCAGGGATATTTTCAGCAATACCTCCAGAACGATTGCACATAAAATTGTTTTCGAAGCCTTGTAAACAACGAGTCTTTTAATTGATATTCCGAAGTTTACCCTCTCTGATATTTTTTGAGCATTTAATATTCAGATATATGTGGGTTAATGTACTTACTATACTATATGTAATTACTATATCGAATTTCAAGTCTCTACTTCGAACGGTTTCTGTGAAAAACGGCTGTGATAGACAGATGGACGAACATTTCTTTTCTGTTTCTGTATTTTTTTTCGTTTCTTTTCTGTTTTGAAACAGGTTAAAACATGAATAATTAGTAATTTCATTATAGTAATTTGTTCCAAAAAAGAAATATAGAAAATTTCACCCTTAAAATGACAAGACTCTTTTACTACGGTAGGGTGGAGCAAAAAAAACGAAAGTAAAAATTCATATTTTCTTTCTGACTAATTGTTGATTCTACAGTAAAGAAACGTGCACATAACATTTCAATATTCTAGCACACACTTCAGAGGTGGCGCATAACACAAATTAATCATTAAAAACACCGATTTGTTTGACATATTCAAAACCCACATAACATCATCGAGTAAAAATATCTAACGTGATGTACACACAATTGTTTTACTACATTACTCAGTCAAGATTTGGTCACAAAAATTTGCACTCGTCACAACATTTTGATGTGACTGAGTGGAGTTTTGTGATGACAAAATGCCTAAAATAAAAAAAATTGTATTGCCTTGTGTTTGGTCAACCACAAAAAGTAAAGAACAGTATGTTGCAGACGTTCTGCGATATTGTAAAGTTTTTTTGGCATCAGTTTAATCGAGATGAACAACAGTAAAGACCCCTCAGTCAAAGAATTATTATATGTGAAATGGGTAGGAATAGGTATGAAAAAAGGTATTTTGCTTCTCCGTTGGTACAATGATGTTATAAATACAAAAGTGAGAAAAAAATACGCGACCAACTGGACAAAGGAAGATATTCACATCGCCAACAAATTGTTCCACATTGCTGCGTGTACATTTATTTTAAGAGAAAAGGGTAAATACTCATCTAAAAGTATGATTTTGAGGAAGTAAAATTTTTAAAGACCAAAGAAAAGAGCGACCTTCAAACTTCGGAAAAAACGTGGAAAGCGGAAGTATGAAGAATTCATAATGAATATTTCAACAATCCAAGGACATCGAAGTCTACATTTATCTCAGAAGATCCTTCTGACTCCATCTTGTTTACTGATTCCAATGCACAGCTTGAAAGCCGTATACTAGTGTTTTTTTAAGTGGTGCGTTGGAATTAGTAACCAAAAAGGACTTAAACTTGAAAAGAAAAAAACTGCTTACGAAATTGACAAAATCTAGTTGTAGCTTGTGATAAGACCGGGACTTCTGATCGATCAGCGGCAATTATAGTCAAAGTAGCACTCTCGTATTTAAATATTATTTCAGTGATAATGATACTTCAAAAGTAATAGATCGAAGTAAGTTTCATCACCGACGCCAAAAAGTATGACAAGATTTTCAGTGCTTCATGAGACAAAACGTTAAAGTGTACTTCACTGTGTTTTGATGGGCGCAGAGACAAAACTGTAGTTCTCTCTAAATTAGAAAATGTACAAGATCGCGAAACTATTATTGGGGAGCACATTTCATTAATTTCTGAGCCAGAATGTCTTGGATTTCTGGCAATCGTCTCCAGAAAATCGGTTATTACTAAAAATGGTATTGTTGAGTTTCTGCAAAATAAATATAGTCATCTCTAATGATAATGGTATGTAATGGTACAGCAGTGAATCTTCTTCTTTCAACGGCGTGGTGCTACAACCCTTTGTGGGTCTTGGTCTCTTACAGAGTCACTCTCCACGTGACTCGATTATTTGCCTCTCTTCTCTAGTTGGTGAACTTTCCCATCCTTCTGAGGCCTTCTACGGTTTTAAACCTATGTGCATGAAGTTTTAAATACGAAGATTTAAATTAACATGAAGTCAAACCTTAAAGGAATTTTTTTCATTATATGTAAATTGGGCGAAAATTTTTGCTTCACCGTACTGGATGTACTGGATGGTCATATAATTGGACCATAGGGCCATTGGATACTTTTTTTACTAACTTGAAGTTCTTTTTGCAATTTGACATTTTAAACATTTTTTATTAAGCTTTAAAGGGATATGCAATGTGCTCCTTCCCCCTCTTATATTTCACCGCAACTTTAAACGTCTGAGAAAATTCTAAATTCGATTAGAACTTTCAAATAAAATTATTTCGGCTAACTGGGGTCAATGATTTGATGAGATGTAAATAAGTACAGCGCCCAACTTTTTAAGTGACTATGCGTATATGTTCGATTTTTAATTTTTTCTTATTGTTTACGTTTTGCTGAAGATGTATGGCATATCAAATTTATTCAAAGTTCAAAGCTTGTCGTAGAGTTTGCTTCTTGGTTTAGTAAAGGTTCTGAAAATAAAGTTCATTTTATAGGTTTCTACGTTTTGTTACAGTGTGCTGAACCAAGATTCTGATCGTTTTTGTTTACAAATTTTTAATTGCACACGGCACAGGTGTTTACTTTCGAAAGTAAGAGGTTCCAAGACGGTTGATCGATCTCCGAAGTATAGTATGGAAAATTCAGTCTAAGAAACATATGTATTTACCTTCAAAGAGTGGCTACCCCTTCATTTAAGCGTTAATAATTTGTTTTTTATCTAACTCAGATTCAACTCACTGTAGTCAATTTGAAATATTGTTCTTACTTTTGTGTAAACGCTAGGAGCACAGGATCGATACGATGCATTAAGACATAAAGACCGAAGTTTATAGACATCAGGTGCACTGTATATTCTCTCAAACTCACGCACATATATGAGGCAAAGTGATTGCTCTCGGTTATAAGCTATTACCATATCATATGTCATCAAAATCCGTCCTGTAAATTTTGCGCGTCAATCGCGCAAATTGACAGTTAAAAATTAAAAAAAAGGTTTTCCGGCTTCTATTATCATTTTATACGCTAAATCAATCATTCAGTTTATAATATTTTTCATGTACAGGGTTTACTCTGTTACAATTTTGTTATATGTGTAGATATGGTTTGTAATATTTTCTAGATCATTGGCTATAATTTGTGATGTGAATTAAATGACATAATCTGATTTCCATAGGGGATGCCCCATATTGAAAAAAATAAAAAAATCAGATAAATACTTAAGTTTCAACAAGTGTGGTCGCTATATTCGCAGATTTTTTACGGATTTCATAACGAACCTTGATCTATCTCTAATTATATATTTGTTACATACGTATAAAAAGGTGTGTATTACTCTTAATTATGATTTATTAAATTAATTATGATCAAGCACTGAATTTTCATACAAAAAGCGACAAGGTTCTCTCCCCTTAAAATTTCATTGACCTTGACGATTTTTTACAGTATATCTAATATTATCTACATCTATAATTGTACGTCTTTATTTTTTATATTACTACAAATTTACAAATATTAATATTTGTAATTTTGTAGTAATATAAAAAAGCTCAAAATTACATTTTTCCTAAAAAGATTAACTATAAGGAAAATTGAAACTATAGTTACGAGACGTTAGAACTTAGATTATCCTTTGCTTAAGAAAAAGTGACCATAATCATGAAAATCGGTGGAGCTTTAGAGTGGAAGAGACATTGAAATGGAACAAAAAAAAAACAAATGCACACGTAATTAAAGTAGTAGATCGAAACAAGTTACGTTGCGAGCGCCAAAGGGTAGGCCAAGATTTGCAGTTGTTTTTTAATTGTAAGCAGGTAGCCCCATGAGCTACGATTCTTTCTCTCTTGCGCACTCCGTGACAAGGAAAGCGAGACAGCGGGAATTTATTCCAATACCTATTTCCCATCAACTACTGCACTTCACTCCTCTTATATATGAACGACCTATTTAAGTTGGCTTTGGTTATGAATGATGTCACTCGATATCAAATTCGGGCGTGCGTAACATTTTCTTATATACAATAGTGTCACCAAACTACAACTTGCGCCAATAACACTACGGTGAATGTGTGCGCCGTGTGCACTTTTAGGAAAGCAATTATTGGACTCCCAAGTAGGCTACGATGTACTGCGGCGTAATTTGATAATCGATTTCTCTTTATTTAATACTAGCTGTATCCAACGGTTTCACCCGCGTGAAATTCGGAATAAGAAAAAGCAATTTTTTCTCTCTCATATGTTGCTCTCGGTTATAAGCTATTACCATATCATATGTCATCAAAATCCGTCCTGTAAATTTTGCGCGTCAATCGCGCAAATTGACAGTTAAAAATTAAAAAAAGGTTTTCCGGCTTCTATTATCATTTTATACGCTAAATCCATCATTCAGTTTATAATATTTTTCATGTACAGGGTTTACTCTGTTACAATTTTGTTATATGTGTAGATATGGTTTGTAATATTTTCTAGATCATTGGCTATAATTTGTGATATTTCTAAGATCACCGGTTTATGCTCTATCTTGAAGAGGATTTTGAATATATGGGTATAAATATTTTAAATATGCAGGTATGTTAGTCTTTTAAGACGATATTTCTATTTATTTTAATTATTAACAATTGTACAGTGATGATTCGGCTGTTTGACGGTAGATGATACTAATGAGAGCACGCTGTGATACTCAAATCATAAACAAGCAGGTATTACTTATATCTGTGTTTCTCCTCTTTAGAATAGAATTCTATCCGATCGGTGTCGCTGGACCAGATTGGACGCCGACGGCGCGGCGAGCGCGGGACGCGGCACCGGCGGCTATTTGTGTCACGGTATTAATATCGACGCCGTGGAGGCATTCGATTGTACGAGCTCACGTCAAATGTTCCATATATTACATCTAATTATGCTACATTTATCATGAGGTAATCGCTCGCTTAGATATATCACTCCTGTAACTAGAATGCATCTGCTAACAGTCCGAGTAGACCGCGCATCTTCTCCGCGTTCAACGGTTTATACCATAAAGAGGTAAACTGCTTACTTGGCTTGGTACTTTCATTTCCACATTTAACTTGGTATTTTCAATTTCCATATTTAAATTCCCTGTGGTGTATTTTTACCCAGTCGCGGGACGCCAGAATGGCTATCTTGTGCGACGGTATATGCATGTACGAGTACGTAACTACGAGATGTCAATAAATGTGTATTGTTTAGGCAAGCATTACTAAACAAGTCAAAAATTTATCGTAATAATGTTTAATCAAATTTGTTAACTCCTAATAATAATAATATGCAGAATAATAAAAAAAATAAAAACATAACTTGCTGTTTATAAAATTAAAAAGCAAAATAATGAACTTTTGAGTAACGGACGCTTCACGTCCGTCAATCAGTAATTTTTTTATTAACTTGGCAACTAATCCATCACCTTGATTCACGAAGTATTTTATTTTTAGATGAGATTAAAAAATAAAAATCAGTCTTGAATTATAGAAGTTATCCACCGTTATTTATCATTTTTAGATAGAATTTATGCAGAGATAAAATTCCTTCCTTGTAATTTTTTTGTGTTTTTGATTAAACAATTGGGTAAAGTCAACCCTAAGACGGGAATCTTTAATTTTTTTGTCGCGTTAATAATTAGACAGCGAACGAAACAGATAGTCACAGCCCAGAGAATACGGTGGGTGAGGGGTCACAGTCCATCCAAGTGAAAGTATTTTTTTACGCGAACTCTGCATTTCTATGCTCACGTCAGCTCTGAGTTGAAGGTGTACATTGACTCCTGCGCGAGTCAAAAATAATATTTCCATTTCTTTCCCAAAGCACAAAGTTGTTTTTATATTAACACTAGAAGAGCATAAGAATCGTTCTGGCAGATAACGCATATCTTTTACAGTATGGCTAAATTTAATGTAGGCCTGAATGAGAACTATCGAGGAGCTCGAAGTTTCCTTCTCTGAATCATTGAAGCCAATGATTGGCTGTACACCTTCACCCATCGTTGTGCATATGTTGCGTCTCACTTCGTTGGCTTTTTGACCTAAACGGAATTCGTAAAACTAGAGCACCCGAAGTACTGGTCGTGAAATTTCTATGTTTTGATTGTTCTTTACTCCCCGAAATTTAGTTGATAATTGAACGAATTCTGCACTCTTTATATTCCCTATTAGAGATTCTATAACATTCCAGCAAACTCTGAAGGAAGTGGCGGATTTATTAGTTGCTAACCTAATATTCTTCAATCTAACGGCGGTCAGATTTCTTCCATCAGCTGCTACAGAATTACCCTTTACCAATATTAGAAATTTCTTCTCATCTAAGTAGGTTAGTGAAACGTCGTACTGCGTTTCTTTTGGCAAGTGCACTTGACTACGTATATTATACTCTATTGACACGATTTCCTGAAACAATCCCAAAGTTCTAAGTGGTAATGTTAAAGACTTCTCTTAGCATTCCTTTCTCCATTATCATAAGTAAGCCCGAAATTAAGTCATGTTTCCATCGAGTGCGTTGGGTTATTTCTACTACATTGCCCTGTTTTTCGACATATGTACATGTAAAGGTCTGAAAATATCAAGTTAAATCGAATATAGAAGAAAATAAGTTTAATTTTCTTATACGTTCAACTTACTTTGATCCGATATAATTTCAAACATATTTTTTATTCAGGTAAAAGGCAATCTATCAGCGTCTATTATATTTTTAACGGCCAAATAAACAATATAAGTAGGAGTTTGATTCTAAATTTGATTCTTGTATATCTAATTACTCACCATAAGAACTTAACATCTTAATTTTAATGCAATAAATAAATTGAAATGATCAATTTAAACTCCGTCATTCGATCGCAAAGTAGAAACAAATAGAAAGTATAATTGGAATCTATTTTTACATTTGCACAGCGACATAGCGCTATCGATCGGCAGATGGAGGGGTTCTGTGACAAAAATAACTCGCTATGATAATTTTACATTTTAATGTGCCGAAACGAACGGAAAAGTACTTAACTGTCTCTCGGGGGACGAAACGTTCGCCCGCGTTGTAGTCGCTGATGTAGAGGTAACTTTTGTTCCGATAAAGTCGAGTCGCCGTTGCGTCGATTACAGCGAAACGGCAAAGTAATGGTTTGGAAAAATATTGAATCAGAGATATAAATTCAATATTATATAATTCAGTAATAAGTTGAGATGTTTCATTCGATGAGCGTTTCAATTTACCGGTTTCAAAGATGAGGCGAAGACAACGAGTGCATAGACGGGGCGAAGAATGGACAACTTGTACATAGTACTGACGTGTCCTTTTCGTTTTGTGGAAGGCCATTGTCAGCTGTCGAGATCGATTTCATTATTATATGAGCAATATTATTTGATTCATTTAAAAATTGTATACTTTTAGCAAACATTATACGATATTTTAGTATTTAATTCTTAAAGAATTCCAATAATGTAATCTACAACAGTACATATTGTCAGTAATATATATATATATATATATATATATATATATATATATATATATATATATATATATATATATATATATATATATATATATATATAATATATAAATATATATATATATATATATATATATATATATATATATATATATATATACACCCTTACAGTTTCGTACTCGAAAGTCAAGAACTTTAAAAAATTTCCAATTTTATCGATATTACACCCCATTTGTGATGTAAGACCTAGGTAAATGACAAAGTCAATACCATTATAAATGTTCATTATGAGTTTCGAAGAAAAATACAGAATTTCTTAGAAATTAAAAACAAGTTGTTCAAACACGCTTGCAGATAAGATGAGGCGTTTTTTTTATTCACTTAATGGTTTCTAATATTTTAATATAGGTAATTTAATAAAACGTACTTGTCGTTTTTTTGTTAGGTCATTGTCAATAATACATACAAATTATTAAAAATCGGCGTCCTACTTATTCTGGTCATTTTATCAAGGGTGAATAAGCAAAATTTCAATCAACAGCATTATCAATACGTGACGTTGTGTGCTTTCGTTCGTAAGAAGTTTAATTACACCGCCCCAGACACGCGACTCCTTTTATTTGACTCACATAGCCGGATAACCTACTAGACAAATTATAACTTGATTAACCTTCAGTAATAATCATGTCACGGAACAAATACTTTAACTACATTCCATAAGATGCCATAACGCGTTGAAAAGTCTGCCATTACACTCGCAGCGACGTAAAAGAAATGTAAATCGTCCAAGGCGATCTGGTGCAGCATCGCGCGAAAGGCGCTGCGCGCACCTCGAAGGCTCCTTTAAAGGAAGCTCAGATTACTCCACAAAAAAACGAGTACTAGAGATTTACAAGACCACTGCGGGCTGTCTAGGTTGCTCTACATCGTGTGACAACATATACGCCCCGAGTGGTGTGTGGCTACTGAAACTATCTTGCGGGAGTTTAGTATTATGCGAGCTGTGGAATACAGAACTTTACACCTGTACGGTGTAAAGTTGAATACGATAAAGGCGTACCGGAGCGGTAATTCTCTTCTATATCTTGAAGAGAACAATGAAATCTGTTTTTTTTTTAATTCTACATAAGGAGTATTTCGAAATATAACCGTTAAAAAATTTAAAAAATAATCAGTCGTCCGCTCGAGGGTTAAGTACGTAACCGTCAAATGAGTTATGAAATAGGCAAAAACATACGTTCTGTTCTAAACCTTTTCGATTTCATAAAAAAAAGATTAAATGTATTTATTGATAATATTGAAATATATTTTATAATATGAGAATGAAATATGTAAAAGATATGATAATAATTCTGCAAAAAACTTGAGAACTCCAGAACCGCCAAGAATTTCGAAAAGTAGTCTCCGCTGGTCTCTTCAGGACGTTGAAGAGAATTGCCTCTCTACAGCTTAGTCGTATTCAACTTTACACTTTATGTTTTTGAAAAAAACACATCCACCGATCAAGGTAAACCGTGATTAGAACTAAAGTATGATGGGATGTTTCGATGAATCGTGTAAAATGACATAAGTTGCCTCTCTGAATGCCAGAAGAAAGCTGGTCGGATAATACTAAAGATAATCTGAGGAAAGCTAAAGGTTTGATACCGTTGCAGAAAACCAAAGTGGCGAAACAGACTAAGTTCTTTACGAGCGTAGTACTACTGAATAATGTTTTGTTCGCAGCATGACTCACCCGGTGATTAAATAAGCCAAGAAAAAACTGAACGTTACGTTTCTATGTAGCGTTTTCTTATGTTTTCATTCATTTATAAAACAAGATCTAATAATTTAATTTAGATTCTTTTAAACAGAGTCTAACTTTGAGAACGTTCTCTCAGACTTTCTAAAGAAATTTATTTAGAGTTTTCCTTATCGCTTTTACGTTTGTTTCGATCTTATTATATCGATTAAAAGAGTACTCTAAAACATTGACGTGAAGAATTTTAAGAGATTCTGCATTGAGATAGATAGTCGCCAGATATACGAGCAGATTTCCACAACACAATATGGTCCATCAAAATTTTACGTGTTATTACGTTTTTTTATGAAATGTTCCTTTTAAAAATTGGTCACTCGATTGTAAAAATGACTAAATACCAACTTAATGCCTTCTTTACGTTATTATTTTATGTTATCTTATATTATACATTATATCGTCGTTCTTTTGTGACATTTGTATAATGGTACCAATAGTGTAACACAAAATGAAATTAGGGCAAAAAGAATTTGAGTGCAATATACAAAAAGAATTTAAGCGCAATATACGTGGAGGGCGAGGGCGAAGGGCGGGCGGCGACGGGCCGTGTGAAACGAATTAGGCCAAGAGTATATTGTTTATGCTGCGTTCGCGCCGCCCCCGTCCCTCTCGCCCCCCTCCTCGTTCTCACGCCGCACACAATCACTAAAATAGACCGCGAATGCACGCGTGAACTTGGCTCTGATGACTATTATTTATTACCCTTTCGCAAACATATTCCAACTCAAGGTATTCGGATTACGTTAGCGCTGTGGTTTCGACGGCCGATACTGAACAATGTCACTAGATTATCATAAATATACATTCCACTTAGTAACGAATACCGGTCAACGTGTACGGCCAGTTGCAGACCGGTAACATTTCGAGTGCTCAGTTGTAGACCAGCAACACGAGTGCTTTGTTTTTTTTAATGTAGTTTGCTCCGCCTCCGCGGTGTCATGATACGAGTCTAGTGGGCGTATGTGTCGAGTGCAAGACGACACGCCGAGAAGGTTACAAGTTACCATTGACGCTTAGTTCCACAAGAAGCTGACCAGTAATACGTATTTTATTAACATGACAAAAAAATTAAATTTAAATTAAGAAAAAAGTATACGAAATCGCTTGGCTAGGCCTCGAATCAAACGTTTATATCGCGTGATATTCAAGCAATAAATGATATTAATGCTTGACTAGGGTTTCTCAATTATTGCACTAGTTTAACTAAAGATATTACACATTTTTTTAATAGTAATAAACATTTTATATAAACTCTTTTCGTTAAATTTCCACTTTGCTAAATGGGCTAAGCATATTTTGTCTATTTATAAATTTAAGTGTAATATTTATTGTATACGTAGTTTATTCATTGTTCGTACAAAATTAAATTAAAAACTTAATCACAATTAAATGAAACTACGTGATGTAGTATTATTTCTACTTTCTTTAATTTCTTTTCACGACCTAGGTTTCGTTGTATTAAATCATCTTCAGGTGGGCTAGGATTGGAATACAACGAAAACTAGGTCGTGGTAAACAAATTAAAGAAAGTAGAAATAATACTACATCACGAAGTTTCATTTAATTGTGAACAATGCATTTCTACAAACTTAATGCCAAATATATTCAATAAAAACTTCATATTCCTGTGAGATATAGAAATCATGTTAATCTCAAAAAACTTATTTTTTAATATCGATAATTCAATTCAAATAACAATATTTTCTCAAAAAACAAGTGCCATTCGTGAGGCAAAGAAATTTTAAATTTTTTTTGGTAATGGCGAATTGTAATTATTGACGGAATGGTAATCAAAATACTAATAAACCATCTAAATAAATAAAAAGTATGAATCGATTAAAATATTATATATGTGTAAATTATAATAAAAATACGATTATTTTAAAAGTTACTTTATTTGAATGAAACAAAAAAAAACAGTTTTAACCGTTTTTTTTGTTCACGTCTCATCCATTTATTCCCTATTTTTAGGGCTGTGGTCAGTAAAGTAGTGATGTTACTTGCCGCTGAAGTTCCCGCAAAGAATGGAAACAATCAATATGGCGGAAGCAATAATTTCAAACGTGGCTCAGACATATATCGTTAGTTTAAAGCGGCCGACGATCGATAGAAAGTCGGTTGCATCAACGTTTATGGTTCCAATATTTTTTCATTCGATTCATTTTCACCGTCTACACATTTTTATGTATATTGTAAATTATATTTGCGCAGGGGTAGAATCTTTCGATAACAATTATCTTTACGTCGCAATTTTCGAGCTCGACACCTGTAATGTCAAATACATTACAGTATCGAGCTCGACTATATGAACACAATTAAAACTATATGAACACAATTAATTAATTATATTTACGTTGTAATAGCTGATGATTTACAGTCAAATAGATATTGTAGTGCAGTACGCCAGAATCTTTCGATAACAATTATCTTTACGTCGCAATTTTCGAGCTCGATACCTGTAATGTATTTGTTAAGACTATATGAACACAATTAATTAATTATATTATCGTTGTAATTAGTTAGTTATTTACGGTCAAGTAGATATTGTAGTGCAGTGCGCCGATCGGCATGTCACAGCGCGTCGCATTATCTAGGTCATGTGGCGCTCGGCAGCATCTTTAAATAAAGCTTAGGGGGCACCGCCATGTCTCAATCGGAATGGCTCTCTTTGATCGGCGCGCGTCCCCATTCATTACGATCTTGACATTTCATTTGAATTTGAAAAAAGAACATTTTAACGTCTTCAGTTCACGGAATTGATGGAATTACCCAATTGGCCCTGCTGTGCATACATAAACTTAACGGTACCAATTTGATAAATATAATGGGAGGAGAAACGTTTTTGAAATCATCCTCGCAGTACCAACTTTAAAAATCTTATGGAGTAAATGCCAACGTAGGCAACCTATCAAATAAAATCATCAACAAAATAAGTGTAAGTTACACATGCGGAACGTTCCAGTGTTTTTTTTTTGAAACGGAAATGATTTATACAATGTTTAATACATAACCGTATAATTGACAACCTGTAACAATCAGATAAATAGACTATGTATAATCTCTACAGACAAAATTAAAAACGCAAGCTATGAATATTCGCCTCGCAGCTTGTTTAACTTTCGCCAGCCAGATCTGAATAACAACTCATCAAGTCCTAAACAAGCTAAAAGTACGTTAAAAATGAATCAAACGAAGTTACATAAAATTGAAAGACCGTCTAAAAACCGAACAGAGAAATAACAAAAGCAATGTAGCAAAACAAGTATCACGTCTAAAATGGAAATGAGCAGACTATTCTCGGAGAACTAGGGATGAAAGGTGTCATAGACAGTAAGAAACTGTTCCGTTTTAGATAGAGAACGTCAAAAAGGAAGACCGCTAAAAAGGTGGAGCGAAGACGTTATAAACAGGGCAGGGAGAATGTGGTCCAGGAAAGTGAGGACAAGAAGAAATTGGAAGATTTTGGATAATGCCAATCTTCTAACATAAAATAAGATTCAATTAACATTGTATTAATTAGCTATATATAAATAAAACTATTGTTATTATTATAACGGTGGCCACCTATAACCGTTGAATTCAATGATTTTCAAAGTAGATAGGAAAGAAACAGACCTAACAAATATTAATGAAACTTTAAATAATGTATGCAAATGTTTCTCGGTCAATAACTTGTATTTAAATGCTAAGAAAAAAATGCATTAAGTTTTCTCTGCCTAATGTATCTCAAGTTAATAGCTGAATAACAAAGTTTTAAAATTAGTAACAACTGCTACTTTCCTGGGTGTAACTCTAGAACCGAACTTACAATGAGCTGGTCATATACATTCACTAGCTGGTAGGTTAAGTTCAACTGCGTTTGGAGTTAGAAAAATTAGGCAGCTGACAGATGCAACAACGGCCATGTTAGTTTATTTCCACAGCATCATGTCGTATGGTATTATGCTGCGGGTCGGTGCTGTCGACATTAAAGCTATTTTTATTCTGCAAGAGAGAGCAGTCCGAGCCGTACATAACATCAAATCTCGAGAATCATTACAAGATCTTTTCAAAGAGGCAAATATTCTGATTTTGTCGTAGTTATATTTCCATGAAAACCTATTTTCTTTTAAAAATAATTTAAATTCTTTTGTTAAAAGATATGCATACCTTTAATACAAGAAATATAAATAAAATTCATAGTCCTTAGTTTAGATTACAAATCATTAAAAAGTCTTTCCTGGTAATAAAGGTGTCGGCTTTTTTAATAACATACCTGAGGATATAATAACCTTTCCATAGCTAAATTTAAAACGTCAAGAATTATGTCGATGGCATAGATGTATGGAGCTCATTATAGTGTACAGTACACATTCTGGCCCTGATTAAGAGTGATTAAGTGATTTTCTAGTGGGTATTTCAGACTATAAGGTTGTTTAATCATATGATTAGAAGTTAAATCGTAACATGTCAAAACAGACTTTAATAGTCCTATTTGATTAAAAAAAATAAAGTCCAGACTACTGCGAAGGAACACTCACTGAATTCATATTCGTGCAGTTCAAGATGGAGAAATGAATGAAATGAGAAAGAAAGCGTAAAAGGGTTACAGTTGCTACGGTGGGGCAGCCGGCGAGGCGGACGAAAGCTCGCGGCGATGTCGTGCGACCTTCGCGTAAGTGGGTCGTGACCTCGCACCGCTACCCGAGACGTCTTCTTAGCGTTGAACACTTGGTTTCATCGAGGAATTAATCATCCTCGTCCGGAGAATTAATTAAACCTGTTAAACGAAATTTTAATCTGCGTGCCTTTTTATTTAATGAGCACTGTGATGTACTTAATTGTGTCGTAGTGACAAGCATCGTAGCGTTAAATTCAACTCGACAAATACAAGTAATATTGAGCGTTACAATTTTGGTATCGAACAAAAATTATTTTATCTTACTTTTTTATCGATATGAAAACAATAAATAAACGTCATACGAAAAGACGATAGCAGTAGCTCTTGTTGTATTAATTTATTTTTGAAATATCTATCTGCAATTTTCAATAAACGAACTTTTTCAATTTCAATAAGACTAATTACTTTTACGAGTAACTTAATACACACCTTATCACTTAATATAGTCCATTAATTGGTAAAGACTTCAAAAATAATATATTTTTAGTTTAAAATTTAATACGAATTTGTCACTTTATTTTCAAGGTAAAAGTTAAACTAAATTAAAATTAAGCTCGTTCATCACCTTTATAGTTGCCAAGTCAGCCAACTCTGAATCTTTCGATTACAGCACATAATAAGCAGATATTTTCTATCTACGAATATCATGAAATATCACTTTTAATCTATTATCTAATTTATTTATTTTTTTTAAAAGTCTCCTTTAAAAGAAAGCTTTTAAAAACCTTTGGTAACTCGTAGTAGACAACAATAATTTTACATAATACAAGTGTTGATTTGGTTCACTTGCCACCCGTCTCATTTTATAAGACCCACGTTACGGAAGTGTCGCCGGGTATAGTAATATAAAAAGGACGGAAAAAACATAGAAACGGGAGCCATAAATTTACACTTAACATTAAATAATAACTAAACTCGTGTACTACTAAAACAAAAAAAAAAACATCCACTCAGAAATATATTTCCCACGACCACTAAACCTCTCTATGTATAAAATCGTGTCGTTAGTACGCATCAGACTAATTGTAATCGTTATGAAATCATTTTCATACTGCATACCAATTTTAACTTGTGTGTAATCGTTATGAAATCATTTTCATACTGCATTCCAAGTTAACTTGTGTGTAATCATTATGAAATCATTTTCATACTGCATACCGAGTTAACTTTGCGCAAATATTTTGTTACTAAATATATGTTTAGAAGTTTCTTGAGTACAATCACATTTGTACTTATCTCTTAACGAGTTTCATTGAACCAGCTGACTTAGCCAAACTTATACATATACAGATTGTGACTTGCTATGAAAACCTGCCACAGGCATGCTAGTACTAAACAATATTGCAACATTTTAGAACATACACTGGGTATAATTGTGAGATTAAATAAAGTTAATACATTTAAAACCACAGCGAACGGTGAATAAGAATTACCTACGGTCGTACGTTGGTACAATCTCATGCTCACCAACTTCTCGACGATATTATCACGACGTTGAGCCAGACGACCCCGAGAAGGTCACTTAAACGATACGGTCGACGAGCAATAGGATGGAGCAGACGTTACAAATTTTAGGCATTGTTACTTCCAAAACTTATCACCGTCGCCCACCCCGCAATAGAGCAAAGATTGAATGAGGTAATCGCGTCGGTAATGCGTCTGGCATTGCGCCGGCTGGAGACGATCTCTGATAATAATTTAGCACACCTCCGGTCCTATTAACTAAATAGAATGAAACGAGCAACGGCTAAATTAGAATTTGTATGTTTTAAATTCAGCGTTGCTATGCTCCGTGTAGGTGGTCGACGTCCAGAGTGAAGAGCGGCTCTGCACACTGCGGCCGCCACTGCACGACGCGTCGTGATGCCTCGTAATGTAAACAATTCGACGTGAACACATCTTACGTGTCGTTGAAAAACCTATAAAGCTAACAAATTCCTACTCAATGATATATGCAAACAATGAATATTTTCTCAAAACCTCTTTGTCGCACTCGAAGTGACAAATGATTGAATTTATAAAATGTCTATACCCTTATCTATGATAAAGATCGGCTAATAAAATCTGAAACTATTTGTAATATTCAATATACAAATGAAATTAAATCATATGAATGTATCGGCAACTGTATTTGTAATGAATATTTAATGATAAATGAGTTGTATAGAAATTCATATTGGCCGCAACTAGCATTCATCACAGCAGACGTGGGTGGGGGTTGTTACGTGATCAACTTAAATTGTTAAAGATGATTATGTTCAAGTTCAAAAGATCACTATCAAAACAAAGGTTAACACTAAACATTAATGTTGCTTCGAGTTAGTCGGCGTCGTGCATAGCGTGTTACGTAAGCGACCATTTTAATAAAGCGGTATTCGGAGCAGTCGGTGCCGAGTGAGAAATAATAAATCAAAAAAAGTTTGAGTACAAGTTTGTTTATTGTTTGGACTATTCACATTCATGATTCATTCATATTTTTGTGTTATTGGTCGAACGGTTAACCGGTATTAATTGGGTGAACTGCTCCGTGGAAAGAATGCGCCTTGCGGCGGATCAGCTGACGGTTTTAATCTGCGGGCACTACCAGTCCGTGGACGAACCCCAGAAATCGTCTAGTTCCTCGTCTGTTACCTTGTCGTCTGGGACCGTCTCGACCTTCTCGTCGAAGGAATCGAGCTCGGGCGGTGTGGCAGCAGGCGCGCCCAGCTCTGCCTCCTCGAGAGAGGTGAGTACGCGCAGTTCTTCCTCTCGCGACTCCCGCGACGACGGTGAAGAGGACGAGTGCCGCGTGCGGAAGCTGCGTCTATTCGCCTCGGAGCGTTGCAGCGTCGATCTTTAACAACATCACTATAGCTTACCATCGGCTCGTTGACATACGCTACTGTGAATACAGGAACCGACCGATCGAGTCATAATCGGGGAACTCACGGCGTGCACGATACAGCGGACGAAATCTGACACGGAGGGATGATTGGGGCCGGGACAATCGTCGGAGCGTCGTACGGGTGTCATGCAGGAAGGAGCGTCGTGCGGGTGTCATGCAGGAAGGTTGAATTGGCATTCCTTTACTTATATTGGTTAAAGCGGAAGCTTACTTAGGTATCTTTGTTAGTTCAAATTTAGTAATATAAAATGATATAAACCTTTGGAAACTTTCATCGTTTTCCGATTCCTGTCGCGGTGTGGGTTCGTCTTCCCGTTCGCTATTGCACGGCTGAAATTGAATCTGAGGGATCGATGAGTCGGGAACAGGGTCGCTGGGCTTGTAGAGACACGAGAACTTTTCTTTATTTTCCGCCTCATAATCTGACGTGTCGTCCGCTGGTTGAGAAACATCACCATTTTCGTAGGACGGTGAAGGAGATCGATCGCCTTTTCTGGCGCTGGGCGATCGGCGCGATTGCGACAGTTGCGTTTTAAAAGACCAAGTCTCGTCCTCGACCGAGTCCTGGCCGAAACTAGATATCTTAGACGAGAACAGGATCGCCGCGGAATTATTGCCATAGTACTTGATGCAAGCGGAGGTGATATTGCCGGCGTCGTCCTCTTTTAAACAAAGGTAACCCTGGCTACCGTCCTCGAGCCAGTTATGCATCGCATGCGAGTGATTCGCCGCCTCGCGCAGTTCGAGCGCATATCGCTCTGCAAGTGCACCGAAATCCGGAATTTCGTCCGGCAGCACACCTCTCTTAATGCGTTGGTAGCACTCGATAATTTCGCGGACACCTGCGTACGACACTAGTATGGACAGTAGCAATCCCATCTTCGCGACTCTCCTCAACACCGTTATTCACTTTCGTTCGGTGACTAGCGGCACCTTACAGTTGTTAATGTTCACATTCGCCAGCAATAATTCAACCCTATCGAGCGTACCGCTCGTTGCGTCCACCCGGGGCGATTTGTTTTGGACTCTGTTTTTTTTTCTTTATCAAAACGACGCGTCGATGTACAACGGTGACATCTTTCGAACAACTGAAATAAAACCGATAGCGTTTGCCAAATATTACATACCGTTTCTAGATTTAACCCGCGGCATGCTCTGCGGCCATGCGGCGCGCGATTACGTGTCTGCCTTTCGTCAATTACAGGTGCCGTTCGAAGCTAATTTATAGCGAATATAATGGTGGCAACACGAGGGCGAATTCCTCTAGTGACGTTTATTTTTTTTCCTTCAGTTTAAGAAGAGCTGAAAATACAATACGCATAGCGACCTTAATAAATGTTCATCGATAACCATATATCAATAAGCGTATTTACAAATAGCTATCCCGTGTTAACGCTGTAGCTCGTTAATGAGAAATGGCGGCTAATGTATTCTTGTCAGAGGCGGCCGTTGGCCGTAGACCAGTCTCATTGTCCACGAGAAGCGTTGGGGTACCATCACAGTGGAGAGTCGAGTCAGCTGCACATCACAATATTTTTGGCAATCAAAACCACGCGCGTAAGTTATTAAATTTTGTTTCCGGGCCAAGCCCACATTACACACCACGCTATTTTCAACTGATTCAATCGCCGAGCTAATTTTACTCCGAGTTACAATAACAACATTCAACGCGCGATCTTTTAACTGAGAATTAAAATTTTGAATGTATTTGTAAAGTATTTAAATTACTGGAGATTACAAGGTACAGCAGGTATTCCGAGACCGTGGCCGACGCACTGCGATAACGAAGGAGCAGTGCAGGCCGGTCGGTAGTCGCGGCAGACGGTCCGACGAGATTAATGTCATTATCACTAATCGCCCAACGATCATCGTGAACATCGCAGCCAATCCGATTTACTGGCATCGATGTCGGCCGACAGGTCTACCAGCATCGGCAGTGACATTTTCAACGGACAAAAAAATATGGCGCAACGCCGGCGGCACGCACTACTATCCAAATGTTTTAAATTGCAAATAAATTGAAAGCTAATACTCTGCATTAAATATAATTCATTGAAACTACTTCATCAGTCCTTTCACGTTGTTAAAAATAACAACTTGTCTACTCGATGTTATGTCTCGTGTGTCGTCATCGTTTCATAAAGGATTATTTTCGGAAATGAATTCATTATGAAACGATGACACACACGAGACATAGCAACGAATCGGAATTATGTTTGGTCATTAACCGTTTGAGTGCCGACAAGCGCCATCGCGCTCATGCGCGTACTAACTAAATTTGCCACGAGCGCGATGGCGAACACGAAATCAGTTGCTGTTTAGCGCGCGGTAGGAGAGGTCGTTCGCACGCATCGCTAATTGTTTATCTTTCTACGATAAAGTTCAAATTATAATATTATTAGTAATTACAATATAAAAAGGATCCAGGAAAAGAAAATTTTTAACCCATAATATCGGAATACGAAAATAATTCGAGTGAAAATGATCGTTTTTCAAGTTGTGAAGAAATTGATAGTGGGAGTGACATTGTGGTGCGCTCACAATTTGGCGTAATGCAAATTTTGAGTGATAGTGATGATAATAATTATTTTGCTGATACGGGGGATGTACCGGACTGCGAAAATACGATGTGACCATGATTTCAGTTTTTGTTATAATTTTTATTCACAATAATAATAAAATACAAAAAAAATTATGGAAATATATCCATAATATTTTTTGTATTTTATTATCCTTGTACAAGTTTTTATTAACAAAACACCGAAGAAATTATTAAAATTGGATATTTTTTGGAAGAGATACAGTATTTTTACGAGACAAGGGTAAATGACATCAAAAACAAAATATTTCTTTGGCATTTTTAAGTATATATGAGTAAAAAACCATGGCACTAAAACGGTTAAGGACACTCCTTGGGAGCAGACGTTAGATGTACTCCTTTATTGAGCGGCAATATAAGAACTGACCTTAAGGACCTATTTACAAAATCCCGTCACTCGAGAGCGGATATTAACCGCCCTCCAGTGACGGGAAAATCTTAAAATCACTAACACCGTATTAGCGATTTTAGGATTTTCCCGTCACTCGACCTAAATCACTAATACACGTATAGCGACGCCGTTTTTAGTTGTAACAAAGTTATAGCCTATTCGCACTACCTTGATCTTGATTAATAAACCGACATTATAATTAAATTTAAAATGTGTGTTCAATATTTGTTTCGTAACCATTTGTATTTATTTTGTATTATTAAAATTACGTCAATACAGCAACAACACGCATTAGTACCATTACAGTATTAATTAGGATTTATTCCATTGACTAGGGCTAACTAACTAGAATGACTGTGTACAATGATTTTATTTTATACATACGGCTTTATCGAGGTAGCGATAACTCGTGACATCTAACTGTGTCCATTATTCTTTTGCCTTTTGACATGTGCTTTGGTCGGTCTATTTGGTTTCTGCCTCTAAATTAAAACACGGCTTAAAGGTATAACCACTAAATGTCATATTTTTACGAGAATAACAGTTTAAATCCATAAAAAGTGATTTCTTTAATACTTTCTAAAGCTGTTTTTCTCTGTCTGTCTTTCTTTCACGTCGCGACGGCGCAAAGGATTAATGTGATTTTTTACACAAACATAGCTGGGTTGGTAACTGACATAGGATACTTTATAGCCCCGCAAAATTCTTATTTAAAACTGAAAAAGTATATAAAATGAATAAGGAAGCAACGTTGCAACGGAACAACGGAACCACGTGATTTTTTGAATCGTTACATACGCAACACAAAGGAACAATAGAAACACTCAGTTTGATCCTTAATTTAGAGTCCTACCCATAATATTACAAATATAAAAGAGTGCTTGTTCCCACTTTTTTCACGTCACAGCTAAACTAGGTATCTACGTGATATTTAGCCCAGAGATATTGGGCTTGCGAGAAATTACCTAGGCTACTTTTTGTGCCGGGAAACCTCATTCCAATTAATATTATAATCCTAACTTATAAATGTGTTTATCCGTTTTAAATGCAAAAATGTGTTTCTTTTTTTCTTCTTTCACATCGCAACGGTGTAATATGCACGGAGATAGTTAACAAGCCAAGTTATGGCATAAGCTACTGTTTACTTCGAAAAATTCCATTTCTTCTTTGAAGCAAAAATATATACAATAGAAATAACGAATCAACGTCGTAACGGAGCCACAGACAGACGTGATTTTTGAAACCCTAGGTATATACGCAACATAAGGTAACAACAGAATCACTCCCTTTAATCCCTAAATTAGAGGGAAATATTTCTATTTTCATAGTCATTTTTATTATAATGTTACGAAAAAAATAACCACGTGAGCGAAGCCGCGGATAAAAGTTAATATTTATAGATAAAACGGGTTCTTTTATATGTTTGATATACAAACTTTGTATAAATTTGTATTACCTAAAATGTTTGTTGAAAACTTTCATAGAAAACAGGACTCGTGGCATTTCATTCGATTGCATATTGAAATTCAAATCAAAACTAACAATCGAATGGACGAAATAATACAAATACTTAGAGTTTACTTCCTATATATATATATATATATATATATATATATATATATATATATATATATATATATATATATATATCTAACGAATAAATAAAATGTATCAAATAGTCGTATAAATGGAATGAAATCGAAACTAATAATAATAACAAAAACATACATCCCAAAGAATTATTAAAAGATATTATTAATTTGGTTAATTATTAAAAAGAATTATTAAAAGATATTATTAACACTAGATATGGTTATGATAACGGCAGAAAAACTTCAAAATTTAACAATTTTAAAACCATTTTAAATTTACACAAAATATATATAAACCATGTCAAGCACGAGAAGAACCCGCGCTACAAGGGTTCCGTACGCATTTAGGCAGTTATAAACAAAGTTCAAGAGTACGTAGTATATCAATTAAACTGTTTGCAAATATTATTTTTTCATAACGTAAATGTATTCAGTAATTTCGGAAATAAAGGGGAAATCCAACATTTTTGCATATTTTGGAATATCTTTTTCAAAGTACTATTTTAAGTATTTGTGTATGTCTCATAAGCAAATTATACCCATAAGATACTGAGCATTGAAAAAGATTAAGGTCTTTATTTACCCTGTCTTTAAATTTTATATTTAAAAATTTTAAATAGTAAAAAATGTATGAGCTAATAAAATGCATTACTATTCTAATTTCAAGCTTTTACGTCGCATAGCTTTTAAGAAAATCGGTTGAGAATACAGAAAAACACAAATATAATGCCTACAATACATTCATAAGCGTAAAAACACGGTGTACATTCAAACAAATTATGACATCTCGTGTGCTTCTAAAAACCCACATTTTTTCATAATGTTGGGTTCAATAATCTCGTAATTGGGATGTATTGTTTTCCGTATATTTTTTTCATATTTTTCAGAATATCTCTGAAGATATGATAATTAAAATTATTAAATTAATTTTACTCTTAAACCTAACCATTTTAAACGGTATCCTACACTATACGTGGAATTTAAACAATTTCGTATCCAACCCCCCCACCACCACCCTCCTCCAATACGGACATGAATATTTTTGAGTGTACGTCAAGCGGTTTCCGAGAAAAAAGGCTGTAATAGACAAACAGTCAAACATGTGAGTGATCTAATAAGGTTTCCGGTTTACCTTTCTCAGTATTATTAATTACGTCTGATAATCTGTGTGTGTGTGTGTGTGTGTGTGTGTGTGTGTGTACGTGTGCGTGTGTGCGCGCGCGCGTGCGTGAGTGCGCGGGTGTGTGTGTGTATATCATTATCATCATCATCATCATATATATTAATACGCTAAGGTTAAGATGTTACACTCCCTTTTTAGAAAAAACCTCACAACTAATCCACATAAATTATATATCATTTTATAGATAATTGCTTGCTCTACCGGCATCCACAACTAAAAAATTTATTATTGCTATTGTTTTTGCAAATTAATTAATTATTAAAATTATATACACAAAACAGCAATGCTGCCATCTAACGGTAAAATTTTTGTTTAATTTCAAATCCACTCACGTATAAATAAAGTGGCGCTTTAGCTCAATGCTTTTGATACTTGCGCCTCTATATGTCAATTTTAGTAAAATATTTGTTTGATCTGTCATCTGAGCTTCATAATGGAATAAATAATGCGAAGACTTCGCACGGGTCACGCTAGTATATATATATATATATATATATATATATATATATATATATATATATATATATATATATATATATATATATATATATATATATGTATATGTATATGTATATGTATATGTATATTTATATGTATATGTATATGTATATGTATATGTATATGTATATATATATATATATATATATATTTATCCAGTATGAAGTATTTATATATTTTTTACTTCATAGTGTCTGTTACTTTAAGTTCTATATTTTGACAGTTGAATGATGCTTACGTTATAAACTACATATATACATATATATATATATATATATATATAGTTTATAACGTAAGCATCATTCAACTGTCAAAATATAGAACTTAAAGTAACAGACAATATGAAGTAAAAAATATATAAATACTTCATACTGGATAAATTTGTTTATCATGGCTAACAATGGTCCATCACGTTTCAATAGAATATGTTTCTTTTTCTCTTTTGCTATTGCGTCAATCTAAATTATTTACGAAAAAGAGGAAATGAGCATTTTACTGCTTTGTTGCATTTCAAATTGAAGTATAATTGTTTGGAACGATTCTTCTAAACTTACCATTCTTTAGCGACTTTTGCAAAAACTTGGAAAAACCGATTTTCATCAAAATAAATATATAAAACCAATAAAAAGAGTAAAGTGTGCTGGAATTATAGATTACACCGTTATAACGAATTATGTCTTTCTATGACCTTGACAGAATAGGACAGAACAATTTTTTCCTACTTCCTATCAATGCCGTGATTAGACTATACACATAGAAACGCAGGTTTCGATTCTACACCCAGGAGCGCATCCAGATAAAACCTAGGAAAGAAAGATTCGCTCTGCCGATGTAAGATGTGAGATCATCGAATAAATTCACGTAGAGTCGACTTCGGTCCGTAATGTCTAGAAGATCTCGGAAAAAAGAAATTAACCGCCCACTTCCTATTTACTGCCGCCCCCTGAAATCATTACGCTTACTTAGCGAAGACTTAACGCGTAAATTTGATTCATATCAACTTCAAATGACATTAGCCAACGTTCGGCTCAGCGAGCCGCCGTGTTACTAAGACGATATATATCGCACTCGCTGTGCCCGAGGTTTAATATATTATGTCAATAGGCATCATCATAGCGTTATTATTAGTGACGAGTCGCACCATACTACCGACACAAAACAGCACAGATAAAGATAATTAAACAAAATAGACAATAATAAATTTTTAAAAACAAAACATGTTTACAACTAAATCTTCCCCAAGTTTGCCAAAACCGATTCGATTTATTCTCCGCCCGTTTATTGTCTGCAATGAATAATCTGTAGAACGAAGTGAACTAATCGTAAAGCTTTTATATAAAAGTATCAAATATAAAGAGGACCGACTCTCTGTAAACGCGAGTGGCTTTTCATCTTTTGAAAGATGAGCGACAGGTCCGGCCGAGGACGGACCGTTCGGGCGGGAGATTGAGCGCGCAAGTGCTCAACGGATAACTCTCGGCGCGCGCAGGTCGCGTGCTCGCTGCTGCCAAATGATGAACGAACTGTTCAAATATATTTCACGTGAGAAGGGATTAGACTACTAGATCTGTTGGGCGCCGTGCTTCGACAAATAAATATACTTGAAAAAATAATTAATCCAAGTTTGTATTAACGATTGGTGCAAATCGGACAAAGCGTACAAAGTATACAAATACCAGTATTATTTTTTAGATACTTGATGTGGATACAGTTCTCATACACTAGACATGTGGAAAATTTAAACTAAAATTTGGGTATATAAAAAACAATTTGACAAATAAATATCAGCGTTCAATTTTAGGATTCTGTAGCCAAGCCGGGAACTCTTATAGTCTGTCTTTGCGTCTGTGTAACCCTACAGCCATATGATTTGCAAATTAGTAATGCTATATATATATATATATATATATATATATATATATATATATATATATATATATATATATATATATATATATATATAAAATATTGATATGGTAATTTTTGTTAGAGTTACATGTCTTCACACTTTGCCAGTTAAACCGTTTTTTTTGAAGATCTGAAGATATTCACAATAGTAGTAGACAGAAAACGAAAATTATCAATTAACAACTAAGTTGGTTCTAGTAGTTTACGAGTTATATTCGACCAAATTATACGTCAACTACGTATAATTGTATACAAAGTGTACAGAAACTCAATAGGAATTACTTAAATCAACTGCAAAAATAACTTCGTATTTTGACATGTATATTTGCTAAGTCTGTAAAAATTATAGTAGGCAATATACTTAGGTTGTGAGAAATTAATATAAATAGTTTAAAAAAACGTACTATATACCTTTTAATTTTTATAAGTGCCTAAATGTGTAAGGAACTCGCGTAGTACGAGTTCCATTCGTACTTGACAGATTTTGTTTAATAAGTGTACCGTTTCCTATAAGTAGGAGACGTATTTAGTTTACTATTAACATCTTTGATCCAGTATTTTATACAAAAAAGTTGCATACATTTTTTTCATACGATGAAAGGATTAGAAAATATCACGCCGTGAAGTTTCCGCCCATAACGTTTGCTTCATTGTGTAATAGCATATTGGTAAATAGAACATGACTTTTTAATGCACAGTGAAATCCTTGGGGTATTAAATAAAATATGAAACACGTTTTAGCACGCAAGTGGAGAGCGGTTTATTTCGTGTGAAACAAACGCACCTCGTTCAGCCTGCGCTGGACGCCGTTCCACTTTTACTCTCTTTAAAAAGGAAAATTTTATTCGATGCAAATTTTTGAAGAAGTGCCAATTTCCACTCATCTGTAGAAGTTCGTCAACAAGTTCCGTTATTAAATGTAACGGAATACATTTTGTTTTGGCGATGTCGAAAAATTCTGTTGAAAATACCGGTTAACTACAAGAGTTTTGTTAAATCGACTTCAGACAGCCGATGAAATTTTCGTGTGTCCCACTTACTACTAGCTACAGCCATTCAACGACATCTGTGCAACCACGTTCACGTTAACGGACGTTCTTTCGAAATATGCTATTTTACAATTGCATATACGGCAATGGCTTAGTGGAAAATAGGTTTATACTTTGTTTTATATTCGCATGTGAAAAGTAGCTACGAATTTCCCATAGCAACAACTTTTATAATGATTTAAGTCGGCCTACCTAAATACGCGATATGCTTTTGAATCTTATAATTGCCATATTATTCAAACAATCCCTACGGTTCTGCGTACCTGAGTCGCTGCAAAACGAACGTCAGCGGCTTCGTTTCCAAATGAGTCATATTTGCTCAAATATCATTCCAGTTAATTGATTCTGAAACGAATTTCGGCATGACTACTTTTTAAATTTTCATTTTGGCAGACAGAAGTCGACAGGCGTCGAGGCGTCGAAATGGTCAGACGGATTTTTGCGATGTTGGCTTTTGTCACTGTGATACGTGTGGCCAATTGGCGTTATTTTGGTGTGATTGGAACTGTCCTCTTTACCTACATACCTATCCATTGATGGCTTTAAAATGGTTAAAAATAAATAAAAATGGTTAAAAATAACTTCAAGATACTAACTTGCTTATGTTTCTTTTTTATTATTATTCAGCGATCCGAACAGTTTGTTAGAAAGGTGAAGACATTATATTTAATAAGATCTTCACGTTTCTAACAACAAAAAAAGACATCAAATGTATCGAGTTATCGAATTCAAAACGGTACACACGTATTTCGGTAAACAATTTGTCCTGTGGCTGACGATTCCAACTTCTCCTGAATTTTCATGCTTTATCCTGAATTTTAGGCGCAACTCACACGTACAACTTTCCAACATCATCGGAATGTCATACGCATGAGCTGCGCTTCAGGTGTTTATCAAACTTAAAATTTTCTGTGTATCATTTCGCAAGAAATAAATTAACCTGTTAAATACTACTAAAACTTGCGTTGCGGAGGTTCTGTATATGTTTAGATACATATTAATGTTTGAACATTTAAGAATATATTATGTTTTCATTAAACTACATATTTATAAATATTGATAATATTCTTCACTATACAAATATATTGCCTAGTATATATTTCACAGGCGCGAGAAAAAGAATTTTCTTGCCTAGATCTATTTAATATTACTATACACATATTATGTATTATTATATACATAATATATCCCCACATTCAATGGGATATATATACAGGCTGTCCAAAAATTCAACGTCAAGCCGAAAACAGGGGATAGGCCAGGTTATGAGTTCTTGGAAAAATTAGAAAGAAAATACAGGTCAAAATCGAGAAAATTGCCACCGAAATTGAAAATTGCAACATTCTTTCAATTATTGTCTATAAATTTTCATTTTTCTTGATTCTAATTTTTGTTCCTTAATCATGAATAACCATTACATTAAACACAGTCTAAAATAAAAACAAAACTACCTTAGTTTAAACAAAACAATATTTTTTGCCCAATCATGTACTCAAAATGTTCCATCACTTAACTTTGATTGTTTGTACTGAAAAAAAAATGTACTACGCTATTTTAGGAAGTTACTTTAAAAGTTAACGCATTTAGTTCAGATTCCAAAACGGTATAAAATTTGCTGGTTTGTTTCTTTAAAAAAATTATAATTTTTTTTCCAAATAACCCTAATTTCAAGTTAATTCTCGTACTTAGTGATAATGTGCTATACTTATCTCTAAGTTCTTAATTTTAAGGTACAAATGTGAGTGAGATAGATAGAGAGTAATTTTATCAAGTGTGAGTGAGACGGATAGTGACGCCACTTTTATTCAATGTGATACGGATAGTGATGCCATTTTACCAAGTGACGGTGAGACGGATAGTAACGCCACTTTTACGAAGTGTGAGTGAGACGAATAGAGACGCCATTTTGCCAAGTGTGAGTGAAACAGATAGCGACGCCACCCTAGCCAATGAGTCTCCACGCGTTTTTTTGGTTGTTTTCACCTTTTTCTTGTTGTGTAGGTATCCGTTCTCAACCATCTTCAACGCTTCGCAAAATATCACTTCTGCAACTTGAACGTTTTGAATATTTTGGATTCTTATTCCATAATGCTACTTCATTATTTAATCCCCAATAGTTCTGTAATCTTATTTCTTTTCTTGTGATCCTACATTTCAAAGTTTAGTTCGTACAGCGCACACAAAACCACGTGAAACCCATTACGGGTTTCACTTCTATCGTGCGTCCTTCTCTGACAAACAAGTTTTTTTATACTTATTCTTTAAATTCGAATATTCACTGCAGTTTTAATTCGTTTCTATAGATAACGAAAAACTTACATATAATATTACGTTCAGCAAATAATGACTTATATAGACGTTGAGAGACATATTATTGTTTTAAGGAGTATCGAACAGTATTGATAAAAACAAATTCAACTTGTGATTTTTGTCGCTATCCATCTTGCAATAAAAAAATAAAGCGATGATAAATAATAACGGCCTTAACTTTATAGGTATATATAATTAATATTTTAATTTTCAGTAATTACATTTGAATCTTTTCAGAAAACTTACATATTGTTAGAGTCCAGTGACACATATTTTTAAACGGAAGTACCTATTGCTTTTCATGAAAATTTTGATTATGCTATCCATTTATATCGAATTTTACCCAAAACGACTTCTCGGCTTCGACTGACCTCTAATTTGCCTACCTAAAACCTTGACATACTCTCGGGTAAGGTTTAAACGACCAAACTACAATCTTAAAATGGTAACATATGTTACTGACAACGTGCAGCCCATAGATATAGTGACTACTCCTAAAATAAGGAAACAGAATATAAAATAATTTTTTTTTAAAATATTTATTATAAAAATAATTTAATTGGTATGAAACGTCTAACGACGCGCTTAGATGAGAGTTAAAACGTTCTGATGGCACGTCGCGACGTGCCTTTCGGCCAGCTTCGCCTCTTGACGGCTAACAGTATTATAAAAGTAGAGATATATTTTCAATAGATTGTTAAGAAATGTTTCTGTGATAAATTATTTTATAAAAATGAAAATAATACAATTAAATTAATATTTTATTATCAACAACTACCTGAATATTTCTTTTTTTTCGTTTTCAATTCGTTCAAATAAAAATATATCAATAAAGAAAAATTTAGATATTTCACACCTGCCAGGTGTCCCGTGACGGCTCACAATTTTTTTATACCAGTGAGTAAAATGAAATTATGGCAATCCATATTTTCAACGGACAACCATTACTATACAGAGGATAACATTCTGCAAATTAGGGTGGAATATTTATATAATACCGATAGATAACGAATTTAACGATACAGTTAATTTCTGTTCCAAATAGCTATGACAACATTTAGATAGTTTTTTCTAAATGAAGACGTCCAAAGCATTAATATATTTAAAAGAATGTTAGCTCGAAATTAGCAAAGAATGTTAGCGGAGGCAAACAAAATTTGTAAGAAAAGAATGACGCGTCAATTGTGCAATGCATGCGAATTGTGTAATGCATGTAAAAATGAATGCGAAATTGAGTGCGCAGTCGGCGCCATCTAGTATTTAGTGCTCTAAATAAAAATATATATTCTGTGACTTTTAAAACGCTCGCACAGATGGCGCTTGTAGATGGTGCAACAACCCGCTTTATTTCTGTGTAGATGACCACGTCAACGATAATATCGTTATCTTGTCGTTAAATTAAAAAGTTAAATTTTTAAAAGTGACGATTTAGTTTTTAATTACGAATTTATAAGAAATTAAATCTATCATTACAACAATCACATGTTGCCGATTGTGGAGCAGTATAATTGACAGTATCAATTCTAACTTTGATATAAAACCGTAAAGAGGTACCTACATATTGCCTCATAGTGGAAAAAGGATGTTATTGGTTTGAAACTGAATATTAAAAACGTAACAATTTAAAACATAGTCCCACAATAAAAACTTGACAAGTAAAATATAATTTGCCTTAAGTTTCCAATGAAGAAACGAACGCAAAAAGAAACTCAGATGGCGCTTCAATAGTTGTTGCCCTTGGCACGGTCGCGTTTTGAGGTTATGTTAGTTTTGTGTTTTCATGTCGTATGTCAAGTATTTTGTATGTAGAAATTCGAAAAAAAATTAATAATGTATCGCAGTTAAAAGAAATGCTACCTGCAAAAAAATACTGAAATTAAAAAAAAATATCTTTGTAACGTAGTGCGTAATGACATTAGAATGTGAATGGAAATGTGTTTTTCACTAGATAGATAGTTACTGAATATATTCATTTATTTTGTTTCAGACTCGAATTTTCATAATTCTTCATATTAATTGCTCGGTTTGAAGTGAATATGTTGTCGTAATGCTACATTATGCTGTCGAGCTTTATTTCTAATATTACTTTAAGTATTACTTTAACCTACGATTTAAAATGGTAACATTTTTAGGACAACGATGAACTCTGACATTATTATAACTATATGCACAGTACTGTCACTTTTTAAATGTTATTACTCTAAAACTGATATTTCCTTATGAAATGTTAAGTTAACTTTACAACATAATAGGTACTAATGACAAGGTGCCTCCAGTCAGAAGAATTTGGCGCTTTTCCGTACTATTTGTAAGGCTTCCCCGTATTCCTCCGTTTCTTATTTGCCCTTATCGTTGAGTAATAGATATCGTCACTGCTTACTTTTCCTGCCATGTAGCGTACCATCGACACAGCCATTATCTATGGAACGGCGGTTGTCAAACGTCACTAGCTGTTTAGTACATTTCGTAGCTTTTATAAAATTTCATTACAATATTATTTTATGAATATTCCAAGGTGAGTAGACGTTTCAAAAATATTTGTTATCGTTATTTCCCAAGAAACCAAAAAAATGTATGAAAACGTAAAACTCTATATGAAATCTATATGTTGTATCAGATGCCATCTACAATAATTTTGCGTGACCTTCCACATTATTGAGCGTACAAAAATATTTTTTTTAAAGTATTCAACAAAGTCGATAAAATCGGAGAGCTTTAATTCTACAACGGTAGATGTCGCGAAGCCTAGACCAGTGCACTATCAATCAGAGCGCGCTTCTGTTGTAACCAGCCTACGGTAGCTACTCCGTGCCGAAAGTCCAGCGCGATGTAGGAAGCGCGATGCCCGCATTCCGAATAGGTGAGATATTCTGAGCGGCGTACGACAGCTCTGTCGTCGACATTCATCGCTCTGATGTCTTCATGTCAACTACCGCATACAAATATAAAGTTAAATCACTCAAAGTAGAAAATTCGTGTATGAGTATTGCTGTAACTAGTGTATAATACTCAGAGTATCGACTACGTCATTTAAATTACAGATAACGTTGATTTTATTTTTCGCCCTACAATACATTTAGTAAATGTTAAATAATAATGAATTGCTTGCTAAAAACGGCTAAAGACTGTGTACGCACATTATACAGACTACATACGTATTAAGTTTTTGTAAAAATGAAACGCACTTTTCCTTAATGTAGATACTGGATGCCACTAAAAAATTGCTACAAGACATGTCTTATTACTTCACAATCGATTTACAAAAAAAAATTGATTACTCAATTATTTACACATAAAAAATATAATAAATTTTAATTATTAATTTAAAAGTATGCTGCGAAGGCGACAAAATATACCTTTATGTTTCCCTCGTTTCTCGAATCGTCAATAAAGGATAACAATGCGAATCGTTAACCATCACTATGCTTTAGATTCCCATTTTAACCTCGACAAAAAAATAACATACATTAATTTCGACAAATTTACTTAATCAGAATCCAAAATATAATTAAATTTTTTTTATAAATGTTTATTCACATTAACAATATTTACTATTATACAGTTACAAGGTCGCAGTGTATAAAATCGCGGTCTATGATGCATAGAGAGAATATACAATCATTACAATGACTTTATCACTCGACGTCTTCAATTAGTAGATTGCTCTTAAAAATAGCGACTAAAATAATGTCGCCTTTTGTAATTAAACAATTAAACGTGTGCTGGTGTAACTGATATAAATGAGCCCGTTCGATTAAAAAATATTAACGACAAAAAGAACGTACGGCGCGCCAAACGGTCGTCGAATAATTTGCTGCGTTCCAATCGAGTTTATTTTAATGAAGATAAGTGCGTTCGGCACTTGAAAACAGGAGCTTTATCACACAAGAAACAATATAAGATTCTTAATATTATTATTCATACATATTCATAACAATAGAAAAACTAGTATAAATATAAGTCATTTTTAAGAACAGCATGTTGTATTATTTTGATTGTCATTGTTCTCATTTATAAAACAATATTGTTATATCTTTCAAAATTTTCAAAAGTTACACCGTCAAAGCGTTACTTTATGTATTTCACCTATATATTTTACATACCTAACTAAATACACAAGTTAAATATGAATGATGCAATTAGTAGACATAAATTGGTATTATAATAACTAAACGCGTTGGTTTTAATCGATTTGTGAATGTAGTGTCACAGTGTTTTTTTAGAAACAAATTTCGAGACTTTTAACATTAGGTTCAAAATGTCTTAAACCGCATTGTCGGTAGTCCTACCAAGGTAATAAATTTACACATTGTATTGGAAGGAAATTAGGAATGTGAGGGTCTCAACACTCACCGAGAGACGAGTGAAAGTCTGATTCGTCTTCTGGATGCACGAGTTTACGTGCGTCGGTGTCTGGTCGCGCGTCCCCCTGCTGGCGGACTGACTGCGCGCGCTGGCAGATGTGACGCCGATTAGCACGCCGAAATTTATAAAGGCCGCATCACGCAAAACTGTCTTATGCGCAACATTTAACTCTCTTACGAATTTACCGCGGTACCTCCTAAGCCATGCTTAAATCACACAATATTCTAAGTTACTACTCGGTCATAGTTATATTGTGGTTGCGCCGATAGTGCAAAAGTATTTGTTCAGGTGTGTTAGCGACAAACCCGACCTTCGGTTCGATATTTAAGGGTGATAATATATATAGATTTTAATTCTAAGTTAATCCTTAGAAAATGTTTTCTAATGTTTTCTTAGGGGTTTATATACTAAATATTTTGAACTAGTCACTACGTATTAATTATAAATGGCATAAAGCATATTTGTTATCTCAACTTACACATTACATTGGCTTGATACGAAGGTTTTCTGTTGTGATCTCTTTCGCGCTTAGGCTGATTGTTATAAAATGACAAATAAATACAGGTGGCCCATTTACAGTGATCCAACAATTTTTTATTTCACTGTCGTCAAATCTGTACAACTCGAGATTTGCCTATCTTAGAATATACCCTAGGATATGGTGATAGTCTAGACAAGAAATCGTAGTGAAGTAACTATTGCAACATCTTCAGAAATTGACATCATTTGCACTAAGTCATTTAATGTGAAATGTCTGCTATAACCGCAATTTTAGCAAAATTAAGTATGTCTCTTTTAAAAAAGCATTACTGCAACTCAGATTTACCTAAATTACTCGCAAATTAACGTTTGTTAGCCTCAACATACACAAAATGTGTTCAGCTAAAATGACTGCTAGTTAGAGCGCTTTTATGTTGTGCATTTGTCAGAAAGATAGCGATACAGCCTATTATTATTATTTAGAACCCGTTTGACTAGTCGTTTGGTGGTAATTTGAACCAACAACGCCAACACCCGGCAATTGTTGTTTGTTTTTCCGCGTGCGTTTACTACGTCTATTCAACAGTATTAGTGATTTTCTTAACGATTTTGGCTTGTTTATGAACTGATTATTCCTCACCTGATTACTCGGCTTGTGAGCCTTTTTAGAGTATTTAGTGATCGGGAAACTGTTTTTGTGAACTGGAAACCTATGGCTGAAAATCAACGTAAGCTTTCTGCGTCCTATACACCACATTAATACCCATGATGTATTGGAACGAAGCTCCTTATCGCGCGTTGCGAAAGGGGGCTAGACGGAAAAAATTAAGACCAAAAGTTGTAACGACACTTTTTGATATAGTTGCTAGCGGGCGCGCTGCAAGCCGTGCGGCGCGCGCGTGTTTTTCTGTCTGTCTCTCTCTCATAGAAAGCAGTTATTTTCGTTTCGTCTTTCTATTTCGCATTGAACAGTGTGGTGTCGCGACGATTATTTTTGTTGAGTGTATACAGGTTTTTTGTACATAATAAATAACAATAATTATTATTATAACTTAAAAGAAATAAAATTTTATTACAATGCCTTCACTAATTAATCGAAAGGAACTTCGTTCCATCCGGGTATACCTTGACACCTCTCAAGTTTTTTTTAATTTTTATGTCGTTGCAAAATGTATTTCGCGAGAAGCTGCTAGGGTCTATCGCGAATTTGTTGAAATTCAACCAGACCCAGTAAACAAGTATTTTCCATACCATCGGGTTTATACGAGACTCCATAATTCGTTGTTGGAAGGAGTCATTCCGATATCGAGAATCTAGACTAATTGATCGTGGCCGCCATCTTACAAGAACTACGCCGTGATGCGACCACTAGTTAAAGACACATGACAAGGCGATCTCGGAATACCAGTAGTATTCCGAGATCTCCATTTCGAAGAATTATTCGCGCTAACGGTATGGGTGTACCATAACAATAGAGTACGTTGTTATCTTTCTGATACATGTACGACATAAAAGTGCTTTGTCTAACAACTTACGAACTTTACTTATGTTGTCAATTATAGAGAGCCAAAATGTTAATTGCATCGTTTATTGTTATAATTAAAAATTATTTCGGAAAACTGTATTGTGTTTTGTGAGGGATAAAAAAATGTGCAAATCAATTGATTTGAAAAGATAAGATAACCATGTTACTATTTAATAATACTTCCGCTTCGAATATTTGAGTAACACAAACTTCTAAATAACAATATATTTATATCGTCATGTATACAAAACTCGTTGAATAATAAATTACATTCTTTTCAAATGATAAAAATCTTTGGTCTAATAAGTATGTTTGCTTAAGGTAAGAGCAAGTGAATTTTACATAAAGTGAGTTTTAATGTTCCTATGTTATCATGTTTCAGTCAGTTATAAGCACCACCCGCGACATAATTTGTGAAAAAATGGATTTAAAAAACTGGTTTTAAAAAAATGGTTTTTGCAAGGAATCTCTATGAAACAACATTTGAAATTTGACATTGGTTGGACGTATTTGCCGTTAGTAAAACTGTTTTTCAAATTAAATTTTTTACCAAATAAAATTGTGGGCGGCGTTATTCAAGCATTGTTTGATATGATTTTTTTTTCTTAAAAAAAGGAAAAAAGTGGACTGTCTATCGTCAAACTGCACCTTTACCTGCCCCTTTACCATCGCTATTTGACCTGATTTTGGAAAAATGTTTTCCAAAAACATTGAGAGGCTTGCCTTATTTGAAAAAATTAGGCACGCCCTAAACCCAAGGTTAGCTTATTAGTCTTAAAGGCTTTTATAAAGGACACGTTTAGCGGACGATCCGAAGCAAATGTGCCATCGCACCCTATGATACGTAACTTACAATTCTGGGTATAAATACAAATATATTAATTCTGGGTATAATTACAATTCTGGGTATAAATACAAATATATTGATATATCAATGAAGTATGTTTATAAAACTTCAGGGTGAATTAACGTTTGCATTTTGAGTCCATAATTTTCGAGATTAACTTTCTTCCAAAGTTTAAAAATACGGTCCGGTAGGAATACATCCTTAAGTACAATTGGTAAAGACAAATAAAAAGCATGTATTTACCTCGTCACAGGAGGCACACCGCGGCTTCAGCGTTTCGGCGTAGTGGCGCTCGCAGTAAGGCAGGCCGTCGAGCGCACAGTAGGCCAGATCCACCAGCAACTCCTGGCACACGGCGCACTTGAAGCACGCCGGATGGTACCGCGCCTGCCGGTCCGTACAATGGCACATTGTTACACAACTCTTAATACTGTGCTTTCACTTCTGTATGGAGCTGAAAGCTCCAAAAAATTAAGATTCTACCAACTTTGCAATACTATAAACATTCAAAACGTCTTTTTCGTTTCATCTCTCAGGAATTAAATTTTACGTGTGCGTCGTTGTACATCCTATTTACATAAGCGGCGATCCGTGAATCCTATTTACATAAGAACGAGTTGTGAATAAGATAATGGCTACCCGTGCCAACTTTGCCTGGAAAAAAAAGGCACTGTGATGGCATTTTTTAAATGACTTTTTAAATAATAATTACATATTAACGGTATAAAAATGCCTAAAACAAGTTCTAATAATAAACCATACACATCTTGGAACTATTTTATAGACTTCGTTTTCGTGCACAATTATTCAAAAAATAATTTTATGGTTAATTTGCAATAGAAAATTGGCCATATCCATAACAGACATTCATGTATCAACATATGCAACAGTTACAATTGCTGAATAATCAGCAATTTTAACTGTTGCACTTTTTAGTAGATTTTCATGTTGTCAGCAATATCTTCAACCGTTGGATTAATGTAACCATATTAATGCCCCAAATAATTAAACCATTATTAAGGCTCCATCACTTGGTATTATTTCAACGTAATGTTTAATTCAACGTAAATGTCAACGCTAGGTGGCGCTGTAGCACGATAAACGATCGATATCCTAATAATATTATGGATAAAATAATCTTGATACTTTGCAATTATTTATTTCATGAATGACTCGTGCGAGATTACACATTGTATTATACGTAAGGGAATACTATATACGAATTTATAATATATCCATCAGATATAACCGTACTACCGCCAAGCTCATATTCGATTTACTTGAAGCCTGTCTTACAAATCGACTTTAGGTCAAATGCATACATGCTAATTATTTTAGTACACTATGTCGCCAAACACCGATGAAATAATTTCCAGTTAAGTAATTTCCAATCAAATATTATTCTTGACTCTGATATATGAACGGATGAATGTGCTCAAAATAATAGAACTCGTTATTATGTGTCTTACCTCAGCATTCCTTGAAGTAAGGTTTAGAATAGTAACCATGAACTGAAGTGAATGTCAGTACCAACTGTAAATTTCCTCTATTTTGGAAGCTAATTTAAACCGCAAAAATAAAAAAGTCGCATATTTTGTTACGAAAAAGGCTACGTGCTGTGACAAAACTTCAAATTGTACTTACTAACAGTAAACATGAGTTCCCAGATATTTGACAACGAGCAAAACGAGTTAATTTTTGACATAGTTAATTGACTTTTATAAAGCTAAATGTCTTCAGGTGGTCTATTTCTCTGTTATAACTATTTTACAGCTGAATTGATTAAGATAATAGGTATGAATGATGTATATAAATAAAAGCCTATACTGTGACCAAAAGGAAGATTAGCATTAAAATTATCTTTTCTCATGACATATGTATTATAAAAGACAATTTTTCTTTTATAACACACATATCATATGTTCTCTGATTAGATCATCGAGTAAAGGTATTAGCATAAAATTCTTAGAAAAATTGTTGATTCTGTTCTCAAAAA
Organism: Druceiella hillmani; assembly: GCA_039881145.1. Lineage (NCBI taxonomy): Eukaryota > Metazoa > Arthropoda > Insecta > Lepidoptera > Hepialidae > Druceiella > Druceiella hillmani. Next base: position 9,253,498 of record JAYKKI010000038.1, on the reverse strand, counting down.
TTGTTGATTGATTACTTAGAATAACAAAAGAATATCTACACAGAAATTTATTTCTATAAATAAACTACAGAAAATTTTTGTTACTATTGGAAGTATAGAAAACTTACAAAAGTCGTTTCAAGTGTCACGTTAATATTTATGTAATGAGAGTGAATGTCGATGACACGATCTTAGTTCTTAAATAACAATGATATTGATAAAACAATTATGTTAGAAAGAAAATGTGCTCATACTAAAATTATCTTTTTCCACATGTGTCAGTCGCAATGCCACGGTTAGGTGATTTTCTAGTAAACGTCATATGTAGGTTTAAAATAATTATATAACTTTATTAAAATAATAGATCTTTAAAGAACCTTCAATTATATAATATAGTATAAACTTGTTAAATTTTTTACTTCTCTTAACGTCTTTGTCCCGGTGTATCCAGTATCATAGATAATAAAAGCTTAGTTGTAAGTCGTATATTTTAGTATAGTATGTTGTCATTTCCTTATGAATCATGTATGCTTGGCATTTGTAAAATAAAATGTATATTATTCATGCATATAACAATATAAAACCTAAATTGATATAACATAAATTGCATTTTGGATTTTTTGTGGATTAAAATATTCTTTGCTTGCAGATTGCAAAACTGATTTTTCAAGTTAAACCGAAAAGAATTAGAAAATTTATTTCGTTTACTAACCATGAAAAAGCAAGAACCATTAAAAAAATCTTACGCTATGGAATTTTATTAAGTTGTGATGAAATACCGAAAAGTACAGCAAAGGTACATAAGCGACCGGATGTTATTCGTAGTGGAGATAACATTTCTATCCACATCATTTTTTAAAATTATCCAATTTCTAGAGTCTTGTTCCAATACCCAGTTTGTGTCACATATAGTGAAGTCAGCGGAGCGCAATTTCAGTGGGATGCTTGCAAAATAACTTCTTAAAACGCTCGCATTCTGTCCATATGAATTATAATGATTAAAAACTTGGGTCTGCTTTAAAAAAAAAAGAAATTGTGGATACAAAATATTTATGAAGTAAATTCTAAAATGGCTGTCAGATTATGAGATTGTCAATATTTATGTGGAGAGTGGAAGAGTATGGTTATCTTTTAGTAAAAAATGAGCAAGTGAGAGTAGAGTTCACTGCCTAAAGATCATGTCCCGATATATTGTATTATCGTAAAGCTTAATAAGCAGTTATTTTATAAATAGACAGAAACACAAACAATTATGTTTATCACTTAATAATACCAAATTGAATTAATGATTATTTTCTTTTACTTCGTTCTGCTTGAGACGTTCCTTTGTGACAAAGTGTAAGAACGGGAAGCTAAGTTTTAATGAGTAAGTCAGGGAGCTAGTATCGAAAACGCCGTATCTTTTTATTGCATTGAGTTAAAAGCTTGAATAGTTATGCCAAAGTTCATTATATGGAGAACAATAACATTATTAACAATAGATTCCGTTTTAGTACACAAACTTGATATCTTTTTTTCCCACCTTTGAGTCTGAAAATAATTTTTTCATTAATCCTTTAAAGTCCACAGACTTTGGTGATATTTTACAATATAGTAGGATGGAAAATATTTTACATGATATTTTACAATATAGTAGGATGGTCAAGATTTCTGGAAAAATTGGCACACTAATGATTTAAGTAATGTACAATACTTCAATGCTAAATGGCTTGCAATCTCTCAATTTAATGCGTGAATGTTACTTAGCACATGTTTTTTTAATGGCGAATGGCATAATTGCACAATGTCTACAACACATCCTAGGATATGTGTAAGAGAGTGTTGTGTATTGTATCGTTAATACAATCTATAACATATATTTCATAAAAAATGTTAGTTTTTTTTAAATAACTTTATAAAGAAAAAAGAGAATAATTTTGTTTTCCAAAGAATAATTGTATTGATGAACCCTCCCTGAGGTTTCAATTTGCCGATTCACCTTTACGAGAAGTCACCAATTTTTGTGCCAGGAATGACAACACAATGAGGATCATTTCACCAATCTGTTGTGAGTCGGTAATGGGAAAATTAAATTGTTTAGTGCCCAAATTCTAAGGTTTTCTATTCTTTATTGAACAGGTATAATATTCATAATCAGCATTTACCTTGGCAAAACTAATTTAGTACAAAGTTTTGAAATATTATGGTTTAAATTTTAAATAAACTAAAAATGACAACAAGGCCTCTCGAGACCATTGTGGAAATAACGTTTTTTTCATGCTTTAATAAAATTGTGATAATTTTGATGATATTAATCAAATTTATGGAACTGTAGAAGCAAAATATCTACAAAGTTTTTTTGAAAACTTAAAGTTTAAGCTAAAAATTTATTATTTTTTTAAGAGCATTTTTAGCAGATATACAGCATTTTAAAAATACCCAAAATTTTAAAAATATTGTGCCATAAGCCGGATTAGTCATTAATGCAGTGTCTCAAATTAAATTTGGCTTTTTTCATTAGCTGTTTGCTTCTATCTATAAACATACTCATTCGGGGATTCAGTTTACTATAATATGTAATAAAAAGTAATTTAAACATAGAAATATGGCACTCAAAACTAACAAACATCTACTGTAAACACTACCTACAGAGAACTCATAATTTTTCTTAAATTATTAGCCTAAAATCATCTTGTAGGATTTGTATAAAATACAATAACGAATGTTGATAAATAATTTATCTATAGACCGCTAAATCCGGCGATACGTAATAGATAGTTACAGTTAGCGCGACGAAACCCAACTGGTTTGTCAGGAAAGTTACAAATTTATTTTTGTAAGGATCACTTTAATATAAATAAAGGTATATATATACGCTTTTATATAACCAGTAAATAATAACAATTAAACTGAATCTATATATAGCTATCTGAGAGAATAAGTAGTATATAATCTACAAATTGTGTTTACATATATTTGATGCTACATAATTTAATTTTGCAAATTAGATAACATGTATGATTAACTCAGTAGCATTAATAATGTTACGAAGTGAATATCTACAATAATCAAATCGTCACGATAACTCAAGACTAGATTTGTTTGTTTAGATTAACGAACATCATTCGCTCTGATTGATGCTTCTATATTTACTATCACGCGAGCCACAGATATAAAGATATACTTCCTTTTGTTGAATTAAAATATTTTCATTAATTTAATATAGTTAAACTCTGTTATTTACTATTATTAGCCAGCAAGCAACATTATACACTATTAAATTTTTTTTATTAGATTTGTCAAATACCTATTGGGGAACCAGCATGGAATTTAGATTTTTGTAAAACAATTATAGTTATTAAAATATACATCAAGAAATAGATTTACGAAGAGCAAAAGTAAATATTACTTTCTATTAATGTGTGTGTAAGTGGCATTTTATTGTCTACAAAAATGAAGTGTGCCCGTCAGCTTTCAGTGACGACACACACCATCTAAGTGTGTTTTCATGATATACTGGAATTTAAATGAAAAAATATGTTATATTCTTTCTGCCACACTTAAAACAGTTTAATGGAAACTTCTATTGAATTAAATTGTAAATACATTGTGTAAGTCATTTTATTTGTGAATACATCTTCTGTAGAAAGGTTGTCACTACTGGTTGATGGTCACTTTAGTTTTATTAATAAATAACGCATTTGATTATTTTTGTTTTAATTATATTTATTTCAAATATAAATGTTACTGTGTTGTTATAAGCCAATAAAAATGTAAAATGTAAGTTCCCCATTGTGATGGGGTATTTAATCTCACCTCTTCGTCTATCTTGGGCGCAACGACGGCGATATGGCCGGGGCGTACCGACTGGTGGCACGCTGCGCACTCGGCAGAGGGTGCGTGCTGCAGCGTCGCGTATGCTGCAACCGAAGCATACCCCTAATTACTTGTTCATATACTGCTACGTGACTCAAATGACATCATTACGAGTTGTATAAATATTGCTTTTATTGCTATTTTTTTGTCTACGTTAATTTTGAAATAATTGTTGAGTCCATAAGTATAGGTTTAAAAAAGGATAAAACGAAAGACTAGGGACAGTACAGACAGGAAAATATATTTAGGATTATTTTTTGACACCACTGTCATGTGATGTTTAATAGTTTCAACGGTGAGTAGTATTTAGTTTATAATGCGAATTAACTAGATCAAATAATAATAGGCGGACAGGGGAGGCCCTGTCGGTTGAATTGATTCAAACAGGGCACCTTGAAAAATATCACCATTCCAAACGTATGCATTTGAGAGACATATAGTTTTACGCAGATAAGAATTATTCGTATAAATATTACATCGAATTTAACGAAATACTTTTATTGGCTACTGTCTCTTAGTTACTGTTGTGACCTTTACACTGTGAGGCTATAGCGGCTACGGACTTAATAACTTATCCATCTAAAAATATACTTTTCAACGAAATAATAATTATTATATATAATAAATATAATACAATTTAATATTTTATATAATAAAATTTTCAATTCATTTTGTTCTGTTAAAATATTTCATAATATATTGGATCTTATTTTACGCTATTTAAATTTATTCCCTAGTAGATGTTCCACACCCAGAAATTTGAATTTTAAAATATAATCGGAATATATAATAATCTTTTTGTATCGAACAACATTAGGTACTTGACAATTCATACTGCATTTTAAATGTCACTTCAATAACATCTCACTCGATGAGGTCACCACAAAAAAATTGCATCCCCATGTTCGATGTATAAACCTTCACTAATTCGATAGAAATTAAAAAAGACAAATTTTCTAAAAACGTATTTATGTAATTCAACTGAAATTTATATTATATCACAATCAGTATTAAACTGAAAGAGTTATGATGGTGGGGCATGTAGACAGAGAGACAGTTATGATAAAATTCCATATTTGGCACTTAGCTATGGAACCCTAAAAATAGACTGGAAAAACTATAACAGCCGAATAAGTGATACCAAGCTTGGAGATATGTTAAAAGATTTAAGGCTCCTCCATCACTTTCTCCAATCCTCAAAGGATTGGAGAAAGTGATGGAGGGTCCTCACACAATTCTCTTCAAAATGTCAAAGGACTCTATGAAGAAAGCTATGCTAATTGAGTAAATTATGAAATTTTCAAATAATTTCGACCCGCTGCCAAGGTTGTTACAATTCCAGCTGTAACATCTTGATGATTTATTTATATAGGATGTACTTGTTTAAAAAAGTAAACATATTTTCATTTTTAAGATATAAAATAGAAGAATTGTCTAAAAAGTTTAATAAAGGAATCCATTTTTTTTATTTAAAACAATCAAATTTTTCTTATAGTACACATCTGAGTATGACTCTGTAACAATTTCACGCAATAGATATGTAAATATATAACAAGAATAAAAGTGTGCTTTTTAGTATTTCCACTTGACTGAATTTTTCTTCCCCAAAATGAATATCTTGTTTTTTAGAAAACTTGTTGCGTATAATTCACATTACGAGGACAATGCCAATGCCATTTGTTGAGAAAAAATGTATGGTAATTCCTTTAGAAACTTTTTTATTTTCAGAAGTGACATTATCAACTATGTTAATTTGTTACATTGTTTATGAGTGGGAAAAAATTACCCTAAGTAATTGTTGACAAATTTGGTAATAAAAAAATTTTGACATTAATGTTTAATATTTGTAAGAAAATATTTAATTCGTATTCCTTGAAACATTTAAGGAGGAAAGCTTATTTTAACAAGGTGTCTATTTCCATAGTATTGAGCGATATTACACTTTAACTCTCGTTACGTGTTTAGGGTGACATTCGAAGCTTAATATATAGAGCTCAAACTGTTTTGCTTAAGGAAATATAGACCTCCTGTATCATAAAAAATATATAATATGTATAGTTATAGCCAATGTTATTCAATTTTAGCCAAAATTTCCTTTAACAAATACAGTACTCACAATAAGACGACGTTACTCCTAACAACGGTAAATCAACCCAAGAACTGAACATAATAGATCTAGATCGCACACAAATTGTCTGCGGCTAAAATAGTAACAATTTTTATCAGATAACTACAACAGATCTCAACAAAGAAAATTGTTTCGACATTGTGTTCGATGAGGGCAAAAGGCTTTCCTGTTATCCTATAAGGTTGATTTCATTACACACTTAGAAGCATGGAAACATTTAAGCGTACACATCGTATTTGTATTAAAGTAGTGACAAATATTAATATTATTTCTCGCTATGTAAATATGTTCCCTAGTGTATCTTTCATAGATATAATTAATACACATTTCAAAGTACAAGTTACTTTTGAAGTTAATTTAAATCATTTGTATGGAGTTGCAATGAACTTTTTACAGACCTAACTACGTGCCATAAGTTGGTCGATCATTACTCATAAACTAATACATCTTATTTACCTATAATAAGTTTATTTTTAATTTCATTATATATGTTGCTAGTGTGAACTGTTTTCAGATATTCGAAAACAGCTATTTACCTGGTAAGGAATGGCGGTATATTTCGTAACTAGATCCCTGTAACGAAATTCAATAACATAATGGAGCGATTAAAAAAATTCATCCCACTTTAAATGTAAGGGTAGGTACCCTAAAAAACTTTTTTAATTATTTTGTTTTGTAACTGTAGGTCTGTAAGCTTTAGAAATATCTATAACCTTGCCAAATTTCAGCTTTGTGAGACTAATAGTCTTCCAATAAAACGGTAGTGACATACAAATTGACAGATAGACGGATATGATGAAACTAGTGTGGCTACAGAATCCCAAAAATTACATTTAATTGTTGTGTAAAACGCGTTGTCGACGAAATTCGCTGATCTTTTAGTATATTATTCGAGCTAAAAATCTAAATTATTTAAAAATTATTATTATTTTACCGTTTTGTTTTGATAAAAATTGGTTTCAAAAATTGTATCGATGCGTTTGTCTTTTGAATTTAGGTAAGTGTAAATACATTCTAAAATATAATCATTGAATTTCAATTACTATGTATGCGTGTTTTCTACTTTTTTTTTAAACGTTTCTTTTTGACACAGTTTACAGGTGCGTGCTAAGTTGCCAAAGTGGCATTTCGCGGTATTTTTCACAGGGTTTAATTTACACATACTTATTATGTCATACAAAATTTAAACTTTAATAATTTAATAAATTAGACGACTATCTAAAAAATAACATTATATCGGATTACACATGATTAATGGGACATGGGGGTTGAAGTGGGGAATTTTCATTTATTTATATACTATATGCAGATGTAAATTATACTATATATGAAACAGTGTTAAATAATGTAGTTACCCTAGTGCAGTACGAGATGGGGTGAAGGTACAGACAGACAGACAGATAGATGGGAGAATGAAGTCCTACGTCAGAAAATATCGTTTGCTTGAGGAAATTATGTATCATACGAATACCATAATATATTTATTAGATCCGTAATACGCACCTACGTCGAGGGCGATCTCATTCCTGGCAGATACGAAGTCCTCATAGGCTGCGCGGTGCTTGTCGTCGAGGTGGCGGCAGTGCGCGCGCGCCAGGTCCTGTCGCGGCAGCTGCCGGGCGAGCGCGCGTGCGCGCCAACGCCAGTAGCGTTCGCCGCCCGCTTCCGTCGCCGACGGTAGGGCGCCGAAGTACGCCTCCGCCTGAAACGAACGTGCGCCCCAAATTTCGTTACATATTTGTTAAAGATATATGTAAATTACTCTATAAACCAACGTTAAAAAACCAAGTTTATGGACTTTTTATTTAAGTTTGTAGGTTTATATTTATATAAAAGTAGTGGATTTTGTTTTTAATTGTCATATTGATTGTCTAAAGCAAAAAAAAGAAAAAATATATTTTGACTGAATTTTGACCAATTTGAAGTTATTATTTTGTACAACGCAATATACATTCTCGACCAAAAGTATAGGTGCCCTTTAAAAACACTTATGATGAAGTTGTATTTTAAAATTACAGGTTTTTTTCTGTAGTTTACAGCGTGATCTACACCTTCAAACACCATTTCAAACAATAGAAACATTTAAAATTGAAGTTATAAAACACGTAACTTGGTAAAAGGAAAGTACTTGGATTTTTGAGAAAAACTATTAGTGTTGTTTCGCTAGTCACAGTGTAAACAACCTTCCTGTACACCTTGTTCTTACATCTCAGTGCGACTAATTACATAATAATTAAACTTAAAAGCAGAAAAAGTCTGAAAATGAAACGAACTTAACGTAGAAAAAAATTAAAATTCAATTTTTATACGTGCAAGGCAAATTATAATTTGAGGTGTGCGGTGCAGAACGAACTTAAACATTTAACTGAATCCGGCTGTCATGTAAATAAAAAAGCGGATAAAACGGGTGACCATAGAACAGAAGGATATTCTATTAGTCAGGGAATTACTAAGAAAGCGAGAAAAAAACTTTGTCTATAGTTGCTCTCGGTATGTCAGAGCAAATTGAAAAGTCAGTAAGTGATCGGACAACTACCAAAAGACTCGCCTCAGTAAACCTTAACGATTGTAAAATGAAAAAGTCATAGACCACACAAGCCAACAAAAACCCTCGTTGACAATGGGCTGTAAAACATAGTTGGACAGAGAAGGAATGGTCAAATGTCTTATAGTTCTAGTGAACTTCCTTTATTAATTATAAAAAAAACTGTCAAGTACGAGTAGAACTCGTATTACGAGGGTTTCGTACACATTTAAGTATTTATAAACATTTAATGATACATAATATTACTATTAAACTATTTACAAAATTTAAATTTTTTAAAATGAAAATATATTGCCTACTGCACCTTTCACAGGCGCATATTTAAAAAAAATATTTTCTATGGTGATTTTTTCTTTTATTTGTGCTTTGAATTTATGATTCTAAGTCAACGGGAAGTATCCTATAGGTTTTGAATTATTTGCGGTTTAATATGCGACATTGGCCGTATTTTTATAGTTTTTCGTGATTGCGTTGATTTAGAAGCTAATATACATACAGACACGTGAGTGATCTTACAAGAGGTCCGTTTTTCTTTTTAAGGTACGGAAGACTGAAAAATTGCAGACTATGCCTCGAGCAATTAAATATAAGGGTGGACACTAACGAAATAACGACCTAACAGCGCTATCTGTTACTTATTAGAAACAACTAAATGTAGTATTGTTTCCTTCTAAGTTTGATGACATTCCAACGATTACAAGCTTCTTTACATGATATTAAATAAGAGAAATTTGGACATAAGTCGAAAAAAATTATAAAAAACAATCAAAATTAAATTAAGCTGAATAAAACAGTCACTAAAATATTTGAATTCTTACAAATACTTTATGGTGATAAAAGTCTGTCTTTTGCGACAGTTTTTGTGTTGTACATATATTTTAAGGTGATCAAATATGTTAAGTAAAAATATACAATTAATTAATATGACAACAAAATTCATCTGTCAATATCGTGAAATGAATTTGGAAAAACGATTTGAAATTGTATTTTAACTGAAAGTCTGGGGTTAAGAAAGTTGAACTTAAAACTTCTTCCACATAAACTTAATGGTTAAAATTGTATCGAATTGAAGATTGCAAAATATCTCATTAAACAAGCACTGAATGAAAATTTCTCAACCACTTTCGTGGCGATGAAATACGATGTTTCTAATACATCATTGTAACGTTGTATCAATGCTGAAGGAGGCTGTATTTTCATATTTGTGTAGTTCGGTTTTTAATCTCAAATACATTTTGCTTTAAAAACCATTGCGGGTTGCCAAAATCGGTGCCAAAATTTTTGTCGTAATTTTAAAGACTTATTGTACTGAAGAAACTGATAGCTTGTGGGAATATTTTACGTCGTAGACCTAGTGTGAGACGGGTATACTATTATACATTTTATTTAATTACTACATGATCGAAGCACTCGGTGAACTTTGCATGTAAAATTAGCTTTATCAAAGTCGAGGCCTAACTAATCTATTGACATACAAATATGCGATTAATGCTCGCTTAGTAATATAAGATTATAAACCAAATTTATATATCACTTATTTAGGTAATCCATGTTTTTAAAATAAATGGGTTATATACTTTTAATTTTTAAAAATATATACTTTTCAAATGATTCCCTTTAACCATTATAAATGTGAAAAAAATGTGATGACATTAATATTTTATTATATTAGGCTATAAACATGTAGTTTTTTATAATTACTTTAAGGTGTGATCTGTTCCAGTTCAGGTAGACAGAAGAAAAAATCTGAATTCATTGTCTTAGATGCCAATCAGTCTCATACATGTTAAAAATATACCCCCATTGGGCGCAAAAAATATTTTTAATTTCGTCCAAAAAAATTCTGGGCTCCAGATGACACCAGAGCGCCATTTCTCGGGTGCGATTATGGGCAAAATTCTAAAATTCTTATATCTCTGAAACTGCTAAAGATTTTGGATTAGTTTTTATTATTTTAAAGACAACATTTTTCTGATTAAAATGGTGTATCAGTTTAGAAATATGTGTTAGATTTACCTTGCTATAGCCGTCAATTTTTTTTCAAAAATGCCAATCGCAAAAATTTTGATTTTTTTACAGTTGGTTAATACCATACGGCGTTACATCTCTGAAAAGGAGAATTACGACTTTTCAGTTTAAAATTTTTTATTGACAATTGAACATTTTTCCATACGTTAAACATATTCCCGTCACCACGTTCTAACACGCTAACCGCATTCCCTGTATGTGTAATTAGTTTTAGAACATTGTTCTAAGTAATTTATCGAACAGATTAAATCATTTATAAAACAGAAACAGCTTATATAGATAGCAAGTAATGCTATAAACGCTCCACATATATGAAGTTGAAGAAAAAAAATTTGAAGAAAACTTTGGTTTGCTTATATCCTAAAATTTCCTCGCGAAATCGTTTTGTACACACCCTAAAACTTTCTTATGTTCATTTACGTGAGTTTCGTAACGAAATAAATATAACATAAGTAGTTGCGATTTTCGCACGTTTTTTTGTCCGGCGCCCGCCTAACCGTGAGCGTAATTCATTGAACGGAGGAGAGTGTTATCATTCTAAATGAAATACATTAAGCTCGATGTAGACGGAGTGACGCGCTTCCCGTTCAGTGTTTATTGTCTTTTTCTTTCGGTTTATATTTTGACAAGTAGTGAGATGATGGTCTATGCACCTAAAATAAACTGAAAATCATAATGAATGGTTCATTATGTGAAATGGCATCGATCATATTAAATGGAAAATTTCTTGGAAAGTTACATAGCGTTCTTCAGTGTACATTATTATAGTAGTGAAATATTTTTATACATGCATATATTTACATAGGTAAATTCTAACTTATTAACTTATATAAATGTTAAAATACTCTTGTTTGCTTGTCACTTAACAACTCTGCAACTTGGCAATGAAACTCTATAAAATGGATACAGGTCAGCATGGGTATAGGTCACGTGATAGAGTAACATACTATATTACTGGTATATGTGTGTGTGTGCGTGCGTGCGTGCGTGCGTGCGTGTGTGTGTGTGTGAGTGTATGTGTGTAATAGAAAAGCAGAGGACCCAATTAAACCTGTTTATAAAAATTAACATTCTCGATGATTAGTTGAAGATAGATGGCGGGGAAAGTTTTGTTAATATGCTATGTTCGTTGTTGTCCGAACGTTAAAATTTCCTGGAATTATTAGGCGCTGTCCGACATGTGATATCTACGTACTTTATTTCTCCGATGAGGGTTGATCTGTTAAAAAAAGTAGCAAGGAGCGATTGTTAGAACAGACTCTAAAGCAGTAATGTCAGAAAGTAGACCAATAAACTTGGTACAAATGGCGCTAAAAGTTGGTATATCAAATAAAATATTGGTACATTCATACAATACCATATATATATATATATATATATATATATATATATATATATATATATATATATATATATATATATATAAACTTATCTCAAACATTTTTCAGAAGTTGCAGAAGTCATTCTAATAGGTTAAAAGAAATATTGATATGACTCAGTGTTTTGCGGGTGTATCTAAAAGCTTGTGCGATCAGCTTTAATTGGCATTGAAGTTGAGCAAAATTGGTCGATTAGTTTTGAGGTAGCTGGTATTTTTTTATTGTTATAAATATAAAATGTAGTTTTCCATAAACATGAAATATTCGAACTGATGAAGATGGCTCAATTATGGTAGAAGTATTTTAAAGCTTGTGCGATCGGCTTTAATTCGCATCGAAGTTGAGCAAAATTGGTCGATTAGTCAAGAGGTTAGTAATACCAGTAAAAAAATGTTATTGTTATAAAAATCAAATGTAATTTGTCATAAACATGAAACATTTGAACTGATGAAGATGACTCAATCATGTTGGATGTATTTTAAAGCTTATGCGAATAGTTTTCATTTATTTTGAAATTTATTCTTATTTTCGTGCTGAAAGATACAAAATTTTTTTTAACTGTGGTATTAAAAGTTGGTATTTTTGCTCATCAAGAAAATTTTCAATTGGTACATGATAAATATCTCTAAATAATGGTTAGTGTACCAACATATTGGTACGTCTAAAATTATTGCTCTAAGGTGTACATCGTACACAGGTTCGCGCATTATGCCGGCAGTGTTTGGAAGAAACAGAAATAAATGTCTAGGCTCAATGAAATTGTATTAAATATACACGAGATTGGTACTCTATAAATGGTTCTGAAAAGACGAGTAATTGTCTCGTTTTCAATACAAAATTCCCTTTTAATTTTGTGCCTTCTTTGATTATCTCTTTTATCACAAGTCACGCGTGTTGCTATTCGGGGTTATATTTTTTTATTTATTTTATATATTTTTTTTATAACGTGTCTAACGAGTATAATGTCACTGTTTGGGCTGTTGCGACATTTTTGGAAACATTTTATATCTCAATATATTAGCGAAAATAATTATCAATTAACTAAATTGTTTATTCAGTGAAAATAATCCACTTGGTCGGGATAAAATTTGTTTTTTTTTCTAAATATGAGAATAAAGAAAAAATGCTTTTGAAAATACAATACAGTCCTTTTCTTAATAAGAACATTATGAAATTTTCGAGTACGGAACGGAGGCCGGGGGTTGGGAGGGTTTAGTGATAAGATGTCATCCACTTGCACTTAATTCTTTCTTGGCTATTGAATTGTAATTACATTAATACATTTGTCGATGTATTAATGATGCGCCTGACATCTTACACCAACCTTATTAAGTTAAAGAAAATAGGTACCTCGTAGTTGGATATTCAATCGTTGGATAATATTCAAATGAAATATTTATAAGTGAGAAACGGTGACGTGCGGATTGTACTTTTAACGTACCAACGTCACGTAATGTTGAAATTGCCTCACTGTAAATACAGCCGGTTTTAAAAGAACTTGACAAGTTTAGAGGGGAAAAAGATCTATCAACTTAACTGAGGACTTAAAATATTACTATCGACATGGTCTTTCCGTGCGATATATTGTCTATGTTATTGTAAAACACTTAAAAACATCAATATGATCAAATATTGCACCGAAATGAATTGGGTATTTGACTAATTTTTGTTTATTTCATTAATCATAATTTCAAGGTACAAGCTGATGAAGAGTGAACAATTTTTTTAAATAATCTTAAAAATTCACCGAGTTATAAAAGTTTAAATTGAACCTTTAGACAAGGAGGGCAATACTGTGTTGTGAGGTCATTTTCAATATTGCACAATATATTCTACGAGAGGAAAAGAGACAGGGATATACCCAACTCTATCCGTATCTTCCAATTTAGAAGCCTACAACTGGCTTATTTTTCAATCAATTTTCAAATTTTTTTCAAGACTGGTTTTTAATTAACTTAACTACCGTATTATGCAACATTACAGAAACGCGTGATCTATATATCAATGTGTGAAGAGAAAACTTTGTACCCCTTTTAAGCATATTGCGCGCACGGAGGAGTGTGAGATTTGGCGTAGTTAAAGTTTATATGGAGAAGGTGTGCAGAAAGCTTATATATAATATGTGTTGCAAATACTTTAAATAATATATTGCAAATACATTAAAATATTCACTGTTCACGTTCAACAATAAAAGAATTATTGTTTACGTTCATGCTGCCAATGATAAACACATAATAGTCTGTGGTCGAATAGTCGCACAGAGTAGAGATTGATGCTAAAGAATTTTAAAATGTCAGATTGACGGAATGAGTTTCACATAAACGAATAACGTTCAAACTTAAAAATTTTTAAATTTTGAATTTCGACCACTGGGCGACCATTAGTTGGAATAATTTTAACATTTCACAAAAATGTTGTCTGCATGTTTTAAATAAACACACGTATACGCACTTTGATTGGTTTTGCGGTTAATCCCCATTACTAATTCAAAACTGTGTAGTAATTTTGTGTTACGAATTTGACTATCGAAATATATTTCAGAATCTCGGTTGTCGATGGATAAAATTTCAATTTACTTTAGAATTGTGGTTATCGGTTAAATTTCAGTGCTCATTTACATCATCCGAGAGGTTAAGGCCAGAGTAGATAGTGCGGATAGTACCTGACTAGCGGTAAGTCCCGGCGGCGCCCACTCGTAGCCGTGGTCGTAATGGGGCGTGGGCGCGTCGCGCAGCCCGAGACGCGCGCGTACGCCGCCTGCCTCCGCCTGGAATACGGCGTGCTGCTCGCGCGCGCATCCGCACGACGCGCACGTCTTCCTGCGAATCAAAAGCACCAACGTGGTAGGTCATACAAGTATCACCTTGAAAATACAACAATGAATTATTAACACTCTAGACCTAAATGGATTTTAATATCGAGAAACGGAAACTATACTAAACATATAATTGTACATTCCTTAGTGGATTCCATGTTCACTATATCGTAATAAAATATGTCGAACAAATACGACCTCAGTACCACCACAGTAACAAACTAATTGTCAGATCGTAATAAATGTTTTGCAATCATTTATACTATTAATCGATTAATATCTATAATATAGAGAAAGTTTTTGCGCAAAGCAGTGATAGTCAAATGTGGTATTGTACTCGTATGACACTATACGACAAATGTGGTATTGTACTCGTATGACACTATACGACAAATGTGGTATTGTACTCGTATGACACTATACGACAAATGTGGTATTGTACTCGTATGACACTATACGACAAATGTGGTATTGTTCTCGTATGACACTATACGACAAATGTGGTATTGTACTCGTATGACACTATACGACAAATGTGGTATTGTACTCGTATGACACTATACGACAAATGTGGTATTGTACTCGTATGACACTATACGACAAATGTGGTATTGTACTCGTATGACACTATACGACAAATGTGGTATTGTACTCGTATGACACTATACGACAAATGTGGTATTGTACTCGTATGACACTATACGACAAATATAAAATTAGTATTCTTTCTATTTGTCCGCGCAAATTATAATATATCTGCGACAGTTTAAATACGACATTCAATAAAAAAATCGCTTGTCAGAATAGTGTCATACGAGTGCAATACCACATTTGACTGTCACTTCTTTGCGCAAAAACTTTCTCTATATTATAGACATTAATCGAATCCGCATCAATTTTGACAGTTTCTCACTGTGCTACTGTAGTTTATTGACTTATAGCTGATACAATACAACACCTTTCCATTTCCTTTTAGTAATTAGGACACGTGCACCATACGTATTTACATAAAATATACATAATAAGTACAGCTTTTCCCAAAATTGTACCGAGACAACGACGTCATAATAGTTAAGAGCGTGTGCGAATATCCATCAACGTTCGCTTGTTTTCCGTCTTCACATTTTTCTTGCTGCATTGACGGCTCCGGAAACTTGTTTGCGAAATGGTGATTTGCGAAATGGTGATTTGCGATAAATCATGTTAGTTCAGAGTAACTGCGTAACCAGAATAATGTCAGTTTAATCTGGGAAATAATAACTCGATAGATAATCAGATTCTTCCCTTCCTTTCAAATTTTTCTTCGAATTTCCTCTTTAACACAAAGACCCTCCCGTAACTTGTATGAAAATAGATTAAAAATGGAATGATTTTTTCAAATAATTTCGTTTATTTATGAAATAATATGGTTAGTCTTTTGTGTAATTTTTTTTTAATTAAATAAACTATTTCGCGTTTAAGTGTGTTACATTGCTTTAGGTTTCTACTATTTTACCCTAAATCACTGTTGTCACGGAAATTGGATCCCGGTAATTAGACCTGTTTAATTTCCAAGACATATTTATAACGCAATTCGTTACATTTAAACTAACGATTAGTTTAAATAAATATTTTGGTAACTTCAACAAAAATAATATTTTGAATTATCACGATTTGAGAACATAATTTATTTTCAAGATGTCCAGAAACGTTAACTTTATATAAATATGTATATTACCTACACACTAAATACAAACGAAATAATAATAAAAAAATTAAAAAGACAAATAATGTTTGATTATACTAAATAAGTTTAATGGCTTTTTTATATAATAATTGTAATACACTGTTCATAAATAACTACAGCAAGATATATGATTTAAAAATTATGATTAATGTCTAAATTGAATAGACGTGATTTTAATTTTAATTGCCTACTAAGTTAATGGTTAAAGTCATGTACAATAATGATAGAGGGTTCATTGAATGTCGTATGAATAGTGAAATATGTAGCTGTTTCGTACCTTTTACTGTGTTTACGTTGTCAAACTTTCTGCTTTCGTTTTATTTAAACGAGGTCTAAAATAAGACGCCAACTCCAATTTTATAACTGCATTATATTTTCGAGGCAGAATAGCCGTTGACCTCGAGAAATTATAGCACAAAAACGAACAGGAAACGTTAAAATACTAACAAGTATTAAGTTGCACTGGTAATTGTTGGTTTTAATTTGACCTTGGCAATGAGCAGTGGCACTCGATGCGACGTGTATAAGACTAAGTTTACGATCGAAAATGTCGTGTGTTGCCTGTGGTCTTTCCAGCATCCGTTGAATTAGTTACGGTATCGGCGGTATTATGCCTCAGACAAAGCGACGTACTTTTAAAATAATTAAAGCACACTGCACCTAGTGTTCGATTATTAAAAGTGCTACTTTACAGGAAGCTCAGTAATTTAATATTGGCGCGAGTCTTGGCCGTAAAATGTTTAAGTACAACACGCAAAGTTGTTGTAATTAATGTACAAGCAGGTTAGTAATGCGCATCGAGCAAATCTCGTGTGACCTCATCAGGTTGAGTGGATGTTACTTTTAAATATTTACGACAAAAGTTCCACACGAGGTCAGAGTTATAATACTTTATGAAAATAATTTGCGGTAAAATAATAACCTATTTGTTTCCGTTCACTTTTTATGTAAACTATCTTCGTATTTTGAATTATACATATTCGTATGCTGGTAAAGAAACAACAGGTAACTGCTTAATCTACTTTAAATCCAGCGATTTCTGGAATATTACAGAAAATTTCTCAATCAATTCAAGTAGCGTACATAAGGCGGGCGGCACCCGATCTTCTGTTCATTTAGCATTTGTGTTTTAACAAGTAAAGAACACACAAAATATGGAAGTTTCGCGGAATATCCAGGACTTGGTGTAATCTTGCTTCATCTCTTGGATTATACTTAGAGTGAAAAGTATGCACAGTAACATGAAACGATATGCTAAAGTATTTTATTAAAGGAGATAAAAATTGCTCCATCTTACTGGACATGTGCTAATTTTTCGCGTAAACACTAGCAGCTAGGTGCCGAAGTTAAGTTCCTACACCTTTTGGTAATACGTATGGTATTAACCAAAAGGTTCTTTCAAAGTGGGCAGTGGTATATATTTAATGGTGGAATATAATAATATAATTAAATTATTTTCTGATAATTGCTTCCAGCTAAATATTACAGTTATCACCAATTTTTATTGGGAACAATTGAGTACAGCCGCTGCTGAGCTTCCTACAAATCAAATTGTATTTTTTAAATAACAATGCTCGATCACACAGCAAGTGTCGCGTGAAAAATACTTTCAATTGGATGGATTGTATTTCCTCACCCACTGTATCTTTCACACTTCTTGCGCTACTCATATCATCTGTTTCGCCCGCTGTCTAATAATTACTTACGTGACAAAACAAATAGAAACGCAGACCATCTTAAGGTTGAACTAACTCAATTGTTTGTTGAAATTAAAACGATGGTTTGAGGAAGACGACAACAATAAATTGTAGCCACCTAACATCACGCTGTGTGCGGTTCCCACGTATCTGCTTGGACAATCACCGCCTGGACGCGATGCCGTCAATCACTTTAAAATAATTAGACACGTTAAGTAAGCACGGGATATAATAAAAACACGGTAGCGGCGAAGTAGTAACAGCGGCGGCGCTGTGAAGCGCTTCCAACAATAACACAGGCGTGGAACAGCGCCTGGCCGCACTCCAAGGCGCATTATTAAAGCGACTAATCTTCAAACGCCATAGCCGGTGGTTTTCAGTTTTATAGCAGGAGGTAAGCGAGTCGATTTTACGGTGTACGCGAATATATTATTTCTGACACGGGCAATGTCAGATCGTAGCCAGTTAAGCAGTGAGTGAAGAAATAATTGCAAATTTTATTCCTTAGTATTCCGAGTCAAAACAGATGGACATTATTTTCAAATGTGGCTGCATCTTTGATGAATGAACGACAGATTTGTTTCTTTATCATGTGCCTGAGTGGAATAAATTTATCAGACCACAAGTAAATGTTATTCCATAGATATATTTTAGAAGCCTGAGACAATGACGCTCTATTTCCATTGCAGCCAAGATTATATAAATCTTTCTTTTTGTGTTATTTTTCAGATATCTTAGATCTTAGAGACCAACACCCTAAAAAATTTGGAAGAATTTTGTAGAACTTTGTAGAATTTTATAGAACGATCTAGCGCCTGAAACTATCGGTGGACGTAAAACCGTTAAAGAAAACTATATATGTTGCCAAGTATGAAACAATTGAATGAGTAGGATATTTGTGAAATTACGTTTTAAAGAAAAATTATGGAAGCTCTTTTGAGTATCGTAAATATTTATAATATGTGACTGTGGCTATGGTTCTATTAGCTATGATGAATGTAATAGTAATTTTCTTAACGCATTAGCACCACAGATTAGCACCGAGCTGTAAGTGGCACGAGGCTAGGATTTAATTTTAAAAAAATAATAAATAAATACTAAGTAATGTCCATCGAAGTCTCTGAATAATAAAAATTTAATGGGTGTGCAACCCATAAGTCAAGCTGAATAAAAATTCTGCGAATTATGACACTAAACATATTAATTAATGAAACTATAAAATGAAATTATACACGTATATGGCTGAGCAGGTAAAGAACGCATAAATCTTTAGATTCTTGATACGGGCCTAAATAAAATATTGTAATATATTAGTTTATAAAAACAATTATCGGACATTTCACATTTTGAACATATTATTCACATAAGTAATTTCATACAAAAATTAATAAAATTATTTCAAAACATAATAATAACACCACTTTCAAATGCAATTAACAGTTATTTTATTTTTTGTTAGCTATGCCTACTTCGTCCGCGTGTCTCGTCTCTCGTCGCGTGTGTCCGCGTGTCGTTTCTCTCTTATACTTTGCTCCTGGCTATATACTTGTATATATATGAAATTTGGTATTGTAATAATACAAAATTTCATCAAAATCCGTTCCGTAGATTTTGCGTGAAACCCGCTCAAATTAACATGCAAAAAAATTCTAAAAAAAGTTATTCTGGCTTCTATTATCATTCTATATGTTAAATCAATAAGTTTTTTTTAAATATTTTCAATGTACAGAATTCACTATGTTGCAATTTAAATATACGTATGTAGACAATCTCCGCCGACATTTCGCGCACTGAGGTAAAGTTATTTGTTTTTTGAGGTAATCATATGTGTCACGACGGTGTTTTTACGGTATTTGCAGTATTGCACCAAGTTTATTTCTTTAATTATACAACTATTTTGAAATATTTTCCATGAAATAACAATGCAGAAAGGTATCGTAGATACCCCAAACTGATTAAACAAAACAAAAATGTTTTTTTTATACAAAATAAGAATGGTGTATGAAATGTGCATGACAGATAAATACCCTTGGGCAGATTATTTCAGTACCACACTCGTTAAATCAATGTATGACTAACATGATGTTATTTATAAAAATACTTAAATAAAATATCCAGCCATCAGCAGTCGTCAAAAGATAGAAAAGTGATTGAGACGTACTTGCTGTAAATTATGTAGGACAAAACAGCAGTTACTTTTTAAACCGAAATAGGCAAATCAGAACTGAAGTTAGAGTATTTATGATAATTTAAAGAAATAATTCGAGACTTTTTTTTATTTAATGATGACGGCTTTATTATTTACGTAATAATAAATCATATAAGAAAAAAGAGACGATTACGCTAACTAAAATAAAATGACAGAAACGATGCCTTTTTCTTACGATCAATTTGTTCGGCTAAAAGTTTGCACCTAATCTATACATATACTTAATAAAATTGAAAAAGTGTAAATTCTGTACTTAGAAAATATTTTCAAAAGTGTGACTGATTTAGCGTATAAAATAATTGATGTCGGAAACCTTTTCTTTGAATTTTAATCTATCTATATAATAATTTGTACATCATCACGCAAAATTTACTAGGCGGATTTTGATGAAATTTGGTACGGTAATAGTTAATAACCAAGAGCAATATATGAGAGAATTTGTTCTTATTGCGAATTTCACGCGAGTGAAACCGTGGGGTGCAGCTAGTATACAATATTTGCATCCATACTATATAACAGTAATTTTTCTTTTTACAGACGCTTGTATGTGCTTATACAAAAAGCATACTTCACATAATTACCTATAAAAATTACTTTACAGAAAAAAGGATAATTTTAAACCCTACTCGGGTTTTCTTACCCGGACAGATGGTGAAGATTGTTAGGTAATTTAGTAATCTAACAGCGTCTTCCTGTATTTCCGCCTTTAAAAATTATACTTATAATTTCAGCTAAAAAATGCAAGTCCATCGCTTGGAAGTTTTCTTAAGTAATATATAGCACATACACGTAATGCAACAAGTGAAAATCTAAGCCTCGATCTATATAGCGCACCCTCTACAGAATAAAACCGTAATCCAAAAACATAACTTTTCAGATAAAATTAAAATCTATGAATAATTCAATAACTAAGAAGAATTTGAGAGTGACTGAGATGTCAACAGAAAAGTACTTTGTTTATCCTAAGGTAAGTACTGTGCAAATATTCTACATTCATAAATCGTTTTGTTTAACTGGAACAACTGTTTACGGTTATTGATTTTAATCAAGATGAGTTATAAATATATTAATGACAATTATTTTTATGGCATTTCGTTTTTAAATCAGTTTTATCCACACATGTACCTACACATAAATGTAGCTTTGGCCATATTTGTGTTTGAACGTACTTATATACTACGTTACATTTTGATGAGTGACCAAATTTAAAAGAACGATTAAGAAACAGTAACTATATTATATAATGAAAAAACTTTGCTGAAAATGTCAACGAAAAACATGCTCGTCTTGCATCTCCGAAAGTGCTAAAGTGAAAAATAAAAACCAGCCTTAATAGAAGTTTTGCGATAATTTATCTCACATTCATCAGAAAGCTCTAACGACGAATTTAAATCTCATATTTTTTGAGAAATTATATGTCTGTAAAATATATACTGGACAATGGTGAAAAATAATACACATTTCTAAACAGTTGCACATTTTTCCCGCCAAAACTGGCAAGATTAGCCAAAAGAAGTTTTCACTTCAAAAAACATACAACCGAAACCGTGAAATTACAATTATTAAAAATATTTTTTTAAATGTAGTTCTTGCAGTCCTAAGTATGTCATAAAACAGTAACTAATAAACATACAATAACTTGTTTAATTGAATGTGAGATATTTATTTTTAGGAAAAAAAAATGGAAGTTATGTTTTTATGAAATATTTTATATAAAAAAAACTATAACTGATAGTAGTGTTTTTTTTGTATTAGCAACAAAAAAATCACTACTGTTGGTTTTATATAACACAATTCAAATAAAATAAAAAATAAATAAAATAGGGTCATACCATGTCAAATCAACACGTTGATTCAAATTTGATATTTCTGATTTTCATAATTTTTGGTATGCAGCAATATACCATAGACTTGTGAAAAAATACTAAAATTCAGTGGTGTAGCACAATTACTTTTGAAGTTATTAATTTTTAAAAATTTAACTTTTTATAAAAAATTACACGTTTTCACACCTTTAATTGTGTGTAGGTTAGTAACCAGTGACGATACAGGTCTGAGAGAACTCTCATTTTAATGCCTTTGAATGGGGCTTTGATATGACATATAACCACAAATAGGGATTACAACTTAATTTTTTTGCAAAACTTTAAATTAAATTTTCAAATTTGAATTTTTCATGAAATGACAATTTTAAAAATTTTTAAAAATTATGAAAGTAAATTTGTAATGTCTTAATATAGGTACATATCAATATTATATTACGGGATATCAATGGGATCAGGTGATGCATGCATCAGAAATAAACATGTTTTGTAAATAACGTACCGTTTTACAATTTTATTTTTAAATTACTAATTATGCTATGCAGTGTGTAGGATATTATAATATGAATGAAATGCAATGATTTGAAATTGGGAAACATTAAGTCTGAATATCTCCCAAAATTGTGTTGATTTATCTCTATGTATCATTCAGCCATAATTTTGACGTTGTAACATCCCTGGAATATATCTTTAATAACTTGGTAAAATCTTGCATCCTATTATTCATTGTAGTCTCCAATGTTGTTTGGAAAGCCAACTTTTTAAAAAGTATAAGAAAAAAAGGCAAATATACGCGTGCGTTGTTACGTACGGCAGACTCAAGTGCACTGCTTGAGACTGTCGGTATAAGTTAGGTGGGAAGATATAAATAACCAAAACTGCAACCTTTACTGCTCATTCAGTCGATACGCAAAAACGGAATTTATATTCGCATCGATATGATATATACAAATGAACTAATTTATTATTAACGAGTATCAAAGCTAATATCACAGATCTGTGGCGGAAAATACTGTTGTTATGAATTTATGAGATTCCGATGAACGGGGTTTCTCGTCACAAATCTGTGATATTAGCTTTGATATTCGTTAATAATAAATTAGTTCACGCGGTTATATCGCACAAAGTAACTCAAGTACAATAGAAAAGTTACACTTTTTACGATATAGTCATGTTTTATACGAGTATGCCACTGGTTATAACACATGATTTCATAAAGTTCTTTTATCAACAC
Organism: Druceiella hillmani; assembly: GCA_039881145.1. Lineage (NCBI taxonomy): Eukaryota > Metazoa > Arthropoda > Insecta > Lepidoptera > Hepialidae > Druceiella > Druceiella hillmani. Next base: position 9,230,080 of record JAYKKI010000038.1, on the reverse strand, counting down.
CTTTGTCGAATTTTTTCCTACTAAACATATCACTATTTCGAATAGATAGGCCGTCCAACACTCTCAAAGACATTAATAAATAATGGAAGTGGTAATCGATTAATTGATATTTTCCTGGAAGTACATTTTCTATTTCCATTAATAACACTCCATTTATATAATTAATAACACTACCGTTTTATTCAATGAGGAATACGATAGTATCAATAAGTCTCACATACGACCCACCTGCAATCTAAACACTTTCTCAGTCAATAGCTGTTTTCAGCTATTGAAAAGTATCCGAAAAAAGATCTTATTTAAGAAGATATCTTGGTAATTTTTGATGCTGGTCACAGGGCGAACGATGATAGTGGTACAATTACCCGGAAAATTAATTTAACTCAGGAAATAGCTGGCGGAAGGGTTGTTCGTAAAAAGGATGGGACGTTACTAAATTTTTAAAAAGTTATTTTACTCTTCATCCCTCTTGATTATATTAATAAAGTCCTTAAAATAATACTAAATTAATAAAAAAACTACATTTTTTAACCGACTTAAGGAAAGAAGGAGTTTATAAATTCGACCCATATGTATGTAATATTATTTGATATACAAAATATTCATATATCTTAGTTCTTACTAGGCCTTCTACTAAATAATTTACAAAATTTCATTGGTGTATATATGTATTTTATGTTTGTTCACGTATTTCTCAGAAACTAATAATCGGATTGGAAAAATGTTTATTGTATTTTTAGTTTCTTAAACATTATTAATTAATACACAGTAAGACTTTCATCAAAATAGGTTCAGTAGTTTAAAGATATAAACTGTTTCCTTGTTGTTTGTTACTTAAGTGTGTTACTTGTTTGTTATTTAAGTGTGTTACTTTTAATTTATTAGATTTTAATATCGGAATTTATTAGTTGATGTTGTTAATTAATATTATTACGTATTATTATTATTCAGTAGTTTATTTGATATAACTGTAGCTATCGAATTATTAATAATATAAGATTAAGTAATATTATAAGTGCTATTAGTAATAGGTTTTACTACCTTCGTTATAACTAAAAATTACGAAATTAAAACTAATTTTAAAAAAAATTAAAAATGTTATTTAACTTCAAAATGTTTTTTTGTTTTGTTTTGGTATGTACGTTTGACATGCCTTAGCTGGCACCAACTTCAAAAAAAACATTTTAACATACCTACTTAGGTTAGTACCTAAGTATCTATTTTTTATTTGGATTTTGGATTGATTTTGTCTATATTATTATATTTTCTTTTTTATTTAATCGTATTTTAAGTTATTACTAGTTGTGCCCCACGATTTCACTCGCGTGAAATTCGGAATTAGAAAAAAAATTCTCATATGTCTGTTCTCAATACACATATATCTGTTCTTAGTTATAAACTTATTACCATGCCAAATTTCATCAAAATTTGTCCAGCAAATTTTGCCTGATTGACACACAAAACAACATACGACAGACCGACAAAAATCCTAAAAAAATGTTTTCCGGCTTCTATTATCATTCTATACGCTAAATCAATAAATTTTAAAAATATTTTCCATGTACAGAATTTACTCTGTTATAATTTTATTATTTCTATAGATTTACTCATATTTCGTTTTTAAGTGGTGTAGGCACTAAACCTACATTTTGAAGACTTTAATTTTTTTTTAAATTAGTTTTTTTTCTTTTATTTGTGTTGACGTACTGCGTCCAATTAAATTTTGATTGTTTTTTACTTTGAAATAAAAATAATAAAATATTCTTGATAATACAATATTATTCCTCATAACATAATTGTAATGTGTGTAGCACAAATACAAAAGCCACATGAAACTCAAGCCGCCTCATTGATTTTGCTAATGACTTTACATGAGTCGACGGCAAACTAGTATTCCATTAGCAGCGGATGTGCGGCAAAGCGCAAGGCAAATGTAGCGCTTAAAACGCATGCCGCCCAATGTTGGAAGTGGGCGGAAAAGCGCCGTAACATCCACCCACCGCCGCCCGCGGAACAAACCGCGGTCCGTAGACAGTATTTATCACTATTTAATGAGTCACCGACGGCATTCATTTATTCTACTTTACCTTTTAATCATCACACGTTTGTTTCAATTTATTCGGCTAACACTTTAGGTAATTCAATGATTTAATAACTTGAAAACATTTTGACAGTATGTTTCTGCTATGGATTTTCTATTTTCAAGTGATGAGTTACCCGTTGGGAGGACAAACAAAATTTTACTTAAAAATTTGCGAGTAACCAATTTGACGTGATAACGTCTTATAAATCGATTAACACCGGCTGCACGCATGAAAAAGTGTCACGTTCCGCCTGAGCCTGAGCGTGCAAGCGAGAGCGCGGAACAAGCGATAGAGAGGCACGATCGGCCCAATCTCTCTTCTCGCGTGACGTCAGAGCTAGGTAATTAACGAGAGTAAATAAATGTTAATTTATCGAAAATTTTTAATTAACTCCTTCTTTATATTATACAAAATAATAATAATTCAGTGATAATAATTCAATTTAATTCATAAAAGTATGCAATTTTTCATAAATTTTTCTTTATGATGTTATCACGTAAAACTATCGTCCGTAAACCGACTTTACAGACAACCAATTTTTTTTTTAAGTTTTGCCAGTAACCTATTTCACTTTAAAAATTTCTTCTTTCCAGTGTGGTGGAAGAAATTTGCGTTAAATTAACGTTATTACTGACGCAATATTTCGTACCAACAGTTTTAATTTTTAATGCTTATTAAGAAAGCTCCATGCACTCTATCCATGCACATAACATATGTGATTGAAAGTATAAGATATAGTAATATTTGAAAAATTTGTATCAAAATTCGTATGCTTTTTGAGCAGTATAAATTTGAATGTATCACTATAAGCACAACATTTAAATAATTTTCTTTTCTAACTATTAGATGGCGCCGCTTTAATAAAAAAAATAGTGTCTGTGATGTAAAAGTTATTTACCTTTGTAACTTTGAATAAAGCCAAAATTATATAGAGATACTTACTCAATTTATTATTTCATTGCTTAAAATCGAATAATTGGTTGTGGGCCCAGAATACAAGAAATATTGATTGTTTTGCAATATCGAGTAAAGAGCAAATATATTGAAGTTGAAATTCTACATATTTTTTTTCATTTATTTATTTCTTTCACTTTTTTGAAAACTTCGTCGAAAACGAGAAATGATAATGTCGAACAACACATTTTAAGATCGTTCTTAAAGATCATTATCAAAATGACGGTATAGCAATGGTAAAAAGATTATGTTTTCAAATTAGTGTTATAGCATAATATAAGAAGTAATTTAAACAACATTAACTTAAAAAAATTAAAAAATTTGTTTTCAATTTTTTTTTAAATTTTTGTTGCAATTAAAATAAATATCTTCAATAGTAGATATTTAGGAATTTAATATAGTCGAATACCTAAAATGACTAGTCCTTTTCAAATGATTGCGTTTCCATTCTTCGCTCGTCTTGGACACAGCCTTTGAAAAATATATTAAACATTTTAGACGTCCTTTAGTTTTCTTGAAAGTTGTAAAAGGAAATGTGAACTAGAGTTTACTCCGCTTTTTATTCTTTCCTCTGTGACAGAAAAGTGTCACGATGACACAAACAGCTATAATTTATAATAACAATACCTAACTTTAATATTTATTTGGGTATATAGAATAAATAATACTGAAGATTTTCTTTGCACAACATATACTTGTTTATTTCATACTTTTCGTAAATTTACATTCCACTTTAGGAGCAAACCTTATGCTAAGAGTCACGACGCTACATTTCAAGCATGACAGACACGTGCGGTATCCGCATGCTGCAATTCGTAAGGAGGCGTTAATCATAATGATCGAAATTAACATCACGTACAAATAAAAGCAATCAAATGATATTAAGTATACTTATATAAACACACAAATACAGACAATTACTCAACATCGATGCGTTCATTTTCACATTAACTATGCCCGCTTAAATGTTGGTCTTACAATAACTCATCGATAAACTCTCAGTGTTAAATATATATTGTTTCGAGTTCCGACACTTCTGTAATAAATGTCCGTAATATATTTTATAAATATTCGTAATATATTTATTAACGTTTACTTGTCCATACCATTCTGCATTTTACATATTTTTCCTATGAATACGAATGAAGAGGTTAAATGTTATCTGAATTCGCCAAAATAACAACAAAATTATAATCATCTTCAGTATACCTTAGAACAGAAAAAAAACACAATAAAAAACATAATGTTTATTTCTATGCATCACTTGAGTCTGAATTTAATATACTTAAAATTTATTTTCAAAGCGATTTTCAACAAGAACTTAACGGTAATATTCTCAGGTAAAATATAATAAAGGTGTATATTCACAGTATATAAAAATGTCTAAAAATACATTATACAGTTCAATGAATTTTAGCAATCTGTTTAAGTATTTATTAGGTACAACAAATAAAATATAGTTTAAATATTTATTAGGTACAACACATAAAATATAGTTTAAGTATTTATTAGGTACAACACATAAAATATAGTTTAAGTATTTATTAGGTACAACACATAAAATACAGTTTAAGTATTTATTAGGTACAACATATAAAATATAGTTTAAGTATTTATTAGGTAAAACACATAAAATATAGTTTAAGTATTTATTAGGTACAACACATAAAATATATTTTAAGTATTTATTAGGTACAACACATAAAACTAGAATGAAATAAATATGTAATTTCATACAAGAATTATAAAAAGTCATATTAACAACTAAACAGAAAAGAAGAACAAATAAATAATAAAAAATGTAGAAATATGATAAACAAATAATTTGCCATATGTCTATTTTCTTTTTGAAATTTTCGCTTAATGTTAAAGGAGCAGGGGTAAATTTTACCAATCGAAACTTTTTTTTTACAATTTTCAAAAAGCTTCTTTTAGTTAAGACTTCGTAAGGCTTTTGGTAGAATTCGTGGTTATTAGCTAATTTTAAGACCAATCTTAATTAAGTAGGAACCTCGATCCAAGTTGGCAACGAAAACATTTAAATTCTGAGACAATTTGTTATTTACATATTACGGATGCTACCCTGATTTACTGCTACAACCTTGTGGACGATAATAACAAGTAAGGTTAGAGAGAATGACAAAGTCAAATTTTAACTATATTTTCAAACCATCCAAACATATTTGTATTCATCTATTTAAAGGTAGGAAATAAAAGAAAATATAAAAACAGGATCGATTTTCTATTGTTACAAACAAAATAGAACTAACAGAGCGCTCGTGAAATATTATAATAAACATAAATATACACAAAATGTGCAAAATAATAATACTTTTCATAGACTAAAACTATAAAATCAAATTTTTTGCATAAATACTTAAGCGTAAGTTTAAATATCTTCAAAGTATCCACTGGATAAAGATACATGAGAGCGGCAAGTTCCTTTCGGTGACGTATATCACCGACTCGCACAGGTAACCTAGTTTTTCGTAGCCATGTTTATAAAAATTAGTAATTTATTTTGAAAATAAAAATGTTATGTATATCTCGGATCTCAGTACTCGTACGATTGACAATAATAATTGCCTTGAAAAACCCCAGGGTGGTACTTTTATTTATTCGTTACTAAATACCTTGATAATACCGGCAATCTTTTTTTTACTTGTGGTTCATTAAAAACATACAAGTAAGATCTTCAGTCTTCGATTGCTTTTATGATCAAAGCGTTCAAATTATTATTTTTTAAATAGGGCCACAAGTAATATTTTTTAATTGATCACGTACCTTTTATCATCGACTAATTCCGATAGTAGGCATTGTCTTTGATAATAGGTAATTAACTGACCGACCAGTAAAAAATGTAATAAGACTGATTTTACCTGTGTGCCCGAAATAACACATTCTCAGACAAACAAATCTATTTTCAATTGATAGAGCTGTACAAGATCACATCTTTCACGTTCGTCCATAATAACCAAGCGGCGTGCGCGTCTAACATTTCAAGTTGCCAATTGCAAGGGGCGTACAGTGGAACGGAACTGCTATACGGAGGACATATATTTTTTTACAAATTCCATTTTTTATAAATACGCCTTAATAGGTCTCGTAGTTTTGACGAATAATTGTTATTACAAGTTTTTGTCTAAAAGTGAGTTTGCCAGGAAAAAAATATTGTCCATTTTTTTTGTATGGAAAAAGACAGAATGTACTCTATTCCGACCAATTCTTAAAAGGTCTTGCTTCAAAAATACTTGAGCTTTATTTTTTGACTTATTGACTATAATCCTACTCTATCAACGCGCACCCAAAGTTGCTCGTTCAGGAGTTACCTAACTCCAAAAAAAGTTAAAAAATATATATTCTAATACTTTCCTAAGAAAAATGGTTCTTCTAATTACCTAGAAAATATAAAAAAATACAAACTTTGCGAATGGAATTTAGTTTATGATTCTATTAATCATATTTTAACGATAATCATTTTGTGTTGCGTATTAACTAAACTGTCTTCTTTTTTGGAAGATACCATAATGAATGATTTACTAATTGCAAGGTAAGTACAGAATTGATTTATGCCGTAGTGTGTGATTACCTATAATTAGTAATTGTTGTGTAAAGAAAAAAAAAGGTAGGAATTCCGACCTATATAAGTAAGGGTTTTATTTAAATAAAATCATTTTGAGATACGCATTTCGACTACTAAGACACCTTGCAGTGTACTTCAATATTTCTGTAAACAATATGGAAAGTCTAGTAAATAATATTAATTTCTTCATGGTGTTAAGAGAACAGTTGGGATCATAGTCAGACAATAAACAAGTTTTTGAATACCGGAAGCAGATGCGAGATTTTAACTGCCATATAGCAGTTTAGGTCCACTGTGGGGTGGGCCGGTAAATGTTAAAGATAAATATTTGAGACTGTTCAAAGTTCGTGAATTATAGTGGATAAATATTTGAGACTGTTCAAAGTTCGTGAATTATAGTGGATAAATATTTGAGACTGTTCAAAGTTCGTGATTTATAGTGGATAAATATTTGAGACTGTTCAAAGTTCGTTATTTATAGTGGATAAATATTTGAGACTGTTCAAAGTTCGTGAATTATAGTGGATAAATATTTGAGACTGTTCAAAGTTCGTGAATTATAGTGGATGCGGGTCGCCGGCGCATGCCGCCCTTATCTATCGCTTATTGCGGGAAGAGCGTGCACTGAAATTTGTTTTAATAACAAATCTCGGCATAATGACATCAGGTGCACTGTGCGCGGTCGACCGTTCACGACGCATAATAAAACAATGGAAATTCAGGTGCAGCAGAATATGGGCGAACTGGTCTTGGCTGAGAGCTAAGCCAGTAATCGCGCGTCAACGAGAGTGCTCGGTGGAGTCACGTTTCAATGTGATCTTCAGTACGGTACGTGGCTGAGGTGATGCAAGAAAATTTACAAATATAAGCGAACAATCGAATCTACGTTATGTTTCCTCAAACAATTTACGTCTGCAAACGAACTATGCGAATGAGTCATGTATTTATCTTTAGCAACTCAATTCGCTATAGCTGGGTTTAAATGAAATACTAAATATTTCAAACAAATCATGTACGCAACACTATCAGCGATGTAAGAAAACAAACTTCCTTTCGGTGACGCATAATATTATCTCACTACTGATACGAGACAAAAAAGGGCACTGAAATAATGGGTACTCACCGCAAGAGCATATCGAGTAAGTCCGTTTTATCAAATATCTTGCAGTAGAGGTGGAGAATGTTGAAGCAGGAATAGCGTAGGCCCGTCCATGGCAGATCGTGGGCATCGAAGGCGTCACCCAGAGGACACTGGCTGTGCCGCCCCAGGTACAACATACCGTTAGGCTCCGTCGGTGGCATTTACACTTTATAATGGCACATTGACTCTAAATCCAATAACTGCACTATCACTTTCAAATTCCAAGTTTTCGTATACGATTTATTTCGATAAACTTTAAATGACGATAATTGTATGCATTAACAAAATATTTGGAGAAAAATTTACACAACGCTATAGTTATTTAGTTGGTTAACGCATAGATCTACAGAATATCTTAGTTTCGGATTACTACCACCTGAGACTAATAATAAGCAATTAAGTGTCCTTCTCGTTGACGGAAACAAGAATACGATTCCAGCGTCTATTACTCATTTTCTTATTGTCATTGCTGAATAAGACAGCAAAATTTGATATCAGTCGCATTAGCAATAACAGGAATCTTCACAGGTCCCCAATAATTTCTCGTATTTACCATCAAACGCTTTCTCCCAACAGGGCTAAAAACTGTTCCTACGTAATGAGTCATTCAGTACCACCATTATTTCGAGAATAGCAGATGGCGAACACTCTGTATGCTACAAGCATAACTCTCAAACCTGTCACGGTGACTAAAGGTACAACATCCGAAAGATTCATTATATCAAAACTCTACGCACATCAACATGACAGCAAAAGTATCTCGGAAAATAGATATTTATGTACTGAAAGATATAATTTAAACAAATATCTTTCAAACTAACATTCTTTAGTTTGAAAGAGATCCGTTTAAACTATAATTAGGTTAGTATCAAAATTATATTTGGCCATTTGCATGGAAAATCCAATAAAATAAGCTCATAACTACACATTGAGCTATACAAACATCACGAGAAACATAGGTCGACGCATGCATTGTTCAGCAGAAAAAGAGAGTCCCGTACTACAATGGAAGTAAAAATTTGGTCGTAATCTTTGAACTTATGTGCCCAATCAATATAATACCGGAAACATATACGACCTGACACGACAGTTATGGTGAATATCTTCTATCAATAACGGATTATAAATAACGATGAAGAAGCTAGCAGTGAAATAATCCACCACATAAGATATAATGGACGGTTTTAAAATTGCATCATCCGATTTCATGTTCTCTTTAATTCCCAAAGGCGATAAAAACTACTTCCAAAAAAGTAATTGTTTATTTTAGCAGATTTTTAGAGCAGGGACATAAATCAATAAAGATTAATATGGCGAAAATGTGACTAAAATACGTACCTATTTAAACTTTAATTACTCAAAATAATACCTTATACCAAGTTTTGTTTTCAATTCTTCTATGCAAAGGAGCAATTCTTGAGCAACAATACCACCACAAAAAGAATTAGTTTAATGAATATTATCCGTTAGTCCAAAAGACTTTAATTTTTCTTTTATTTAGGGTCAGCGGTATCCCAGTATTTGGTTCTTGTCCCTAATTTTTAATCTATGTCTAAGATGTGCCTTTTAAGAATTTTTGCATAAACAGAAAATATACTCATGTGGGGAATTAGGTTTAAGTAAACTCGAGTATATGCATTTGTTAAGGACAACAAAACTGATGAACAAGCTGAAAATCAGTCGGGTAATTTGCGGCTAATTTTGAAGATCCAACTGATTATGCATATAAAATACCATAAAGCTGGTGAAATTCTTTAAACACGGTCATTATATTTTGTAATATGCGCGGACACTTACGTCTTTAACTAATGTCCAAGAATTATATTTCATCCCGCCGTGTGCTCAAATGTATAAAAGTGAATCGCAAGTAACTGGCCCTTCTCAAAATGTCAGCTTTTATAAACAGTTATCACTGAGAAATTTTTAAAACGATACTTAGTAGACTAAGGAACAACATTAGCAATTAGCAATGTCGCATTTAAATTAGAACCCATAAAATATAAATTTTTTTTCATTTCGTTGCCATTTAAAATCTCTTTATTTATCGACACGGTTCAATGCGCTCAACAAAGGCAATAATGACAAATCTGTATAAATCTCCTTTTGTTTACAAGCATTTCGTCGTAAACAAGTTAAATGATTGTCCGTGAAATTTAAATGGTGATTTTGTATAGCACTGGGCCTCCTTTGTTTCATATGAGCCATTTCAAGGCAAAATAATTTGATAAAGAAACCTGTAAATTACCAACTATGTAGGGCATGTTCATATTCTCGTTATCAAATTTTCAGCAACAGATAAGACGGTTTTTGAAATGACTATTTTGCTTTTTTATGAGAATTAACTTAGATTTAATTTCAGTTGTTTTGTGTCATTTTCTTTGATCAATTTATTATTTCGCAAAAATCTCTTTGTTATTTCATGCTGATCTATTAATTTTCCACAGAATTGAGCCACTAATTGTTTCACACTTACATTGTAATAATTTCATAACTGAATTTACACTAATGTTAAACCCTTCTAAATTTCAATATTTTTTTTAGACTACTAATAGAAATAATATAATATTCCAAATTAAATTCAATCTAACAGAGTATGTATACAAGATATCATAAAGCTGCTGAAATCCATGTGGATCTGTACGTTATTGTCTAAAATATAAATAACTTACGTTCAAGAAAAACTAAGGAAGAAAGCGTATAGGTATATATAAGTACATAAGCCTGCGTCGTTTAGTTCTCATATTTGTCCTACTTATTTAAAGGCATACAAGCTTGCAAGAAGCGGGATTAACTTCTTGTGGTTTCAGTTGCGTCGAGGAATAAGCGTTATACACTTCCTGGTTGATGCTGCATAGTCATCCTTGTCAGCTTTGTGTGACATACGTAGTAACAATTTGAGGCAACTGTGAATATTTTTATTTAGGAAGTGTTGTTAAGTAGCAAGCCGCTTGTTATGACAAAAAATCATGTGACGATTTAAATGTCTATTCTACATTTCATCTCGATAAATTGATTAGACGGTAAGCTAATACTAAACTATTTCAACAATGTAATTGTTAGTACCTATGTGGGCATTCTTGGGTAAATTAATTCCAAAGTTTTCAATAGAATGCATTCTCTAAAACTTTTTAAATATTTATACAAGCCTGGTTAAAGTATTCTTAGCTTTGTAGCTAGGGCTACACTTAGATGCAGAGTATGCCTTCGATACGCATAGCATTAGACTTCGCTCTGTAAATCTAATTTCTCTTTTTATTTAAAAACCTGACACCTTCTTCTATAAATATTCGTTCATTGTCAAACTGGAGTTTTGGTATTAGTAAACGTCGTCTATCGTATGTCCGTAGTCCTTTTTCTTTCTTAATACCCTTCCTCATTTTCTTTCTTAGCGCTGTGCTTTTCCTTTATTCTTATCAACGAGCAATATTTTTGTTTTAGTTTATAGACACTAGTTTCTTGTTCATATTTGCTTAACTGATTTTTTATCCACGACTGCACTTTTTAAAATGTGAAATATATTTTATTATGTTATCACTTTGTTTAACAGAAAACAATGATCGTTATTCTTTAAATGTGAAAATAAATAACTTAGATTACTTTTCTATTTTAGCTCAAAGGCCTCGGAAAGTAGGTTGCCTACTATCCCCTTTATCCCCACATTTCCCTCGCCTCCCCCACGTAGCCTATGTCGTGGAGATGAAGACCAGATACTCTTTAACCGGCAAATAGAATTGATTTTTTTGTAACTAAAAGTAATCACGCCGTCAGGTATGAGAGTGCGAAACTAAATACGTTTGTATATTTAATAAGTGGATAATATCATCTTAATCTTACAAATCACCTTGATTTAAAAATTATTTTTCAGCTAACGAAAAAGAAACGGAAGGTTTATGTAGTTAAAAAAAATAAGTTCACATATCTACTTTTGAATAAAATATTTCTTAAGTTATAACAAATTAATAAAAGGGTCAATAGAATTCACAATTTTATTTCCGTAGCGAGAAACAAAGTTATAAATTGTAGCTCTGCTTTATTCTGCATAATATAATGTTTATGAATTTACCGTAATTTATTTTAGGGTCTGAAAATAAATACTTGTGTTTGCAAGAAAATTAAAACTAGTTCCGAATGAAGTGATATTATAATATTATACTATGCAAGATTTTCGTAAAGGCCTATTTTTTTAAATATGAAATAATGGATAACTACTCGACAATATGATTTATTTTGTTTTATTTATTTAAATATTGATAAGATTACATTTCAAACAAGCAGTTTCAATTCTTACAGTACGAGATTTCAGAGCGTTTTACTAAAAAAAAAATAATGAAAAACACATAATTAAGTAATTTTACAAACATGCAAATCACAGATTTTGGTACCAGAAAAATATATAAGTATCAGGCAGAACATGTTCTCCACATAATACCACCACTCATACGATGCTTGTTAATCATATATGCCGGAAGAAATTTTCTTTAGCAGACAAAGTGGTTACATAACGAGAAGAATTTACGAGTGAATTTTGAATTTTTGAAGTGTTTTTGTCGGTTAAAATTTACAAAGATATGATATCAATTTACATGTTTGCAGAATATTTTGTATATTATTGATTAAAGTTATGGAATTAATTAATCAATTGAACAGTCACAATCAATCCAAGTGCAAGTGGTCTTCTCGTAGCTTTGTTTGAGTTAATGATAATAACGGTTGGGCGGTGATGGTCAACCTTTGATCAATTTGCTTGTTAATAGATTATTAATAGATTCCAAGGCAAGTATTCTTCAGGCAGTGAATTTAAATGTTCCATTTTTTTAAACACATTTGAATGCAGTATTGAATGAAAAAAAACATAGTGTGAAAAAAACATAGTAAGAGTTTAGTGTATTCTGGATGAATATATGGAATAAACTGCAATGACCCCAAACAAAACAAGGTATATGTTGCATACCTCAGCAAATAGCCTCACTCAATGAGCACATGCCAACACTTAAAACAACGCGCAGGCCACGGTTTATTTTTGTTTTTATGAGCCACTTTATTGACAAGATAGCGTTATTTGTATGGAAAGATATAACGTATGGGAACGCTGTTTGCATGGCGAAGTACTGGGTTGAGGTCGTCAAACAGAAAGGCAAGAGGCGGTACATATAGAAACTATCGCTGGCCACGCCGCCTCACTTATAATGTTGCACGCAGCCAGCATCGTGCGCCAGTACGCCATTCAACCCGAACACAGAATCGGGTTTACTGACGCGTGGGCTCGCGTTGCGACCACCAGTGAACTGAGTCACACTCTGACACGGGACAAATTGTTTCAGGCGCTCATTGTTAATGGCTTTCTATTTAAAGGGATTTCGACTACATGAGTCATGTATGGCCTTATTTTACTACAATTACTTGTTCCCATTAAACAATGTGAGATGAGAAAAAGACTGAAAATTTGCTTAGATTAACGGGTATTTGTATTTCACAACCAAATCGTTGTAGAGCGTTATCCAGTTCTTCCGCAGTCTCGTTTTAATAGTTAATAATTAAATATCGTTAATAATAAAATATCGTTAATAATAGTCACATTCGTATGAATGGAATTTGCAGGGTTAATAATGCCGAAAGCGACTGAAATGGAACAAGCAGAACGGAGCTGAATTAAGATAGAAGCACTGGTCCGTGACAGAGATGATTGGGCAGCCTCATTGTGATCTAAAGTTACATTCGGGATTAGGAATTAAATAATGGATAATTAGGAATACAGGAATTAACAATGGCGATAATATATGGCATTTCCAGGATTTTATTGTTAATTCTAATATCCCTAGTTAATTACATCGATATAAAAATATTTTTGTACACAGATACAAAAGAAGTATAATTGCTGTAAATTTATTAAAATACAATATTGAAACAAAATGTACTCGGGCCATTAGGTTCCAGGCACACGATTAAGTGACGTGACAAATGATCTATCAATTCGTCTGGCACGTAACAGTGATTTCGACGTGACACTCACGACAACGCTCTATATAAATGAATGATATATGCATCCACTTGTGCAAATGTATATCATGGCGTCGTGACATCTGATAGGTCTCATTGTTGAGCTGATATAAATGTAGCAAGACGGTATGACATGTTACATTGAAATGATATTTCGATATGAACCGATGCAAGCTGAATGCATGAAGCAACTGATTATAATTCATCAGATAATATAATTTCCTTTCTTTCGACTCTTTTTTTTCTATATGGAAAACAATTATTTAATAAAAAAAAATTTACTCTCGAAATATTGTTGAGAAATGATGTTCGGTATATTTATTAAATGGGTGTCAAGTATTAGATATATAGTCACGTCATTTTTCATGCTGCGTGTTTTTATGAGTCATGTCATTTGTCACGATAGGTGTGTTCTTTTCTTGCTACGTTAAATTTTTTTATCCGCCAAGCGGTTTAGATCCATATTTTTTATTTAGAATAAAAAAATGCAATCTATTTTTAAGCATTTATTATACAAGCGTATTATAAGAATTTACAATTTAATCATGTATTTTAGAAAATTTTATGAGAATTAAGAAATATTTAGGTATATTTTTATGCTAATAAATGGCTCGCCTTGAATACTACATAATTCCACAATTCTTAAATATTATAGAGTTTATCTGTATAACATTTTTCTACATGTCTATATGTAGAATACGAGTTGGAAATGTTTATCCAATTCGGATAAAATAACTAACTCATTGGTTATTTTATGAAAGCTATTTACTGATAATTAATAATAGAAATTACAAAATTCTTTCGCTTACGGGTCTAAAAATTCGTCAGGAGGAACTTTTTCAAAGTTTAAAAAAAATAATCTTCCACGTTAGTGAGAATTAAATAGAACCGTATATGGATGAGACGCAAAGCAAAAACCTACGTCACGTTAATGAGAATGTGTAAAAGCATTAATATAATTTTTGACATTAATAGAAAACATTGTAAGAAGAATGAAAAATAAATGGCACGCCAGCCGATAAAGTTTTGGGTCTATGGCAGTTGAGCGTTACTCGATATGGACGTAAACAGAGCAAATATTTTATTAGTCAACAGAGCAAATACACGTTCTCTCTACTCTTCAAGGAAACTATGAAACTGCTCGCTATCTAGTTTCTCTTGAGATAAGTGTATTCTTAATATGTAATTTACTATATCCTGTTTCAATTATTGGTAGATATTATAAAAATGTACCGACTAGTACTTGTGTTCAATTATCCGACTAGCCCACTATTCGATTTATAAATCGTCGACTTATCTGCGTGTGAGGATCACGTCGACACCGTTCGTAAGTCGTTAACTGCCTCTTTAAATAATTAAAATATACAGAGTCAATTAATTTTTAGTACTTTTATAAAAAATAACAAATTAAATTCCAAAAAAGAATTTTATTTTTGTTATTTCATTTGCAATATTTTATAAATCAAGTCAACTGTGACTTTCTTAGAGGTTGTATGTAAAACAAACTCTATTTAAGTAATGTCTCGTTTTTAACAACGTATGAAAGTGAACAAATTTCAAACTATTACAGAATTTTTAAAAAATACTATAATTGTCAGTTTTATATATTCAAAACAAAGGTACTTCACTTCGCTCTAGTGAGCATTAATTCCAGATATTTTCCAGTGTAGCACGCGGGAAAATACTCTTCCAATCTGGAATAAATACACATTAGATATATCGTTACGGCTGCCTTTGCACATATAGTCTACCTAATGAAAGTGTCGTCAGACGAAGCCGGAACCGGTATCGGTTAATACTGTAGTAATAAAAAACAGTGTTCGAGAAAATTTGCACAATCTTGATATTGAATTATAGCGGCTTCATATTCAACTTTCATATGTATTGCATCTAACGCAAACTGACGGTCTGGTGGAAGATATAAAAGTGCATCTAAGACTCAAGTTGGGAACTTAAGTTCCTTTTATCGCGTTCACGTGAGGACGTGACATAATTATAATATATATTTAAGTTATTTAAAGTTAGAAAAACCCAACAGTAAGATTTGATACAAAAAGACCTCACAATTAAATGAAACTACGTGATGTAGTATTATTTCCACTTTCTTTAAGTTCTTTACCACGACCTAGATTTCGTTGTATTACAACATCTTCAGGTGGGCTATTATCAAAGATCATCTTTGCTAATAGCCCACCTGAATATGTTGTAATACAACGAAACCTAGGTCGTGGTAAAGAGTTTAAATAAAGTAGAAATAATACTATATCACGTAGTTTCATTTAATTGTGAATGATGAATTTCTACAAAATTAACGCCAAATATATTCAATGCAAAAAGACCTATACCACTTCAAAAAGAAATATAATGATTTTATTGAGACGGTTAACTACATAAAAGATGTTCACTGATGAGATATCTACATTAAGAGCACACCGAATAGGTATTACAGGTAAATTATTGGCATCGCGATTCCAACTCACATGCACTGGCCTCAATAATATTTTTACAAAACGTTCACTCCAAATGAATATTCACGTTGACAGTTGACACGATCCTACGCAAACGAACTGAAACACTACTCACAATGTTTATTTACTTTTCAATAGTTAGCGAACGGACGCCCGGCGGAACACTGACACCGCGCGTCGAACGCGAGCGGTGCGCGCGAGCGACTTGCGCGCCACGGCAGTTTCGCTAATGACGGGCCGTCTTAGCAGATAACGAGCAGTAACATAGTAAGTATACGTTTCGGACGATGAACGAACATTATTTTGAATCACAATGAGCGTGTGTTCCGATAACTTATTCTTTGTCATCGAAACGCTTTAACATACATCATTATCACCGTTTCGTATCATTTTGAGGGAAATAAAAACAGCAGTTATTCGTCCGGTATATATAAATTGTATAATCACTTTTCTTCGGTTATTTTTAGTGATTATGTTGAATAAATTTAGGTACCTACTTACGTTCATAATTTAAAAGTTAATTTTGCAATCGTTGGAGGAAATGCACCACAGTTATTGACTTAAATATTTGACCGCTGCTTAACTTTGTATTAGCGTCACGACACAGCTGCGTCAGCGAGTAGCTCCGCTGCTCTGTAATGGATAAATTGAATCATCTTTGAGAGTTCGTTTCATTCGATTGGTTTGGTCTGTACCTAGAATAATTTAAATTAATTTACAATTCTTTCAGTATGACTCACTCGTCGAATAAGCAACGAGTACTGCACGAAAATCGTTTCAACTGAATGGACACAATGAATATGTAATAGCCATATATTCCTAATTACTAAAAGAAATTTACATGTAACGTTCTTTGTCAAAATATTATTTTCTTGTACTGAATTTTGCAGACACGAAACTTTTTACAATAAAGGAGGAAATGTCGCTAATAACGAATGTCTCGATTTCGTATTTTTTTTAAGGAGATTATTTAGAATATAAGAAATCCCCTTTTTATTTATTACTGCTGACAAAACAATTTTTACCACACTAACGATTTGAGCAAAATTAAACATATTTGATTCATATATTAACAATAAATGATATTTGGTGAATAAACGATATACGTAAGAGATAAGATTATTCAATTCAATCAATTAAACAACTGGTTTTTAACTTATATTATTATTATAAAACAGTGAAAATTGCCAAAAAATCGTTCTAAATTTATATTTACCTACCAAGTGTGATTTGAAACATCGGTTGTCGTCAAATGTCGATGTATTTTTATTAGCGTTCATGATCCACTTTGCTATACAAACTTAGTATTTTTGAGTTAACATAACTTAATCTTCCAAAAAATCTTAGATTTATACAAAAGGCTTATGTTGTCATGAATAATAAGTTGTTATAGTTTCATAATCCTATAAATTCAAACTTAAAAGTACGGGTCTTCTTTAGAGGGAAAGGAAGGGGAAAAAATAATTGTAGGAGATAAACCTAAATAGTGGTTTAAAATTCGTTTTAAATTTAGATGACATACTCCTATATGATGCCTAATATAATTGATTAAAACTACATACAAAATCGTATAAAAACATTAGACATGTCTGTCTGCACGACTTATACTACCTCTGGTTTTTCCTCTTGAAGAAATATACTACAGGATAGGAGACAAATATCTTACGTATTTTATCGTTTGTACTCTTTACTAGCATACTTACACTCCATACCGAACTATATGAGAAAAAAATATACTCTTATTTTTTCCTTGTTGAGTCAAATTAAGCCTCAGGCTCCACCTCTGGTGGTGCCCTTCCGTCAATTTTTTAAGTTCAGTTTTTCAAACA
This sequence comes from Druceiella hillmani, assembly GCA_039881145.1. Lineage (NCBI taxonomy): Eukaryota > Metazoa > Arthropoda > Insecta > Lepidoptera > Hepialidae > Druceiella > Druceiella hillmani. The sequence goes on along the minus strand of JAYKKI010000038.1, from coordinate 9,212,024 downwards.
TAGGGTTCCGGAAGGAGCCCGGAGTCCAAACATTTCCGATCTAAAATATTTTCTGCTTCACTTATCCGTTTACGGTGTTCTATCTAATTTTAAAATAGAATAAGAAATAGTACAAATTGAAATATGCAGACAATGAATAATCTCGTAAATACAGTAGAATAAATTGAAAATCTATCCAGTGTTTATAATTTACGTTTCGATATCGAAAATGACATAGAGGCATATACAAGAAAAAAAAACAAGTACAGATATCAAATAATTAATTGAAACGAATTATGTCATTTGCCGGAGATCAAGATATATTTCATAAAATAAAGCTTGGTAAGAAAATCCAAATAATTCAATCCAAATAATCCAAAATTATACCTAGATTTACAATTATACACATGTCCGGGAATAGATGTCAGACAAAGAAAGATGTTGTTCCTTGACTGAAAAATAGTTTTTAGAAAATGGAAAATAATATTCGTAATTTTTTGTCATCTTTTTCGTACATACGATATTTGCGGCGCTCAGGGCAGTAACCCGCGAACAGATGCGAAGATATTTAGTTGCCCGGGTAAGCACCGCATTCCAGGCAAGTACTGGGTGTGTTAAAAAGAGTTATGTGTATTTTTTTTGCACTCAATTAGAAAAAGGGCGTGTATTACGTTTTATTTCAACGACAATTTATTTCTTTACAGCCAACGAATAGCGTCCTTCTTTGTCCGACACTAATTTCCAGACACCGGGTATAAGGGCATCTCTTTAAGTTAAAGGGGTTTTGATTTCGATACGAAAGAACTTAAAGGTTGGCATCACTGTATGGAGTTCAGGTTAACCGATTTAGTCACGAACAGGATAGCAACTCGTCAAAAATAATAGGACAATATAGAAGACATGGAACGACGTTATGCGAGTATTAATGTCACCATTGGGAACGCGTTATTTGTATTGCATGGATGTAGCGATTGTCCATTTTATATGCAAAATAAATCAAAAATTAAAAACTAAACAAACACTTTTCATAAGTTTGTCCCTATCGTATAAATTATCGTAAAAATCCCATCAATTAATATTTTGCATTTTAAATTGGAAGTTTTAGCTATTGGAAAATGTGATCGTCGCTGAATGGGAACGTATTCCTCAGGAAATGATAAAAACGTCGTCGAAAGCATGCCTAGTAGATTAAGCGCATTGATTTTAGCTAGAGTTAAATTTTCAAATTTTATGTTAAATTAATAAAAAATATTCAAAAATAAACTTTAGCCATTTTTAATGTACCAATATGAAAACGCTCGTCTGTGGACTTTACATCGTTTTTTTTTTATTTATTCGCATTTTTAATGACTGAAGTAGCTAAAAACGATATCTCAATAATAAATAACAATATTCTCATCATATCGCCAAATAAAATGCATCAAATAATAATAAAATAACTCTGATATGGTTTATTCCGATAAGACCCGTTTTTTTTGCAAAAGAGTGTATTTAAATTGCTAAAACTGTATGTGTGAGTGAATGTTTTGTTTACAGGCGGTGACTAAATTGCTGAAATATTTATAATACTGCTAAGAACTAAATAGGAAGCATTGATAACTGATACTTAGAAAAGATAACACCACGTACTACGGGCAAAAACGATAACGTAAACGGTTCATCAGTTCATGTCTTATGTGCTATAATCGTTGTAGGTACTGACATACGATTATATCTTATGAGTACCTACATACGATTATATCTTATTTGCTATAATCGTATGTAGGTACTCATATAATTACTCTAACTCTTCTACCTGTAAGTAACCACTACTACTGATTATAAATACAAATTTGTTATAAATAGTTTGATTGATGTCTGATTTCAGTAAAATTTGATAAAATGTTTCAACTAGATGTGGTTAGTTTTTGAATGCTATGTTGATTACGGAAACTCTGGAGAAGCGTGATTTTTATCTTCTATTTAAATGGCTGCTAAAATCGTTCTGGTATAATATTCATTGCATTTGAAAACTGAAGATACTAGAATTTTATACAAAAAATGTTTTTTGAAAAAAAATGTCTGAATGTCTTGAAAAACTCTTTGAATGGCAGCTTCTTGAAAATATATTTTTTTCACTATTAATCTTATTTTTTCTACTAGGAATAGATCAAATGAGTTGGCTAATTATGGAGTTTTGTTTTATATTTTAGGTGTACGCAACAGTTGCAAAACTTAGCTTATTAGATTCAAGGTAAATAAAGGAGGTCTATAATTTTTATTAAAAAAAACTATTATCTTTTTTCAAAAAGCCACGTCTAGTAATCAAATATCTGTATTAGAATTCTGACTGTCCGTGACATTAGAGTCTAATAATAATAATAATATATTCAGTGTTTGAGTGGTGTTGACACACTGAAATAAGTACATTCAAAAAAAGTAAAAATAAAGGATCCTGAATTTTTTTTATATACAATTTTTAGTCAGTTTCATCGAAATTATAAAATGGCGTTGTTTCACATTTTATTTATTTATGATGATTGTTTATGGCGACGACGTTTATGGTTTATACGACTTTATATAGTTCATATTTTCCTATCTAACAACATCTCCACACCACTTACTACAAAGTTAGAATTAGTAGTGACAACAGAATGCCGTACGAGTTATCTCGAGATAATTTTTATTTCTTACTCATGTGAGTTTATTCGTACGACCACTTTAAATATCCTGATATGCGATCCAAACTCGAGATCCCACTATTTACTTATACCTATTTTTCATCTTCATATTTTGTATATTGGTAATCCATTTGATTTAGAATGCTTCGTTTCTTTAAGGTTTTTTAATACTCCTTCATTTTATTTGGATCTTTTTGGAATATTTTAATTTATTTAAGCTACGTATTGTTTTATAATGTAGGATGAATCATGACAGGTATGAAGTTTTCAAACGCAAATGCATTACTTGATTTCTAATAAGAGCGAGAACAGTAACCTGTAGTAATTTTTTAAAGCGACCGTTCGTATCTAAGTGACGTCAGAATCTCTCCGCCGAATCCTTATTTGTGTAAAAAAAGTAACTAACGTTAAAATTGAAAGTCTACCAAACAGCTATAGTAATTATTAGTGTGAAACTTGACTTACATTTGATTTAAATTAGATCTCAGATTTAATGGAAATTATAACTTCCCTCCACGTCGGTTATTATGAAATCAGTACCCACGTAAGGCGCCAGCTTTCGAAACAAACGTTTTATCTTTTCTGTTTCTTTTATTTGATGGAATCATTTAATTTCTGAAATTGGTGGGAGTTTATATATTCCGGCGGATACATTGTATGAAAAAGAGTCAAAACTCTTTCCAGGCTGTTTTTCAGGAACGTTTGAAACCCAAATATTCAGTTTTGAAACCAAATCAAGTTCTTTGAAGCGGTCATGAACGGTCGAATTTAAGAAATTTAATTTCGTAACAATGTTTCGTATTATTATTCGGCTATTTACTTGCAACAATGCCTTTGTTTTGTATTCATCACTTTTGATTAACTCCCAGATGGTAGGGCATCTTTAAGGTCCAAATTGTCAGAGCAAACTTTTGCAAATGTATTGTTACACTAATGTTCTGTTAAGACATCCGATCCTTATACTTCAAATTATGTTTTTTTTGCTTAAACAGCATTTTACCTTTTTAGTAATAAAAAAAAAACAAAATAATAATATGATGGCAATATTCATTTTGAGTTTCCACTTTTGATACGTTTGATTGTTTTTTTATAAATGAAGCTTGAAATGTCAGCTGTCAAAAAATATATAATATTTATTATTTATCATGACTTTAAAATGTCAGCTGTCAAATAACACATAATATTTATTGTTTATCATGATTTTGGCCCGTGAGAAAAAACGGAATTGTTTTTCGAACATTCCAATATTTATAGTAATGAGACGCTGTGGAGTAAATGGCTCTATCAGGTAACAACGTGGAGTAGCAAGCTAAATGATACATTAACGTTTATGACAGTCCAAGTTATTGGTGTATTTATCAGATAATTTTAATATATTGGCGTAATTAGTTATCTGATAAATCCGTAAACATACTCACAGCGTTTAGCCGGTACCGATACGTCAGTCTTCCGATAACAGTTCACTGATGGTTTAATGCTCTACTGTAGCACGCGACATCGCGTCCGCCGTCGCTGTTGATTTGTTTATTGACGGTTCCGATAATTCGACCTCGAATTGTATCGATTTTATAGATTGAAGACAAGATAATAAAATGTATCGGTATTCTTGGCTACCTCTACAATTCAAAGGGTTGTTTTTAGAGGAAATTTGAAACAAGACAAAAAAATCAGTCGCAATATTTAAATTAAGAGCGGAAACGTTTTGAAATTGCTATTATTATTTTGGACCCCATCAGCAATACTTTTGCAATTAAATGTTAGGATAATAAGACACTTGCTAAAAAGGATCGAAGTTTTTTCCAAAACGACGTTAACGCCGCAACATCTGGTAAATCTTTATCAGACTTTAAATTTAGCACCTTAGTACTGAAATATTTATTCTATAAGGTTTTTGTCAACATTTGAGGATAATTTTAATCAATCAGGACTTTGGATAATCCATTGATGTTGATATTATTTTTTATTGCTGATCACGTGAATATATTAAGCGTTTGCGTGTTCACAAGCGTATGTCTATGTATAGGATATTACTGCAGTACAGACGTGCAGCGTGCGCATCAACTGTATTCGTTCAAGCGTGTGTGTTTAGCAATCTGTTTAGCTATAATGCTCAAAACTTTTCTTCACTATTTTGAAACTCGTGTTAATGGTATCAATAAAGATTGAATTGTGAAAGTGATTCAGTAGATGTTGAGGATTGTGATGAAGTCAGGTAAGTACCAGTGTTAAAGTGACAATAAGTGTATGATTGATTTTATTATTGTACAGCATATACTTTCTAGTATCAGAAGATTTCAATAGTGGAGGCGTTCGCTTTGCCTCCTGTGATATTGGGGCAATATAGAATTTCGACTTGCTTTTTTCTTCGATGCAAAATATTGATTGTGGGACGTTCGAATGATTTAGGTTCCATTCGGTATTTTGTAATAGTACAAAAGTTATTTGGCCATTCTATTTGCTCAATTTTTTATTGATTATATTTCTTTGATTTTACGTCTTTTTATTTCTTTTTACAGTTACGTTGTACTAAATAACAGAGAAAATATTGTGTTTTATGAACCATAGTTAAAATGCTGCACGAATAGGATATATAACTAAATTAGGATATCTTTTTATTGGCCGCATATAACTTCCTATATAATGAAGTACATTACTCAGTAAAATAACATTTTTCAGTTTTTCAGTTAAAGCAAACAGATTCCCTAAAAAAGTATGTATGAGAAAAAATAATGAACTTTATTAACTATATACGTTCTGAATGTATTTTGGGTTATTCACAATTAAATGAAAATACGTGATGTAGTATTATTTCTATTTTATTTAAATTCTTTATCATGACTTAGGTTTCCTTGTAAGATACCATCCTCAGGTAGGCAATTTACAAAGATTTGTATCTTTACAAATTGCCGACCTGAAGATGTCATACAACGAAATCTAGGTCGTGGTTAAAAATTTAAATAAAGTAGTCTATAACTAACTATCTAACTAAATGAAACAACGTGATGTAGTAAATAATACCACATGACGTAGTTTCATTTAGTTGTGAATAAAAATTAACTAGTTTAGATACTAGTTACTTCGATTTATCCGATATATTAGGTGAGGTACTGAAATACTAAACAAGGGTTAATAAGGATATTTGTTATTTAGAAAAGAAAATCTAAACATCAACAGGATTTAATAATTTCTTAAATGACGGCAGTTATGATATTTATTGTTTATAAGATATGCATTGAGGTATAATTACTTTGATGTTGACTTCAAATATTGTGTAATGAAATCCATTGTCTTCCATCGTATAAGCTAGAATTATAATTATATAAATTACTATAATTTAAAACTAGTTTTATCTAAAAATTTGCTAGTTTAATGGTTCGTATAAGATATTTAGATATTTTTATAAAATAAAAACCAAAAGTGCAACTATAGACTCTGCGAATAGTGGCTGCTGCTATAGAAACTGCCAGTCTTCTTTTCATATGAACTAATTGCCACCCTTGAATTAAAGTTATCCAGAGGATACCACAGCTTCGTCCTAGCACAATTGCTGTCACTGTGCCGATGCAGTGACAGCGCTGAAGCTAGGATGAAGCTGCGATTCACTCTGGATGACACTAATTCAAAGGTTGCAATGAATTCATATAAAAAAATACTAAATAATTGTAACGTCAAGTAAAATGTGATTTCGGATGCAACGTTGCATTCCAAGTTTCGTTCTATGTTGGCTCTTTTGATATTTTACATCGAATTATAGACATTAGTGTAGGTACTAGCTTTATAAGAAGGGAACGCGCTCGCAATAATATAATCGCGAATTCCCGATTATTGTGCAGCCCATTTAGCTACCTACTGTTTGTCGATGTCAAGTTGTGATCATAGATCAAGGCAAATCAAACATGTTAATTTGATGTACATTAATATTTGGAGAAGTTGGATTTGGTTAATTATTATTTAAGAAACGCTTGTTCCTCAAATTGTTAATAATATTATTAATTTTGTTGACATTTAAGCCAGTCATTAAAAGCTTAATGACACAAACAAGGAGTGGATAGGTATACGAGGCAAACCAATATTTTTATAGATATATGATTGTATATTTAAATAAAAATATTTCATGACATCTCACAATTTAAATTTTTTTTTTCAATTTGCTTATTGAGATCGACTGTATTTTTAGATGTTTAGTCTAATTCCTAAATATTCGGAGTCGTGGATTTATATTTGAAAATTTGTACCTATTATTTGAAATTGCTAAGTATATATATATATATATATATATATATATATATATATATATATATATATTTATAATTAAAGCTTTTAAATATTTAGGAGTAGCATAAATACACTAAAATGTTCTTATTTTAAAATATTCGCATAAAAAATATTAACAAACCTCGTAAAATTACCTAAGTACTGCTGAAAATCGAACATTCTTCAGGGAGTTCATACATTTATGAGAAAAAGTAGGCAAAGAAATGCAAAACTGTCTAAAATTTTAGTATTTTTAAGCCTTCCTTCATTATAGAAATCGACAACAAGCAAAGTTTTCAAAAGGAATCATCAATTTTCACCTGACGCAGAGCATATTTCTTATAATCAGCAGTACATCTTTCCAATGCAAACAAGAAACAGAAGTTTGAAAAGCCGCGATTAGGTCAGTTACGAAAAACTGTACAAAATCCTCCTAGTGTGGGGAGGGGGAAGGGAGGCAAATATATAAATATTTAAGGGTATATACTTTAATAAATACATTAATAGAAGCAGGGATAATATAAATATATTGCCTAGTAAATACTTCGTAAGCGTATAAATATAGTGAATTTCCCAAAAATAATGCGATTCAGAATCATCTCTGTAATTTTCCGGTAAACTTTAGATAAACTTCTAGTAATGATGTTTTTTTTTTAATTTTGACTTTGGAAGTTTCGAAGATGGATGAAGGAACATATTTTTGTGGATATTTTCAGCAATATGTTGAAGGAAATAATTTAAATTCGCTCTTTCATTTGATAATCGCATGAAAGGAAAAAAAATATTTTGAGTATTTACTTGGCCGTTTTAAAATTTCCATTTAAATATTTTTCGCTTTTATTTTTGAAATATATTCGAGTTAGTAGAGTTTGTTATTATGTTTCTACAACGAAGGGTTTCGGAGAAAAACGGCAGAGAAAAACGATTAACGGAGGAAGAGTGACCTCATAATAGTCTCACTTTCTTCCTTTAGAGGTACGGAACCCTAATAATTGTAAAACGGAAAAAAAACTAATCCATAGAGACAAGAATTGACAATGACAATGCTACAATTAATTATGATTTAAAGAAACCATGCAATGTATATTTTAGTACTGCAATGTTACAGTAGGCAATAAATAGTGAGGTGAACGTTAAACTATCGATTGTTGATTTTTATTGTTAAGTTATTGATGGAAAAAATTAATTAATTACTAAAATAAAACGATCGATAACTATATTAAATATGTAATCGACGAAAACTTTCATAAAGGAAACAGGAACCTTTGATGCTTGAATTTGTCGGACTGTGAAATTTTAACCATTTATTCTTCATGACAACATAAGCGTTTTGTATAAACATCAGTTTTTTTGAACCGGTTATTTTGACACACAAAATTATAAGATATCGTTTCCACTATTGTAAGTACATAGTAATGTAAATTAAAAAAATTTTGTTATTTTAATTGGTCGGATTGAATAACCTTTTCCCTATATATCTTCTCTGTTAGACGAGCTTGTGTTTTTTTAACACACGTAGATACAGCCGTAACTCGGAGATAAGTTAATCTATTATTACGAATATATTTTCGTGGTTCGCCAAGATGTGATGATGGACTACTGAAATATGTTAAGGAAATACTCAAGGGATGAGATTAAAACGCCGCTTTAAGAAAGTTGAGGCCGAGTTTGAACTCATTTCACATATATTTATAAATATTTTACAGATGATAGTTTTGCGTTCGATTGACTTTTCTTGACGAGTCTTTTGGTCCGGGAGCCGGATGGTGACTACAGGAAGGAGCCGGATGGTGGCGACAGAAACTTCTCTAGTCGTTGAACAAACCCCTCACGGATTTCTTCAATGACTTTGAGTCCGTGTGACTTAGTCTTTTAGTTACAAATAGTTGTCAGGGTCTCACCATGAATCCAGAAGGTAGTGACATAAATTCCTCTGTGGTGAGGCATAATTTCATCGAGTTCAGACTCATTTGACTTATATTGATGTAAGCAGGAAAGTAATATAGTAAATTGATAAATAAACTGGTATAGGTATATACAAAGGATTGAAGCAACTAAGATATTAGTAGATAGGTAAGTAGGTAGGTAGAAAAATATGTATAAAAAGGCATGAAGCTACCAGAATATTAGTAGGTAAGAAATCACTGCTTCTGTTGTATATGTTTGGAGCTGTACCAAGTTGAATGTGTTTGTGTGTGGGTAAGATTGTACGTGAGAGAGAGAGCGAGAGACTTACAAGACTGAATATTTTTTATGCGATACTCTCGGGAATTCAATGTATCAATCGTATTAGGCAACATTCTTTCGTATAAAAGTAGAAACAATTTTGTTATTTGGTGTTTCTACAAGGTTACTTATGTTCTTATTTTGAAGAAATCACTTAAAAATATATTCGATCTCTTTTTGAAATTTACGTAAACAATCAATATACGTTTCTATTGACTTTTGTTTTGGATATGGCTGCATACAAATTTCTCCATGAAAAAAGAGTGTCACATCTACCTCGATGTTAATTTATAAAGTCATTAGGTTATATCAATAATCCGTCTCCATTGGGATCGGCATGACTTGTTTGAAACTGTTATACACGAATGAGAGAATACCCGGTATTTTAATGCTCTCGTGTAGGTACCAACATCCGCTTGCGACCCCCTATAGTTTGCGCGTTGATTGCTCAACTCGGCACTCAGACAGGTGTCGTATATTGACTCGTTTTATTGTTTGATTCACGGCTTTGGAATTACGATCGTCGGATATTTGTGTGGGCCACGGTCCAATCACGACTTCTAATTGACTTAGGTCCTATACGTGCTATAGTTGCCTTGGTAATGGTCTTTTCTTTTGTGTTAACCTTAAATGTTTCCCTCATTTTATATTAATTCGCTTAATGCATTATTTTTGGGGTCTGATTTTGTCATATGAATTTGTCGGAAAAAATAAATGAAATAAAATATGGCTTATGACTATGCACGATGTCATTCGCAACTATTTGTGACGTCAGTCGAATAGTTAAAAGGTATTCAATAAGGAAAAATTCATTTATAATATTCAAATAACGAGACGGATTTGTTTGACCGTTTTAGTGCCATGGTTTCACATATACTTAAAAATGCCAAAGAAATCTTTTGTTTTTGATGTCATTTACCTTCTCTAGAAAAAAAACTGTATCTCTTCCAAAAATTATCCAATTTTAATAATTTTTTCGGTGTTTTCTTATTAAAAACTTGTAATTGTTATCGTCACTATTATCACTATCACTCAAAATTTGCATTACGCCAAACTGTGAACGCACCACAATGTCACTCCCACTATCACATCATCATTCTTTACAACTTGACAAACAATCATTTTCTCTCGAATTATTTTCGTATTCCGACATTATCGGTTAAAATTTTTCTTTTCCTGGATCCTTTTTATATTGTAATTACTAATAATATTATAATTTAAACTTTATGTAACACGTAGAAAGATAAAAAATTAGCGATGCGTGCGAGCGACTTCCCCTACGGCGCGTTAAACAGCAACTGATTTCGCGACACTCTAATGGTTAAACAAAGAAAATGTTATTTTCGAAAAAAGTGATAAAAATAAGACGAGTCCTATCGCAGCAATGTATTTTAAAAACACACGTGTCACTACACCGAGCGACGTCGCCGTTGCTTGATGCTAATAATAAATAATAAATCTCAAATTGACCAAATGCCGCTATATTTATATACATTTGCAAAGTGATTTGTATAATAATGCGAGCTATAGGGTCTGATGCCTCAGTTAGCCAATTTGACGAACGTAAAAGTAAATGAGGGTTGCGCGGTTAACGATAACGTGCATAAAGGTCAGTCGGCTCGGTGACGCGCGAGGTGGAAAATACATAAATGTACATACTCGTACATATATAGGCATCGTTCGGAGCTAAAGAGCGACTGTGGCTCGAATCTGGTTCGTGGGACACATTTACCACCAATCAAACGTCTCTATTAATATTTATTTTGATACGTGTTAGTATTTCAGATACTCTTGTACTGAGTAAGAAGATTCTACCTTTCTGAATTGCTTTCCTAGTATAATTAATCTTACAATATACCATTCTGAATTGTTTTCCAATGTAGTCAATCTGTTAATCTTTAACGTCACCAGGAACAGAAAGCGCAAAATTACAAACTTGAGCGAAGAAGTTTAAATACTAAAAAACACATTTCAAAATTGCATTTATAACAATATTTGTAATAAATGCAATATATTCAATATCCAAGTAATAAATGCAATATATCCAATATCCAAGTATTTTTATAAGCCAAATTACGATGGAGCTCAAAAAGATTTTATGGTTGATTTCCAACGAATTGGCTGTATACTTAAGTCCGAACTTCGTCAGCTTATAGCAGCTGGACAGCACTAGGTGCCTACTTCCTCTGTTGGTGGTAATGACCAGAATATCAACTTTTGATAATTCTTACAACTTTGTAAATTTCACTTCATTTGAATGACAGTACGCGAATGATAGAAGCGCGTGGCGTAAATTTCAGTCTAATGGTCGATAGATTAACATTGTTCATTTCAATATTCTACTGGTTTGAATGTTGAAATATTTTACTATTAAAATTAAATTTTATAGTTCAGCTTAAAGTTATACAACTGCTACCCATAGCAAAGAAGAATAAATAAACTAATAAAATAAATTTGGAAATGTATAACAGAGCAGGAAAATAACTCCATAACTTAACATATACATGATAACAATCGTGTATATATGGATGTTGCGTGCTGTAAGAATACAAGGAAAAAACTCTTGGTGTCCATGAAACGAATGTTTTTTTAAAAGGCGGAAAACGTCATTGGCAAATAAAAACCAAATATTTTTAATCGATTATCACTATTTTTAAAGCTCACTGTTGAACTTAGACGAGTTCCATCTGTATTCTGATGTATCAGTCGAGTATTACCTTTATTATGGTTTGTCCAGCCTTATAGTTTCTTAGACAGCCATTGAAGATATCCATTGCACCTAAACTTTTTAAAAGTTTTCTTGTTTCTATTAATTCAAAAAGTAATTGTAAATTATTGGTTAAAACATATGAATTAATTTCTTATCTCAAAGTTAATATATAAATCACGATATATTTGCTGTTTACAGACACATAAAATATTTTGTTTTTCCAATCGATAAAATTGCATACAGATGAATTTTTATAATTCTTATTAATATAAGTCTAAACAGCTGTTGACATGACCTCTTTTTAATATCTAGCAAAATTGTCAGACACTCGAGGTAAAAGACATAATTCTCACTGACGGTAGATAATACACACAAAAGTGACATAGTTTGTTATAAAACTCTCATGCTGTCATTGCAGTCTCACTCTATAACCCAACTTCAACGAAAGTAACTCGAGGGCCAGTATTGCAATATCTTTGGTATATCACTGGAGTATACCAAATAGATCTCTTGATATAAGAAATTCATATTTGAATGAGACTTATATAATTGAAAAAGTTTTCAAAAAAATATTGATATGAAGTAAGTTGATTGGATGTGACTTAATGTTCATCTATTTTTGGTGACTTTGATAGTAAATACATCACCACTTTTGGTGTAAAAAGCAAGTTGTAGGTATTAAAATATGTGAAATATATAATTGGAGGCATAGAATCCAGGGCAAGATTCGATATTTGTGCCCCTAAAAGTTACTAGATGTATATACTAGTGGAAGAAAAACAATACAAAAATTCTAAAATCTGTGCTTATTTTTGCATACGCTCACGTAGATATATCGTACTTTTTATAAAACGTACTTATAAACATTTAAAGGTAGATAGTATTAAACTACTAATACTCTTATATCTTTCACAGACGTAAAAGTATGGGACATATTTAAAAAAAATTACATCTAGAATCATCGCCATAGTTTTCCTACAACCTTTAGGTAGACTTCTAGAAATCTGTTTTTTTCATAATTATAGGTTCACTAGTGTAGTAACAGGAGATAGGGATTTCTTTTTTTTATATTTTATTCAGAATGTCTCTGAAAATATAATACCTACAATATGGGAGATCCTTATAACTAACCCTTTCAAAAAATTTTCTCTGAGTCTTCTTTTTTCCCCCCTAAAATTTCCCAATCAATTTTGGAGTGTTATATATTGAATTAAATTCAGGCTAATATGATTTATTATTGTGCCGAATTTAAAGTTTTTATAGTAAGTGGTTTTTGAGAAATATAGTTGTAACAGACGGACAGACAAAGACATAGTGATCTTATAAGAATGTTTCCTATTGAGATACGAAACCTTAATAAACCACAGTGATTGTTGCATACCGTAACGCATGGAGGACCAAAACTGATAGAAAGATTAGTTCTTGTGATGTGGGTATACGACCGGGCTGATCACACATTTTGTGTTAGCATAAACTACGTGAGCCAAAAGACCTTTTCTTAGTGATAATAAACCTCTATCATGTTCTATCGCCATAGAAGCAATTTTGAACGCGAGGACGATGAGCTGCAGGTGTTTGGATGATGTGGCTAAGCAAATAAAGTGTGGAAGTCTACATGTAAATCATACGGATATGTAACGAAGAATTTTACATCGGCAAGGATATTAAAGTACTACGCCAAGAAGTTCACGTTGAGGAATTACGACCAACATAATGTTCAACAAGAGCAAGAGATACGCAACTGAAATCGTCGGCAGCTATTTCAAAGTGAAGGTGGCGGATACAACAAAATACGCATTCTCATTCGAACATAACAGAACGGGACAAAAAGTTACTAATTTCAATTGGAATAGTTTACCAACCGAATTTGATACCAATAAAAAAAATAAAATTATGTTCTTAATAGGAGTGTGTTATATCTGACTAGGCCTAAAACGAAAACCTTTTTTCGTAAACGGGGATCATTATTATCATCACCAGCTGGAAGACGTCCATTGCTGAACATAACCATCTCCCATATATTCGCATAAAGATCGATTCCGTTCTACTTAATCCAATGGTTTCTCGTGAACTTTACAATTGTTACGAAGTAAAAAAAACGATTGGTTAATTGTTCACCTAGCAAGGGTCCGCCGTACTCTGCTTGTATATATTAATGTTGAAACATCAGAATTATATTTTGTATGCTTTCTAAAATGAAGTTGTAGGGAACTTTTCGTGTGAACATCAAATAACTATGTTTATTTCGAAGTTACTTTTTTAGTTAACAGTTTTAGCTACAATCGAAATAATGTTAGGTCAATGCCAAAAATCGCACGATCTAGTACATTACATGTATACACACACAAATAGAATCTGATATGGTTTGAAATGATTTATAATTATAAAGTCGTTAAAATATCTCAGCAACGCTTAACGACTGACAGAGCAACTTCGTCATGGTTTAAGAGTGCATTTGTTGAAACGGTCGGTAGCTGGTTCGCTATCAGCGCCATTAGAGATAAGGACGGCCCTCGTGCATTTGACCACTCTCTGAAATTGACTTATTATCTGAATGAAAAGAGACATTCTTATTATCTGCTCTATTTCCTAAAGCCCTAAACATTTGCGAAGTGGACGCACCCCTATTCTTTTGTAAAGCGCTATTTGTCAAGAACGGTAAATTGAATTTAGTTGTTGTTTCAAGAAATCCTCACCACTATACGACGTAGGTTTTTTAGTTATACACACACACGTATATATATTAGTGGTCATCTATATTTATAATGAGAGTAAATTAATATTGTAGCTTCATATATATAGTGAATTATTGTCTTAGCTTACTAAAAGAGTATGACCAACTACGAGAAAAAGAAAAAAATATGTACAAATGGTGTATATTGAAAAAAAATATATTAAAAAATATTTTGGTCTACTTCTCATTATTAACACTAGAATTGAGTGTTTTCTTATGTTGTTTCTTGACAAGTATCATTTGGGCGTACGAGTGTATGAAGAATAAAATGATATGTAATTTATTAAAATATTCCCAGTCATTGTGAACGAGATGTGCATGAATTATTAAAAATGATGTTCTATATTATCTAACAGCGTAAAAATAAAAAAAGAGTGGTAAAGTAGAAAACTCGAAAAATGTCCTAAATAATATTAGGTCGCGCTAAATCTTTATAATCACAATCTACTTTTTCAAATATTTATAAAATTCTACAAATTAGTAATGAAATGTTTATTATACATAATTAACTTAATTTTTCAAATCGCGTATGTCTGTATCATAGAAAATATTGTTCAGTGATATCTGACAGCGTAAATCATAGGTAAATCTTAGGTAAAGTAGAACAGTTGAAAGCTGAATCGTTGCGCTAAGTGTCGCTAAATCTTCATAAGGATGATCTTGTAAATCTATGATATTGCTGTGACATTTTGTTTTAAATTAATTCTCAGGTCATAGTATTATTCTTAGCCATAATTATTTTTGAAGTGAAAACTTCTTAAGAGGCATTCATTCATTTTATGGCATTCATTCTCTTAATAGAGAACGTTTCCAAGTAAACATGATCTATTTTTATAAATATTTAATTAAAACGAAATTCACAATTAAATGAAACTACGTGATGTAGTATTATTTCTACTTTCTTTAAGTTCTTTACCACGACCTAGGTTTCGTTGTATTACATCATCTTCAGGTGGGATATTAACAAAAACCTAGGTGGTGGTAAAGAAATCAAAGAAAGTAGAAATAATACTACATCACGTAGTTTCATTTAATTGTGAATAATGAATTTCTACAAAATTAACGCCAAATATATTTAATATTTAAAACGAAATTATTTAAATATAGCCATATAAATTTTAAGCTTTAAAAAGACTTAAGTTTTATTTGTTCATAATTCATTTTTTTTTCCTGAGCCTTTTTTTAACATGCTCCTTTAGCCACGTGTCACATATATAACTTTGAATTTTGACAAATGTAATTTGTCAAAATTAAATAAATACACTTTAGAGCACCATTAGCATATAATTATAATTGGGTCGAGAGTTAAACTATGAGGGTCCCCAAATATTCAGCATCGTATGTCAGAATCTGAAGCAAAACTTATAAGTAATTCAAAAAGTATTTCAATTAATACCTTCGATTTCACTCTTCCTCTTAACCACTTCCTACATCTCTCGTTGCATCGCTTTTCCCTCCATCCGACTCTATTCATCACTCGCCTGTATACTGGGAAAATATCTTAGCATTTCATATTTTTACACGGTGGAGAGTGGGACGCGTGGGATCGGATCATGCCAACAAGTGAACTCGTGACAAAAGAAGTTTTCACTTCAAAAATAATTATGGCTAAGAATAACACTATGACCTGAGAATTAATTTAAATCAAAATGTGGATTATAGAGGCTATTTGAAAAGTATGGTAGACAATGCAATTCAGCATTTTAACTCTTTAGCTTTTTTGAGAACCTTTGAAAAAAGTGTATATCTACGAAGATATACGAAATGCAATCATTTTTGTAACATTTGAAAGCAACTTTGAATTCTAAAGCATTCAGAAATTTGAAAAGCTGCTGCTTTGGTATCATAGGAATACTTATAGTTGCAGATTCAATGAAGTTGAACTGTAACGTGAAAAACGTTATTTTATTAATTTTGGTCATTCTCACCTGAAGCTTACAGTCAAATATATAACAATTTTGAAAATAAATTCCAGCCCACGTCCTGTAGTCCATATCTCAATACTATATTGAATTATGGAATGACGTCCAGTGGTTACCACGCTAAGACAACTTGAAGAATCTGGAGAAGTGCACACGCGCGGCTAAGCATACTATTATAGGTGCCTTTGTCTCCAGATGCGTTACCTAGTATAAGCGTCCCGCCTGAGTCAAGCCAACGTTGTGGACATTATTGTTTACGTACGTGGGAGATTGTATAAATAACTATTGAATATGACACTACAATCATAAATAGAAATGAGATTCGAATTGAAATTCCATTTCGGTCTCTTATAATAATAATTGATAACAACCCTCATTGTAAATAGTTTCCCGATAAGGCAAACGCTAGTACCAATGGTAACATTTCATAGGTCATCGGATACAAACAAGATATGGATTTAGTGAGATAGTATTGCAAGCAACCTAATGTTTTTATCTGAGACGAGCTTGACATGGTATAGGGATTTGACATCGCTTTCAATTGCGTTTTTACTGTTTTCTTAAGTTATGGAGCAAATGACAAAGTTATTGTAAAATGTGGGTTAATGTTATATCAAATTAAATCTTTTGCAATCAATAAGTGAAATGTTGTGGGGTGCAACACCCTGTCTCATTCTAAGCCCTCTACAGTCCGAGTTTTTGATGTGAAACATATAATGGCACGTTTGGATGAGAGTTAAGACATTCTGATGGCACGTTGCGATGTTTCATTTGGCCAGCTTCGCGTATTTTCGGCTCTTTCCGACTTAATTTGGCCAGCTTCATGTCTTGTCGACTCTTTCCGGCAATTCAACCAGCTTTTCGTCTTGTCGGTTAACAGTATTATAAAATTAGAAATATGTTTTCAATAGATTTTTAAGAAATATTTCTATAATAAATTATTTTATATAAATAAAATAATAAAATTAACTTAATATTTTATTATTAACAACTATTTCAATCCCATGTCCCATGACGACTCACTATTTTTTTATTTTTGTAATTTAATATAACTGCAACTAAAAAAAACAAGCTTTTATAAAAAATAAAACTAAAAAACAAAAAAATAGTAGTAGTATCTGTTTTATCTATTTACTCAGTTAGAACTCTAGTGTAAGCCATGTTTGTTATTGAGTATAATATAGGAGTGCAAAAGCTTGGGGCGCTTCTCTAACTATTCGGTAGAATCCAGGGAATAATCGTCGTTTAAAAAGGAATCATAAGTTATAGTCTAAGAAGTAATTTTAATATTTTTAGAAATACATATATAATCTGATTACTGTAAGATATGATGTTGACATTCAAAATTATCCACATACATTAACAAAATGTTTATGAAAAATTAAATTAAAGTATTTTCAAGAATATGTTACAGAATATAGTTCTCAACCTCTGCCTGCAACCAACCCCTGCCTTTTTAGCAATATTACGAATATCGCCTTGACGCAATCAATTCGTGAAATGCTCTACTGCTGAGACAGCACTTTCATGAGCAATGCTTTATTATACTCCTGTTCTATCACTCTGACGCAAACTGTTCGTAGAATGCTTCACTCCTGAGACAGCACTTTAATGAGGAACGCTTTGTTACACTCCTGCTCTATGACCCTGACGCAAGCAGTTCATAGAATGCTCCACTCTTGAGACAGCACTTTAATGAGAAACGCTTTGTTATACTCCTGCTCTGTCGCCCTGTTGCAAACAGTTCATATAATGCTTTACAGCTGAGACAGCACTTTCATGAAAAAAATGCTTTGTTATAGTTCTGCTCAATCGCCCTGATACAGTTTGTAGAATGCTCCACTTCTGAGCCAGCATTTCTATGTCAATTTAAATAGGGTACCCGGATCCGGCTGAGGCAGCTCCAGTTCCGGTTCTAATTCAGTTAATGAAGAGTCAAGTGCTCGCAGTCTCCGTCTTCGTCTCAGTCCTACATTTTCTAGTGAAGTTAAGCAATTGTGTTAACATATTTATTGAATAAATACTCTTAAATTGTTGTTAAATATTATTCCAATCTCTTTTAAGACAATTGTGAAATCAATTTTAATTTAATATTAGTGTTAACAATGAAATTATTTAAATAAAATAATTATCTTTTATTTACTAAATTTAAAAGCTTCATCTAGCTAAGGCCAGCTATTTGCTTTCACCAAACTATGCCAGCTTTTTACTAAATATGATGATGAAAACCTATACAGTTCGTATGACAAGGAAAAAGATATTGACGGAGCTGACTGCGTAAAAGCTATAAGAAACCAAGCGTTCATAACGATGGTATTTACTTAGGAAACATTTTTTTTGCCATTGCGCTAAACGTAGCAGACGATGGAGTGACTTACGACGAATATTTTAAATGATAGAAAACATAATACAAGCCCTTTATTTAATTTTAAAGTGTATCTATATATTATAAGTAAAAGGAACCATTTATTACTTTTTCCTTTATTTCGGTATACGATTTTCTATGTTTTTTTTTCTATTAGTAGTATTAGTAAATTAATTGTAAAAATTATTTATACGATTTGTTAACACTTGGATTTTAATATACTAATATTTAATACTTAATATTTAAATACTAGAGGTATTTAACATTCAAATTTTTAACATAGAATTTGTAAATACTTTAAATTTTAATATTCCATTTAATATAATAAAAGGTACAAAAAATGTATCAGCATATTAAATTGCTTAATTTAAATATATTTAAAAAGAAACGGGCAAATATTTAAACTTGCCGCTTTCGTACGCTGACGGTACAAGTCAACTTATAATCAGTCAAGGCGAATAAAATATATCGTTTAAATAAATATTTCTTCCTTAACTTAGCTACCAATTTTCAACCGACTAGAGATTGAATCTCGTAAAATTCTTAAATACTTGTTACATTATTTGTATTGAAAATATTAATACTAAATTTTAAGTCAAAATTACCATAACAATTTTCTTCCCATGCAAATGTAGTAACCACTTTTTCCCTCTTAGGAGCTGAATATCGGAATATGCCTAAATGCTTGTTAAATCTTTGTATTGCAAAGCATTCATGCAAATTTTTAAGTAAAAATTATCATAAAATTTTGATTCGCAAACAAATTTTGCAACCCCTACCAAAACCATTTAACCATTTTCCGATATTCACCTCTTAAGGTTGAATATCGGAAAATGGTTAAATGCTTGTTTAATTATATGTACTGATATGCATTAATACAAATGTTTAAAGAAAAATGATCATAACCCTTTTCAGCCCCTTGAGGGTTGAATATTATAAAATGCTTAAATACATACACATAATTTGTACTGAAAAGCAGTAATACTAATTTTTAAGTAAAAATTGCCATTACAATTTTTTTCCATACAAATTTGGCCACCCCTTTTCATCCCGTTAGGGTTAGAATATTGGAAAATGCTTAAGTACTTGTTTAATGATTTGTATGGAAAAGCATTAATAACAAATTTTAATTAAAAATTACCATAACAATTTCATTCCCACACAAATTTAGTCACCCCTTTTCACCTTTTTTTGAATATCGGAAAATTCTTAAATAATTGTTTTATTATTTGTATTGAAAAGCATTAATGCAAATTTTTAAGTAAAAATTACCATAATATTTTTTTCCCATACAAATTTTCCCACCCTTTTTCACCCCCTTAGGGGTTGAACTTCGGAAAATTCTAAAGCGTATGTTACATTATTTGTATTGAAAAGGATTAGTACCAAGTTCCAAGTAAATATTACTCTAATTTTTTCCATACAAATTTAGCCACTCCTTTTCACTCGCTTAGAGGTTGTATCTCGAAA
Source organism: Druceiella hillmani (assembly GCA_039881145.1). Taxonomy (NCBI): domain Eukaryota; kingdom Metazoa; phylum Arthropoda; class Insecta; order Lepidoptera; family Hepialidae; genus Druceiella; species Druceiella hillmani. The sequence continues at coordinate 9,191,704 of JAYKKI010000038.1, read as the reverse complement.
AATCCTAAAACACGGGTAAGATTAATTTTGTTAAAAAGCGTAAACACCCAGTTTTAAGTAAAAATTACCAGAAAAATATTTTTTTCCAATACAAATTTAACCAACTCTTTTCACCCCCTTAAAGGTTGTATCTCGGAAAATCCTGAAACATCGGTAACATTATTTTTATTAACGAGCATGAACACCCAGTTTTAAGTAAAAATTACCATAAAAACATTTTTTCCCATACAAATTTAGTCACGCCTTTTCAACCCTTTAGGGGATGAATTCCAAAAAATCCCTTCTTAAACGATACCTCCATTATAAAATAAACACCCTTTCCAAATTTCTATTTCTTATCATTAGCGGTTTGAACTGGGCCTTGATATAACCATCGAGACATTGCGTTTTATATGAAATCATATTTTGATAAAAAAATTTTCATCATGAAAATTAGTTACAACATGTTACGTACATGATGCAGATCTCAAAACAATCTTTTTTAGCATTTTTGTCTGTTCGTCTGATTGTTTGATTGTATGTTCGTCAATCACGCAAAATCTAATGGATCAATATCGATGAAATTTGGTATGGTGATAACTTATCATCAGAGTCGTTATCAAAAAATACTTTTTATGGCGGAAAGATCTTTGATTTTTACAACAAACAAAAAAAGTGGTTCGAGCAAGCATTACAGGAAAACTATAATTCTAATACTTGGAGTATGCTCAGTAAAACTCATAATTGTCATTGTCTAAATAAGTTTAATTTTTTTGCAAATGTGTACCGATACAAAAAACGGTTGTTACAAAAGAATCTAATTTATATCAAGTGTTTTTTGAACAATAGACTTATAGACTTTTATTCAGTATAATTTCTGTTGAAATAGGAGAAAATTATTGTTGAACATTTTTTTATGTATGGCTGTTACGCGCGTAAAACATAAAATACTCTCTAATACCTTTTGGTTATATTAAAATTAATAATCAGCCAGGACGTAAATAAATTTAAAACTAATCATATAGTCATATAATATTGCACCATGTTCAGCAAAACGAGCAGGCAACGGCTATATATTGCATAAAATAAAACAAGCTATCGTTCTGTTTTTTAAATGATGTATAAAAAAGCCTTATGTGCTGCATAAATCTATACGCATAGAAAATTTGATTGCGATTTAACTGATAATTACAATAGCTTCGTGAATTTAAATTATTTTTACAGAACTGAATTAATTTCACACATTAATTGATTATTGAAATGACAATTACTTGGTTTAATTAATACATTTTTATTCTGTGTTGATGTTTTATTGTAAAACTTGAATATTTATTTTATATATAAAAATAAGTAAACATTGGTGATTTTAGATAAATAATAAAAAAATTAAAATAGACATACATACAAGTAAGTAACAGATCAAACATTCTACACATTTTTTGGCATCACTGCAGTTAAAAAAATATTAACTAATACAATATATTTATTGACTGATTTAATTAATTGAATTGAAATCCTGTTGGCGAAGGGATTTTATAGATTAGTATCATCAAACATATTTTAATTTGATCTATTAAACTGGGCCGCTGATTTGTCCAAGCGCTCTGTGGGTTAGTTTAATCCATAGAATATTAATTTCATTTATTAAATTGCGCTGCTGACATTTTTAAGCGCGCTGTACGCCCACTTCACTAAGTACATACTTATTCGATCAATTGAAATATGCCGCTGATTTTTTTAAGCGTAATTTTTTTATTTGCAAAATTGTATATTAATTGAATTTAATCGTTGTTTTAAGTCTAAAATATGACCTCAATTTAAATTAGCTGGGATTGTTTTCTAACTAATTAAAAAACTAATTAGTGGTTTGGATAATTTTAAATACAGCCTTATTATTGATCAATTATTGTGATGGTAATTACTTGGTTTGATAAACAAATGTTAATTTTGTGTATATTTTTCAGTTTTTGATAATTTCGTCATAAGTAATTGAACTATTTTATAAGAAAATGCTTAAAACGAAGAAAATAAATCTTTCTCACGGAAATGTCCTAATAAAATCTGCTCGTTGTATCATAAGAAAGATAGGGCCTTATTAAGACTATTGAATACATACTTGGGTAGCGGCAATATGTGTAGCATGCAAAGTATACTCTCTGAAATCAATATCAACATAGCACCAGAATTATTTCTTTAGGACCAAAAAACTAAGAAAATTTAGATCCTAGATTTAGAAGATGTAAATATACATCACCACCCAAGGAAATAAATATTTGATTTAATTAAAAGAAAATTCTGGAACATTAACTGTAAAAACATCTTTCCAAGAACTATTTCGGACCCTAAATTTTGGAATTGTTAATTCTAAACAAAAAAGACAAAGCTTTATATCACATTGACCAATGGAATACTGAAATGTCGTTTGATGCTTTTAAAGATAAGGCTAAAAAGATTCAAGGAAATAAAAAGGGCAGAACCTGAAAATTACCAATAATACCACGAAAAAGTCAGAGTAGCTAAAAAGTTGGAACCCATTCAAAGGAATGAAAATCAGAGAGAATATCAAAACGAAAGCAAAGGGTGAGGCGTGGTTGCTAGCTAGGTTGCTAGATAGAACACATAGAATGCCAAGCTTGTAATCATGAAGAATATAAAAAGACAGAGAGAAGACGGAAATTTCATGCGTCCTAAGTGTGAATAAGAATTTAGACGGAAAAATTCGTTAATTTTTGTGACTAAAAATAAGTGTCAGTCATCCCATAACATTTTTTCACAGCTTTAAAATTCTATTAATTTTAAATCTATTGTATTTTAGTTATTCTTTTATAGATTATTTTGATTTTTGTTTAAAGGCAAAAGAGCCAATTTACTTTCTGTATTACCAAAGTTTGTTTAAGTGTTTCTCTAATACTCCGAATAAGACCTACGGCAAATTGTTATTGAAAATCATAGATTGATCCAAATTACAGATATCTGCAACATATAAAATAAGAAAAGAATTAATTCTGAGGTAATTTTTTACTTATTAGTTCGCCGTAAAAGAGAACATTGATTTCATTTTCATATTATGACATTTTTTATTGCAATTTTCCTTTTATAATGTCTAATAAGACCCGTAACCTAATTTTTGCTAAATTATTTGGCGAATAATAATTATAAACTTTAATTTTACTTAATATACATAGTTGTGTGATAGATCTTTTGAGGAAACAAGGTTCTTAACAAGGTCCACATTTGCGGTTTTTAAAACGAAAATGGCAACAAAATATGGTGATTTTTCCAATACTAAAAACACAATTAAACAATGTTTCCTATATTGACGGTTGTTTTCGTTAATTACACAATTCCATGATTTTACATAAATTTTGCGAAAAGTGGACGTTGTTAGGCGACTGTGCCTTGTTTAAAAAAATATTCGATGTGCAAAATACGGCTTCCTTACGATTTTCTTATACGTATAAATGGACATATGTGTTTTCATTAACATCAATCACACCTTTCCGTAAATAAATAAAAAAATTGAAATATGTAACGAAATAACTTATTAAACATACACGTACCTATGATAAAAGATTAAATATATTTCATTTTCATTTTATAAGATTTTGTTATTTTAATGCAATTTTCCGTCTTAATAAATCTAAAAAGACCCATAACCTAATTTTGGCTAAACTATTGTGCTAAGAATTTTAATTTAAACTAAAACGTCTAAATTATTATTTGGCAGATAACAATGATGAAATTTAATTTTACTTAATACACATAGTTGTGTGACAACCCTCATTAGATAACAAGGTTTCTAACAAAGAGGCTTTTAAAATGTGCCTTTTTAACACTAAAACGCAATAAAATATTTTTTTTCTAAATATAAAGCCATAAATAAACAATGTCTTCCATACTGATAGCAGTTTTCATTATTACGCAATTCCCAAATTTTACAAATATTTTGCAAAAAGTAGGCCTTGTTAGGCGATTGTACCTTATTTCAAATAATATTTGATATGCAACACGAGTTCCTCAGGAATTTCTTATAATATATTGATGATACAACAGAGGCGTTTTATTCCATATATGATTGTAAACAAATAAAATTATTAATCAAATATGTAAAAAACTTACTAAATATACAGGTATCTCTTCGTGGATAGCTTTTAAAATAGTTCACACAGTGATAATTTTGTTTGTAAACTCCTTTTCGAAACGTACTTTCATCAACGTCGTGCGATACATATTTGGTAATTACGAATTACAGTTCTATATAACTTTTTTGTACTCGACTGTTTCAAAAAGTTACACGAACGTTGCGCGATCTCCTCCCACTTTGAGGTAGCCACGCCTTTTTTGATATTTTATTTGGCGTATACCTGCCTCTCTTGGAGGAAAGCTGTTAAATAAGGGACGGGAAAACATCTTGAGCAAGATTTTAAAAAATGGCGGCAAGTGCGAATAGAACTTGTTGGTGGAATCGAACTTGTCGGTAGAAAAAGGTGGAATCCTTAAGTAAACACTTAGGTACAAAGAAAATTTACAACTTGTGTTTACAAAGTGCGTAATATTTCTTTAATTTACACTAGTTAATATAATTTTGCATCATGCAAATATATTGCTTAGTGAATTCCTCAAAACTAACGTAAGCTAATCTCATCGCTTTGGTTCTCTGAGAAACTAAACGTAAACTTTGAATAACATTTTAATAAACTGTTAATACCAATTAATAGTTAGTAAATAAATAAATTTATTAATTTTATTTCTTTAGTAAATTTATTACTTTCTGGAAAATGGAGGGAGACACGTATGTTTATGGACAACTAAAATGGACGTCCCAGCATTTACGAAGGTTTTTGCAGAGACCCATCTTTAATATGATTTGGGCGTAAACCAATACAGCATAACACTGATAAGAATGCGGCTTTCATCACGTGTCCAATGAAGCGACACTGTGCCATCACAATCTAATAATCGGCGACATGTTAATAGCTATCTCACATTACTACTATTGAGTTAGATAACCTTAGGTTTTACTGTTGTTTGTTTATATTGTTTCGAAATTAGTGTTGATACGGAGAGCGCATCCTGAAATGAAGAAGCAGAAAAAATAAGCCTGCGGAAAAAGAAAATCTTTTTACCCTGTATTAAGGAAAAAATGTTTGAAAATAATAAAAAAAAACAAAGAATAAATATATATTCGTCTTTCGATGATAAGGATTTCTAAATTTAAAGTGACAAAGTGGCGAAGCAATTAGAATGATCACAGTGGTCACATTATAAAGTCTATATAAGTTTCAAAAGTAAAAACTACAGTAAAGAAAGTGCCAGACAATTCGGACTTCATTGTGAAATGAAACTAAAAAAATGTATTTATCCGCACTTGGGTATTTGACTATTTTTTTATTTCGTTAATCATAATTTCAAGGTACAAGCTGATGAAGAGTGAAATTTTTTTTAATAATCTTAAAAATTGACAGTTATAAAAGTTTAAATTTAACCTTTAAAGAAGAACGGCAATACTGTGTTGTGAGGTCATTTTTAATATTATACATTATATTCTACGAGAGGAAAAGAGACAGGGATATACGCAACTCTATCCTTATCTTCAAATGTAGAAGCCTACAACTGGCTTATTTTTCAATCAATTTTTGAATTTTTTTCAAGACTGGTTTTTAATTAAGTTATATTTCACAATATTCTACGAAAAATATCAAAATTTAGAATGTGTCAACTATCGTATTAAGTCTCATCTTAGAAAAAAATTCCTGTTAAACATTTGATAAAAGGTAAGTAGCGGTGAAGTACGAAGAAGAAAGTTTTCCACAACTAAAAAAACGTGTAAGTATTGAATATATTTGGCGTTAATTTTGTAGAAATTCATCATTCAAAATTAAATGACACTACGTGAAATGACACTACGTTCAGGTGGGCTATTAGAAAAGATCTATCTAAATCTTTGCTAATAGCCGACCTGAAGATGTTGTAATACAACGAAACCTAGGTCGTGGTAAAGAACTTAAAGAAAGTAGAAATAATACTACATCACGTAGTAAAAAGTATAAGTACTAAGTACCAAGATCTTATCTATTACCTTTAGATAACCTGACAACAAAAACTTTTTTATATTAAACCGATTAAATGGCTCAAAATAGAAAATAGTAGAAAAGATAAGCACCATATAAAAGAAATCTTTGTAACAAACAAGGAAATGTGAAAATATTTATCTATATTTCGTAAGCTTATATTCATTTCATTGTTTGACTGTATGTAACGTAAAATACATTACGATCTTATCATTGTCACCTTTGTTTATAGATTTTATTATTGAATTGCATGTCAATCGCTACAACTGATTAATAAAGTTATCTCTTCTATTTTATAGATTGATTGCCACATAGGGTATTCACATTTTGTTACGAATTACAACGGTTGTCGATTGTTTCTTTCTAATTGTTAAAGAACGCAAATGTTACTTGCTAAAACAAAAATTTATTAAACGATTTAGTGAAGTTACTTTCGTAGTAATTATTTTTAATTCCCAAATGATTTGATTTATAGTTTGCTAGTTAATAATCATGTAATATAAAGCCAAAAGCCATTATTGATTTGATCGTCTACAATTGAAGACTTATTTATAATAGAGCATTGTTAATTAAAATTTGACTATTCATCATTGCTGTTATACGTATAAGCTTATGGTTTTTATTTCCTCTTTTTTTAATTGTGCATAAATTGCAAATTTTTTCAAAATAAAATTAATCTAAATAACATTGCATTAGTAATCAAAATAACAGTACAACTTCAAAAAAATTGTTAATATACCTACTAATGTTAGTATCTACTTTTGACTTGGATTTTGGAATAATTTTGTGCATATTATAATACTTATTATATCTTATTTTTAATTAATCATATTTTTATTTATTTTGTTATTTTAAGTAGTGTATGCACATACTTACATTTTTAAAGTCGGTTAATTTTTTTTAAAGTTAGTTTATATTTCCTCATTTTTAGTTATATGTGAGGTAGTAAGTAATACTAGTAATCGGTAATTATAATATTAGTTAATATTATATAATTAATAATTCATAAAATATTAGTTAATTAACATTTATATAATATTAGTTAATATTATATAAATAATATTAACTAGCAACATCAACTAATTAATTTGGTTTTTTAAAATTATAATCTAATTAATACCGTAATTTCCATTACAATGCCATATTACATCATTTCAAGTGCATTCCAAGTGCACAGTTGCGCAAGGGCTTTGTGCGCGTGGAATATCAATATTACAATACCACCAATACTTACAATACTTTATCTGCCGAACTGATTTTGATTGAAGATTTAGTGTACTATCAATTTTTTAACAATGATGGAAATTTTAGTGTACTATAATTTTTGAAATGTTGTACATTTGTTTAGAAGGCTTAGTAGAATAAAATATATCGATACTTTGTAGTTCCAATAATATTACATGCATACGGACCGAATTGATAACCTCCTTCTTTTTTGAAGTCGTCTAGAATTTTTATCTACATCCGGATATCAGCTGGACCGTCTGTGACTCCGTCCAAATTCGTATCCAAAATTGAAATGTGCTGGCTGGTAAACTCTAGTTACTCCTCTTATAACGAATATAAGAAATTTGTATACAATTATTACATTACGGCGGATATGCATGATACCAAAAATTAAAAAAATACAAAGGATTACGGAGAAGATGTGATAATTGTCATTAGAAATTAATATGTAAGATATGATTTAAACTTATCATAATCTATAAAAATTTTTTTTTTAATTTCTTATTTCTTATGTCGTTATTGCCTGTTAACTTCTGACGGCGCTCGCGTGGGTCTTCGATTAAGGTAGCGGAATTCACGTGCAGACTTTGGGCTCTAGAGAATGTGAACCAGAGATATAGTATATATGTTACACCATCTATTGACATGTTCTACTGTATTTATATTAATATAAATACAGTACAATATTTCAATATTTATAATTATAATATTTATGGTATCATGGGTATATGTCGTAGTTTTTATATATATATATATAATTTCAAGGTACAAGCTGATGAAGAGTGAAAAAAATTTTAAATAATTTTAAAAATTGACCGAGTTATAAAAGTTTAAATTTAAACTTTAGAGAAGGACGGCAATACTGCGTTGTGAGGTCATTTTTAATATTGCATATTATATTCTACAAGAGGAAAAGAGATAGGGATATACCCAACTCTATCCGTATCTTTGAATTTAGAAAACGATAACTGGCTTATTTTTCAATCAATTTTTGATTTTTTTTTTCAAGACTGGTTTTTAATTAACTTATATTTCATAATATCGTACGAAAAATATCAAAATTTAGAATGAGTCAACTACCGGATTATTGAGTAAATACACTGAATATCATCTCAAAGGAATTATGTTACTTCTTGGGTTGAAAAGTACTCTATATATTATTATGAATTATGAACTACAAGTATGTCTATATTAAACTTCATGAAAATCTGTTTACCCGTTTAGGAGTGATTCCGTAACAAACATTCAAGTATTGTAGTATTAATATTCTACTGTACTTTGTTTGATGTTATGTTTGGCTGTTTAATGTGACGAATGATACGAAAATTTATAAAAATATAGCCTAAAATTGGAAAACAAACATTCGATAATTGTAGTATTGGTAGTATAATAATATTGATATTCCAAGCGCACAAAACCCCTGCGGAGTTGTGCACGTGGAATATCGATGTTATGTGTTATAACCTATATATTACTACTTTACATCATTATACGCAGCAAAGGAGGATGAGCAGAAATTTATGGACCCCAGTCTAGAAACTTCTAACAATGAGATCACCGGTAAGGTTTTTTTATATCTTCTATGGCGGAAAATCTCAAATTGCTGTGGGAAAAAAGTTATGGCTAAATAAAACGAGACTTCGTTAACAAGAATAATAATATTTTTATTGCGTTTTAATGGTTATTAGATAATAAAGAATGATTTTTAAATATCTTCTTATATTAATACATGTAAGTAAACTACCAAATCTTGACATATTTGTGAAAAAACTGCATAATGACTCGCCGCGGATCATTCGCAGATATCGCTCCGACCCCCCCCCCCCGCCCCCGCACCTGTTGCTGTCTCACCATGCTCCCGTGTCATTTATCAACGAAAATCTATGTATTTACGTTTCAACTCGTGTTGCCTTTATGTAGCGATAAATTTTTTTCCACAAATATTCGGTATTTCCCGCCGTAATAAAAGTTCTTAGAACACAAAAAAACCTATCCGATGACATATCGCTTATCATTATTAGTCACATAGGCTGAGATGACATTCTCCTAGCTATTAAGTGACAAACAAAAGTGCTTTCTTAATTAGATTAAAAGTATTTACTTGTAAGTGGATGGGGTTAATTTCGAACATTTACGGTAGGCTTTAGCTTTTTAGCTACAGATTTACAATTGTAAATTTGTGGCTTTAGTCAATCTTCTCAAAAAGTATATTTTTTTATTCGATATAATGTAAGGATTCAATAAGCTTATGAATTGTTAAACCCTTTTTTAAACCGTTAAATCTATATTAGATGTACGACGAACGGTTTAATGGCTAGTTTTAATTTTGCACGTTAGAATTTTAAATTTGCAGATCTTATTCGCTTTAAATTGTATCATCCAAAGTTAAATATACTTTATTTTGAAAGGCCATTCTTGTGATATTGATAAAATTTCAAATGTTTGACAACATTTCAATAAAAATCTGAGAACTGTTATATTTTGTTTCCATTCTTAATTTGGCACTGAGCACACCAAGAATACTCTCGTGGTGGATCATTAGAGGGAGGAGCCTCCTCCTCTGTCGTGTAACAATCAAATATTGAACATTTGCAACTCCCCCACTTTCCCCTAGAATCTATTTTTTTGTCAGACAACACGTTTAAAAAGTTAATAGGTTTTCTTTACAAAAACAATAGAATTATTATTTAATGTGCTACTTGAGGAAATATATTTATCTATACATATAATAAAATTGAATGTACAATAAAATTGTGCGTACAATAAAATATACACGGAAAAATTCTATACACGGAAAATATTTTAGAAAGAATGATTAATTTAGCGTATAGAATGATAATAAAAACCGGAAAACCTTTGTTAGAATTTTTGTTTGTCTGTAAGTTATTTGCATATATATTTGGAATACATTTTTTTACCCTACAAACTGGCCAAATGATGAATTTTATTGAGGTAAGTAAAAAAATCAATCTTATGGGATCCCTAAAAGGGAGGAAATAACCACTTAACCTCTAAAGTGTGATCAATCCTCTTGATATTTTTCCCAAAGGTTGCTTACGCTAAGACTCACTATCAAACAAAATGATTGACTCTTTAAAAGTACCTAACTAAAGTCAATCCTACCATGGCCTTTTAAAATAGTACTAGCTCTGCCCTGTGGTTTCACTCGCGTGAAATTCGGAATAAGAAAATTAAATGTTTTTCTACGTTAGTATTAAAGCAATGATAACCAGTGACATACTGTATACAAATGGCTCCACTCTATAGAGACCATAATTTTACAAATATTTCGTACCACATTTATTTATTTACTTGAATGTACCTAATTGATATATATGGCGGACTTATTGCTATGCTAGCAATCTCTTACAGCCGACCATAATACTGGACCAGCCCCGTTCGACGAACGGCCAGGAATCGAACCCGGGTCCCCGCGGTGCGCCGCGTTGTCAAAGGCCGTATGCCTTGTAATCAACCCACCACACCATGGCGACGACATTTAGGTGAGCATCATGATGATCTAGTGACGGACTCAACCAACGCTAGCTAATCTCCGTTTTTAACTTTTTAGCCTGGAGATAATTTTGATGAATTTCAATTTTTTAAATGTTTGTGAATATTTTTCTTCTCCTTCACACTAGATTGTTTCTTCACAAGATATTAATCTACGTGTTGTGATTAATATTAATAATCCATAAATTTGATTATTAAGAAAACATGATTAATTAAGAAAACGTCGTTTAGTAATGTACAAAGCTGTTTTAAATTTAAATTACATCGTGAATGTAATAAATACAGATACTGTTACATTTATCACATTATAAAATAACAACTGTGTAAATATTCTCTCTATTGTAACCATATTTGTCCGTTAAACTTATATTTTTTTTGCGGTACACCTTGACACTTATACAGGGTTAAGTTTAAAAAAATGAGAGGACTGTCTATTAGATCCAACAATTCTTTTAAAAATCCCTCATTTGAAAATCAACTTATAACTGTCCTCCATTGAATTCACAATTTTTATTGCGATATACCTTGACACTTATACGGGGTAAAGTTTAAAAAAATGAGAGACCTCTCAATTAGATCCAACAGTACTTTTAAAAATCCCTCATTTGTAAATCAACTTATAACTGTCCTTTGAATGATTTTATGTTTGGCTATTTAATGTGACTAATGATGCAATAATTTATAACAAAAAAACCTTCAGTGCACTTGCGTGGCTTACAGTAGCGAAACCCATGATGCTAAATGCGGATTTATTTCAGCGTCGTGAGCACCTATTGGATTTTGCAGATTATATGGTAGAAAGAAAAAAATTTTATAGGTAGTATACCTTTTCACATGAAAATACTCGAGCGCGTCACATATTGACAGTGTATATACCCCACGTCTTTTCGATGACGGAGATATGTTAATCTGCCGGTTTGCATGGTGGGGGTAGCCATACGAAAGGGTTAAAAATGGGAAAACAAATTTACTCGAGCGCGTTAGATATTCAGAGGGGATGTTAAGTGGACCCGAACGAAGCTCCCATCCAAACGACTGGCGTTTTGGATGAGATGCAAGTTCGTGGGGGCTTTTTGAAAATGCAAAAAAAACGCTATTTTGAAATAGACGAGCGCGTTAGATTTTTAAACGGAGGGTTCAGCATGTTGTCCTGATCGTACTGATTCATCATTAATCTGTTGATTATTTGGAGGGATTTTAATTTTTTTTTTTGGGAAAAAGTTTTTTATCGTATTCTCCACACACGTAAATCTATTTCTTTTAATTATAATACATATAAACACATTGTTGATGGGTAATAACTTTAGAAAAGTCATACGAGAGTATAGTCTGGGGTGCGAGAGAGTGAGAGATAGAGAAAGAGTGAAAGGGGAATACATGCCTCACTGAATTTTATTGACGATTTTTTTACTGCGGCTTGTCGAAATCGGGAACTTATATTTTACCCGTTACCCTTAAGTTATTTGCTTCCAAATAAATATAATTCGACCACGCTCGAGAATGTCGAAGTAATGCTTTTTATTGCAAGTTTGTGATCCCCCCACTCCCTTACGTCACACTCAAATCACGTCAGATTATTGAAATACACACTTTTCAGCATGTAATTAACACATCACACCTCAATCTGGCGCTCTCGAGTATTTCAAACTATCGATTTTTTTTAATATTCTGATCGGTTGCCCTACACGCGCGGCCCTATATAGAAAGCTTACATATGGTGAAGATACTCCAACAGGGTGCAAGGTATCCCCCATATGTTAACCTGCCGCGTTTGAATAAATCCCAAAATCATCCCCTATTGGGCTCCCCTGCTATTAGAGTACGGATCTTGTAATCCAAAATCACATTTTTTTTGAACGATGATGCATGTGTGAACGTGCGGTGGGCGTGAAGTCATTCCCAGAGAGCAAACAGCGCGCCGTGCCGGGCGGAGTCTCGTCCCCAACCGTGGCCGTCAACAAATGATCGTAAAGGTTGACGTTGTTTAGCCAGTTTCAAAGCGTTATTACTTTTTTAATGTCCGATAGCCTGTTTTATCAATTTATTTTGGGTTAATTGCGCAGGGAATTATTTTTTTTTAATTAATCTACAACATTCACACTACGCTATATATTTCTGGGCATATGGACTTAAGTGAAAGTGTCCGACATGTACATTCTTGAACATACAATTTCGAACATTTCGATTCAGTACTGTACCGACCTTGCACTCGCGAAATTAGATGAGACGCGCTGAACGAGTTGACATTCATCGATTCATGATAATATTCCGGGCAAGGATAATGCGAACAGATTTTATGGCAAAGAGAACATCCCATCTCAACCTGATGAAAATCAACGACGCTGTTATTTTAATTAATATTGATAATATTAAATACTCATAATTATAGTGTACTAGAGTTTGCCCGTGGTACTGCCGGTTGATGAACATAATTATATGTAACCTATCTTCTAATATAGAATGTATATTATCTGTATGTAAAAGAAATACAAACAAACAAACTGACAACGCTTCACTTATCTGTATTCCGTTTAAAATTTGTTTCATTTAATTGGGCATTTGACTAATTTTTTTTTATTTCATTAATCATAATTTCAAGGTACAAGCAATTCATTAATCATAGCAATTTCATTAATCATAATTTCAAGGAAGAGTGAAAATTTTTTTGAATAATTTTAAAAATTGACAGAGTTATAAGTTTGAATTTAACCTTTGGAGAAGGACGGCGATACTGTATTGTGAGGTCATTTTTAATATTGCACATTATATTCTACGAGAGGAAAATAGACAGGGATATACCCAACTTTACCCGTATCTTCAAATTTAGAAGCCTTCAACTGGCTCATTTTTCAATCAATTTTTGAATTTTTTTCAAGACTGGTTTTTAATTAACTTATATTTCACAATATTGTACGAAAAATATCAAAATTTGGAATGAGCCAACTATCGTATTATATTATCGGTTTTTCGGTTGTGCTTAAACGCGCAGATATTGTATTTAAGTACACACATGTATTCATGTAACAACCGGATGGCCAAGTCATTTGTTAAAACAAAATGCAAAGAATATAATAGTGAAGAGTAACTATTAATGCAGAAGTTAGTGATTGTTTACTTCGGTTGACATTTTAATAACGTCAGCCGAAAGTTTAAAGTACCTAAAGTCGAAAGTTTAAATATTAGGCTACCCTTGACACCCGCAGGTGTATAAATCTGATTATAGGGGAAAAAAAGGGAGGATGGTGTTAGATATTATTTCTAATTCTAAATTGGCAATATTAAGTAAATATTTATTGCTACGCAAATCTTTGGTGATAAATAAATTAGCACGTTCCTGCCACCTACGAATTATTAATTTACAATTGGAAACGGACATCGGCAAGATGGCGTGTTAATATGCCGAATTGCTTTTACTTAGGTATCATTTAAAAACATGTTTACGACGTTTATCAGCATGACACGCAATTATTTCAACAAGTTATACATATATATTGTCCATTGAAACAAATTAATGGCAAAGAGTTGCGAGCACACCCGGATTTAAAACACGTTATACGAGTCTTTAGATAAGCGGTGCACAGTAACGTGTAAGGTGCTAGAGGTTGCATACATAGACAATGTACATATATTACTCTTAAAAGTGAGATGTAAAACAATATCTAGACATTTTATATGTGTCAAGATATTGTGAGTTCAACGAGTGTTATCAAAGGTCCCAGCTTTTCACAAAACGTATCCCGGGTTGCAAAAATATAAAAATAAATGTTTTAATAAAAATAACCTTATATATTTTTTTCATATCTAAAGCTCTCACAAAGATCTAAAACTTTTATACACTGTAATATGCTGTTTGGTGTACAGTCACCTATTCACAATTATTGTCTTTCACTAAGAATAAAATATTTAATATTACTTATATAAATGTATTATCCGCAGACATTGTTTTTTGAGCCAAATCAGGCGGAGAGTCTATCGGCGCAGGCGGCGCAGGCGGACGTCGCCCCGTTGTTGTTGCGACGGCGACGCCGCAAGGCGTAGTTCCTCTCGCGGGACGGGAACTTCGGCGTCTTCCTCGGCGCCAGCTCGGGAGTAGATCGCGACATCGCCGTCGGATGGGAACTCTCGTCCATCTTCGGAGACAATCCTCGCGAGCAGAGCTGCACTAGGTAGGCCAGCTTGCCGTCGATATGGTGGAAGATGCCCATGTCGGCTCCGCAGCAGCACGGAACGCAGATAGATCGGATCGGCGCACGCGCATGTGTCGCCGCGGTCCTCGGGACCGACCGAACTATAAACGCTCTGCCTCCAATGAAACACAATAATGGTGCGTGTTCTGCACGGTCTTCATATTACTTAAAATTTAATCCGGCGCACCGTTCGTGTCGCCGTCTCAATGCCGATTGAATAGGTACGCGTCAAATGGAGTTTTAACTCTTCGCACGCACACACATACACACACACACCACACTCACGGATCGCGTCGTCGACGTCATCGTCCGACGTATTGTAGATTGGACCGACCGCGGACGTCTAAATAATTGTATTGTTTTCTGAAACGTGCAGTAATTATTTTATCTCAATTACGGCACTGATAAGCGATACCGCTATCGTTCGTGTCCGGGACGACTACATTTATTTAATCTTGAGTCGAATAATAATCACAAGGACAGCGCGAGGTAAAGTAGAAACATTTGAAGATTGAAAAATAGTATGAGTGTGACTGAGGAACGATTGCAACGTGCTCTTGTATTATTTAAACTTCATAAGAACATGTCATCCATCATTACTTAACTTATGTTACGGCGGGGTGCGATACAGAACAAATCATGTTTTGAACACGCTGAAACTATTTAAATAAGTCCAAAAACAGCCAATGAATATTTTTTTTCCATTAAATCTTAGTGCAAAGTTTGGGAGTCTTGAGTTGGTATTAAATATTTTACAGATATATGTACCACCATATCTATGTCTTCCAGTGATAGCAGTTAGATTACCTCCCAAATTCCCAAATAACCACCATGGCCGCCTTCAGAATTCCGACTAGGGCCCGTAACAATCCGTCTAATACAAAAGAGGGTACCTTCGAAAACAGTTATCACCCAAATTGTATTCAAGTTGTGTATCTCAAGAAACAAGTGTTTGCGAGGCGACGTTACCTTTTACCACTGTTTACATGCAATACAGCTATATGTCCTTGCTTCCTACCACGGCCCAGTGAGAGCTGGCATGACAATGATAACCCTATGCTTGTAGCACTATGTAAGTATGTTGTACTATAGTGTAAAATAATATCAAACATTTCATTCTGTGACCCTAGCGGTCACAGAATGAAATGTTGTAAATATATGATCTCTCAAAGTACTCTTCAATATATCTAGTGAAAGAAGTTCAATACTCTTCAATAAACCTTGAAGCTAGAATCATTTAAAGAGATCGTTCAATATCGACTGCCTCGAACGGCCGAATCTTCACGACAATGGTTAAAAATATATTTGAATTGTTGTAACTACTGATCGGAGGTATTGACGCAGCATCAGACTAAAAGAAGGTTTCAACCTAATTCCTAAAATGCCATATTTTTAAAAATTTTAATGAGTAAAAAAGCAGCAAAATTTCCTTTTGTGATTGCAATGAGATGAGGTATGGAGTAGTCAATTGCTATAGAACAAAACGTCGTCACCAACACTAAGGTCCTTTTTAGAATGATTTGCCGTTTGTGCAATGCTTAACGACTTTCGAGGGTGCAGAATGAAAATAATATTATATTCCTTCGAGGGCACAGAATGAATGTAATATTAAATTATTTCGAGGCATAGAACGATAATAATATTCTATTCTTTCGAGGGCACAGAATGGATATAATATTACACTATTGGCAAGTAAATATTTGTGTGTTTTTAGATCATCTAACTTAAGGGAATGATGACAGCTTTTCTAGAAATACCAACTATGGTAAGATTTTAGTAAAAATCTAGTATTTAAAGACAATTAAAGATAATATTTAAAGACTGCCTAAATCCGACGACGTTCAAGTGAATCACGCCCGTATGCACCACACACGGTCAGGATTCTCAATTGGATTTACTGATAGTTAAAACCTACTTTGCATGAATTCTTTAGCAAATGGACCGTGCCATAGGGCACGATCGGTAAAGTAGAGTCTAGTTCCGACTCAACTGATAGCGAGAAACAGAAATACGTTTTTAACTGTTAGTAAGTCCGACTGATGGTCCTGACCGCGTTTGGTACATTGGGCGTCAGTACAATTGACGACCAATGTTAATATAGACGGAAGGAAAGCTTCGAACTCTCTTCTTAAATCATTCGTTTCTTCATTTCTTGGTCAACTACATAAAAATAGTGAGTTAATGAAAATAAAAAAAAACAATGCAAGAAGATAAAAAACGTAGAAACTATTTAAGGTTATTTCATCGACTTTACATTAGGCTAGAGTAGTGTGAGGTTTGACTATTGAAGTTTTTCTTACTCGACTAACGAACAGTCTGCAGTTATAGAAACACGGATAAAGACATTTTATACTTATCGAATGGTTCATTCAAGGCAACGGGTGTTACCGTAAACCTCATCTGAGGTCGACAAATGCTACAAACAATGTGGACATAGCAACTAAAGATCCTTCACTTGACGAAGCACTAAACGGTTGTGCATGCGAGCGCAACTGCGTGGTTCTTGGTTGACGTTCTTTTTATTACTCTACATTCGTGAATATTTCGCCCGAAAAAAGACAGTCATAGCACGTTTACAGGAAACAAGAGATTTTAAGCTAGGATATTTGCGTCGGTTAAGTTGAAATAAAAGAAATGTTTTAGGAATTGATAAAAAGTCACGATTTGAAAAAGTCCTACTTATTTATTATTTCAGCGTTTTTGGAAAAAATATGGTATAAAGCACTTTATATATGAAACTAATAGACTGAAAAAGATATAGTAACTAACGGGCGTGTAACCGTAAACTATAAATATCACTGGAAAACTACTTGGTTCTCATGTGAAGGTTAATTTTTGAAGAGGTTGTAAAATAAAATAATTTCTTCTAATTTTATTAAATTTATCTTACTTATAATTAAGACTATGTTCATATTAAATAAAATCAATTAAAAAAAAGTGAAATCAATCGCGGAACCAGTGACATCCTACATCAATTCATATTTCATTAAGTTTCTAGAGTTCATGGATAAGTTATGATACGGCGAGGAGCTAATTTTTAATTATGTGAGATAGGCGACAGTCCATTGTGTTCAGTTAAAAATCATGTAACATATTATATGTAGACCTTATGCTTAACTTCTGAAAGCGGCGAAAATCGAGTATTTCAAAATATTTTTTTACATTGGAGAGTTACCATAATAAAAGATTGATGTGGAAACATGATAAATTTACAACAACACAATAATTCAACTGAAATTGATTTAGAGTAAATGTCTTTTTCTATTAAAACTATTTTCTTTCGTTGGTGAAACATGTTACATACCAGTAACTTTGATCACGTCTCCAGCAATTTTATTGTAGGATTCATGGAATTTACTAAGCATATCGACATATCTATTTGTTCATTTGTCTTTAATATATAAATACATAAGGCACATTAATTGGTTCAGGAGCAATATCTGCCAATCAAACAAAGCAGATTGTGAATACAGTTGCAAAAAAAAAACAGTTAAAACGATAACACATAATAAATAAGATAACAAATAAAACGGCTAGCTAACAAAAAAATTACAGATGATAATTGATTAATAAAAATATATGACCAAGAGTAAGGGAGAGAGGCAGAATTTAGCAGAGTAAACCAGGGAGTTTGTATCGGGAGTTACGAAAGGAATTTTTTCAGACGACCTTTGAATGCGCGAATTGACAGCGCATCAAGGATGTCAGGGTCCAAACTGATTACCCAGTTTGGTATCATGAACAGTGAAGGAATATCGTAGAAGGAGATATTTAGGGATAAGTAAAATAAGGATTTTCAGAGCGAAATACAATGCCATGCGCACCTAAGCCTTAGAGTCTAGACCAGAGATCATTCGAGCTACGAGACTGCTTCAATACATTAAAGAAAAGGTAGAGAATATGCGGATTACACCAATATGGAATCTCAAACAGTTAAAAAAGGCCCTGTAATCAGAAACATTGCCGTCCCTACGGTTGAACACGTAGGTAGTGCACAAATTTTGAAGTCGCTACATAGGTTACGTCCTCAGCCGCAGCGACGCGGCCGTTTCCAGTGGAGCGCTTCGCCATTACGCAAACGTTGGACGAGCGGTGACCCTTTAAGCGCATATTCCGTTCGTGATATTCATTTGACATACGATCGGTGATCGGCAATGCATGAAAATTGCTCTCCGACTATTTATAGCAGCGCGACTGAGTCACGCGCCGAGTGATGTGTGTCAAGAGCGCGCAGCGCAGCGTGCCGGCGCGCGCACTAGCAGGCATGGGACACTTTAAGTACCTCACTTTCTTCCTTATTACTGAATATTTGACGTGGGCCGTGATCGTGAGATTCGCCATCACAGCAACGTAAGATTTTTAAGAGTCACTTATGTATATTAACAAAGCGCTATTTTATCATTTGAATTCGTTGCATGTTGCCACCGACGTGATGAAAGTAGACAACGTTTGACAGAGGAATAATTTTTCTTTTGTTAATATGAAATTTTTTTTTTAAATTTTTTTTTTGTCATAGAAACGTATTTTGTGGCGTACTTCTACTAGAAATAATAGTGGAAGTATCCGTGTACACCGTGTAAGTTGACGGAAGTAATGGTAACGTGGTTAACAAATAAGCATACTTTCAACATGATATGTGTTTGCATGCTATAATTGGCAATATTTTCAATTAAAGAACGAAAAATTTCTTTCAGTTAGTTGCCTTTAAAACATAAACTCACATAGTTACATGCATAAAATTACAATTGACTGATTAATATAGGACTGATTTAATATAGGACTAAATTACAATACAGATACAGAAGTATATATCTAGACAAATAAACAGAATAAACGCTTACCTCCAGGAATGTGGCTGGAATCCAGGGCAAGTTTCCGGACAATTGTCACATGGCTTTCCCTCTGCGATCTCGCGTATTCTAGCCCCCTGTAATGTCATATGACAGTTTGATCATTATACTGTAGAACATTTTAAAATACGTAAATAACAATGCGCTGTGAACACTAAAGCAGAGAAATAGAAATAGAATTTTACTGACATATACTGTTTATATACAGTGTATATCAATGAAAAATTCTAAAAAGTGATCTCTGGTTCCTTACAGAATGTACTCCGTCACGCGGACGTCGCGGCGGAGAGCCGACTTGCGTTTGAAGAAGCTATCGGCTGAGCTTTTCCGAGCGACCTTATTTGAGTAGGTCGTTGACGTAAGTTGGAAAGTTGGGTACGTACGCACCGTCGCGCCGCACAGGTTCTGACCTAATGAGATCGTGACGAGCGAGTTAGTTACCTGCGCTTTACCCGGGTCACTATTGGTCTCCGCATCTGGCAAATGTATCTGTTCATCGTCGTACGCCACACTGCCTGGTATGTAAAAAGTCGTGGGAGGGTTGCAGATGAACCGCCGATAGTTTTTAATATTTTGGCATGATTCATCACTCGATGAAAATGATGAGGACGAGGGAGACGTGCTATTGTTCTTCGACATGAACTTCATGCAAGACCGTCGCGATTTTTCTTGCGTCGGTTTATGCTGGTGACCCCTCGATTGATTCTCAGCGATGCGTCGCCGGTGTCTTTTGACGGGTGGCAGGCGATTCCTCTTTTGCACGATAACTTCATTGTCACTATGTGAGTTGAATTTGGCGTTGTACTCGGCTGGCGACCAACCTGCGTGATTTACGTAATAATCTCTTCGTAACAATTCTTCAGCCGCTGGGTCTTTCCAGAACGATTCCATATAATGCTGTTCTCCGAGATAAAAGTCCAGCTCTCTGTCATCAGTATCTGTCCTAGATTCTAAGTGCGGTGGTTTAGAAGCGTCTTTCTTAACATCCCGCCTTTTATCGTCCATGTTTTTTTTATCGTTGTCTTTCGTCCAGTTGTTTTTGTATTGGAAAGATTGTTTTAAAGCTTTTTTTATGTAGCTGGCCGGCGATAAGGAAAATAAATGTGTGTTTTTTTTATAAATGTTCGTGACTGATTCCTTGCACGTTGTCATGCCGATGAATCTAGGACCGGAACCCAGTTGAGTAGAAAGAATGCCCTTTATACAACAGTGAACACGTTTACACAGCCGCTCCCATGGCGCTTCGCCGTGCGATGTTTTGGGTAAATTATAGTTCGTTTTTGATAATGAACATCCCCTTTCACGACATCTACGGTTATTTATTTTGAAAGCACAGTAATATAACATTATTATTATAAAATATACGCCAAGTTCGAATATTACTTTGCCCGTTTAACATGTTTAAGAATTACACTGCGCTGCTATGTAGCGTTGCATGTTGTTAAAGGGTAGAAGCGAGAGTGTGCGCGGAGCGACACTGACGAGCAACACGACCGTATCCTCGCTCGCCTCCTACCTCGCGCGTTTATTTTGCGTCAATCACTATCAATCGCCCAATACAAAGGTTTCTTATCACTAATGAAAATTGGCCAAAATGGTTTACAGTTGTATTTTTAAGAAACATAAAACGAAGTGTCATTATGTTTGTTTGGCTGTCTGTACATACGCACTAACCTGACCAAAATCGAGCTGTGACGATGAGTCGATATCATTTATTGTAATTTGACAAATCATTAAATGTTTTTAATTAAAAAAAATATCTAATATAAATATCCTTTATAGCTCCTCTATGGAATATCAAACTATTCAGTGTATTACAACGTTTTTCAAACAAAAGTTTAAAAAACACTTCTCGCAGCAACCGAATTTTATTATCAGTAAAAAATCGTACTATATAATATTTATTTGTACGTAGGTTTTTAGAAATTTATTTTGTTAGGTGATAAAGGAAATGAAAGAATATTCATTGAGATTTGGGTAAAAATAAAAAAAAATGAATAAGTATAAATACGAAAGAAGTTGAAAATCCATCAACCTCGAATTAAAGTTTTACTCAGCGCCAGCTAGTGGTAAACGTTTAAACAGTTAATTGTTACCGGTAAGATGAATTGTGTAAGTGTCCCTATACTGTTGCAGTTATAGTCCGCTAGATGTCAGTAATTAAAAATTATTATTTGCTACTTTTATATGTGGTAGAATGTTCATCCACTAGATGGCACGCTAATTTATAAAATATCCATTGTGCATAGCTCCTGTCATTTTAACAAATAAATACCTGTGGTATCTGAGACCATTTGTTTTCTTTAGTGGGATTTACAGGCTTCATCACATAAAATATATAAAAATATTATAATTAATTATAACATATTTTATTCGACTTCAGTAATAATATTTATGGTTTTGAAATGTTGACACCTTTTCAAAATTGGCGAATATCATCACTATAGAATTAATGAAGAATGTTTCAAAAAGCATAATCATCAACTTTTTTATTATTGTTATTGGGTTTACTTGAAATAAAAATATTTTGCAGTTTTAAGACCTTTTAAAATTTTATCACCCTATTTTAGCCATTATTACTCTAAAAAATCGATTAAACGACTAAAACATACACTACGGGTTCCGTACATTCCTTTATAGTTAGTTACATTTAAAAATGTAATTTAAAGGTACTGTATATAATTTAAGGACTACAAATATTCATAGTACTTTTTATTGTATATTATGCTTCAAAGAAATGTGCATTCAGTGCAGATTCTAAAAAGTATATTTCCTAATTTTCCACATGAAAAAAATATAATGCTACTCTATTAAAACAAGAATTTGTTTTGACTCTATCATAAAAATTTAGAATTTCAATGAACACCTTCCATTATATTGATTTTTTTACTTCTAACTTTTATTTAAAGTTGACGAAAAATCTCGCTACGGTGGAGGATTCGTAGTGAATGACTGATTTCCTTTCATTTTAGTGGGATCTTCAATCCATCCGTACCATCATGCAGTCTAGAGATTACGAAATACCGTAACCGCCATGGTGACATACCTTATTCATTTTACATATATATAATTTCCTATTTAATTATCACATATACCATTTCTTACAGGCTCTCTATTTAATTATCACATATACCATTTCTTACAGGCTCTCTATTTAATTATCACATATACCATTTCTTACAGGCTCTCTATTTAATTATCACACACACAATTTTCTACAGCTTCTCTATTTAATTATCATTAATACCATTTTCTACAGGTTCTATATTTCGAAAAAAATTTAAATACAATTTTTAGATATATCTCAATTTCCTTACTTTTTCATATTTTCTAGGTAGTTAACCTAATTTTAACGGGACATTTAAATTTATTACAATATTTTTCCCTTCTTCATTTAGTACGACATGAAAAATATTGAAATAAATTTATAAGCACCAAAATACACCGAACCTAATACGGGCAGCGTTCACGGCAAGGTGACGTAAACCCAACCCTTTGTGTGGTTATTTAAATGGAAAACAATGTTCACCATAAATTACACACATGACGTCGCATAGTACGTACCACCACCAGTATTTTAACACCGAAACAGTCATCAGGCAAACGCAGTCATCGGGAACGATAGTTGATATTGAAGTTTAAAATAGAGCAAATGGGTAACCGTTTTGCTCCAATCTTTTCTTGCGCCTCCCTTTTTGAGTAATTTGATATTTAAGTGTGTAGATGTCACGGTTATTATTATACTGCTTGTATGCCGATTAGTATTTCCACTAGGGCTGATTGCAACTTATATAACAAGTATATATAATTTCAACTTTATACAAGTCACTTGCTGAAATTTCATTTTAAATAAACAAAAAAATATATCACTAAATATAGAAATGTGTGCGGGTATGTATACCATGGACCATAGTATATTTGCTCGCTATGGACTTAATGCCACGTGTGTATCTAATAAACCGATGTTGGAAGACTGAATTTTGTATGGTTTCATATTACAGTGCTGCAAGCGATCATCTTCGCTTTAGATACATACGTACGAGTATGAACGTTTTGCTGAGATGAAACGCAGAAATAATATTCCCACCTCAATTAGCACTTAGCAGATATTGTAAATGGACCCTAATCATATTATGATCACCGATGCAAGCGTAAGACTAAGATAGAAGAAATTATACATCTAACATCTACTGACTTTTGATGTGCTTGGGATGAGAGTCATGTGTATGTCTATCTGATCAATATTCAGTCTGTTATGATGAATTTAAAATAATAAGTTTATCTCTTTCCGTACACAGTCTCTTGGGAGAAAGAATATGTACAAGATACAATTAAATTATTGTTCACATTATTCTAGTATTTTAGTTGAGTATTCAGTAATTTATTAACCACTAAATGTTTTAGTAACTGAAAAGTGTCCGAACATGATATATTAGTGAATGTTGAGTCAAGATGAACGGAGTACAACGTTACAAAGTAAGAATAGGGTAGTTGACTCATCCCCAATTTTGATATTTTTCTTACAATATCGTGAAATATAAGTTAATTAAAAACCAGTCTTAAAAAAATTCACAAATTTATTAGTTCACAATTGAATATGGGTAAGAAAATGGATCAACAGGAGAATGCATTAAGAGTTATAAATGTTCTTCTGACGGAACTAGAAAGAGTAGATCCCAAACAATACTTTGCGGCATTAAGAATGACGGAGAGTTGTTT
Organism: Druceiella hillmani; assembly: GCA_039881145.1. Taxonomy (NCBI): domain Eukaryota; kingdom Metazoa; phylum Arthropoda; class Insecta; order Lepidoptera; family Hepialidae; genus Druceiella; species Druceiella hillmani. The sequence goes on along the minus strand of JAYKKI010000038.1, from coordinate 9,167,158 downwards.
TAATTTTTAGATGACAAAAATGCATTCACAATTTCAGTGCACTGATACCCATTTAAGAAGTGCAATGCCTACAAAAACAAAATTTAAGGCAGTGCTATACTTTCTTGCTACTGGAAGTGGTTTAAGGACACCGGCACATATATTTCGAGTTGGAAAATCAACAATTTCACAATTCATTCCAAAAGTCAGTGATGATATTTATAATTCATTTAATAAATATGGTTATCAAAATTAATAAATATGCTTTACAAAAATGAGTGAAAACAATTTTTAGCCTTTATAATTAAAAATACATCTTAAAAATTAACATTACACATATTGTTGCAGTGATGATGCCGTTTGATACAATTATGACATTGTTTGGCATATTTCAAATTTGCACCGTATTAAAGAAGTTTGATTGATTGCCTAGAAAATATTACTTAAGACTGTTTTGGGGATTTGTCGTTAACATAAATATATCTCTGCAAGATGTTGAGGCAGGGCTATGTGGTGGTACATTGTGTTTCAATAATTCTGTCTTAGTTAGAACAGCTTTGTCGAATTTTATTCAAATAAAGTTGTATTTTTTCTTATGCCTTCACTGCCAATAATAACGCTAAAGATTTTAGTTGTATATCAACATATCGTTATCTTCTACCGGGAAATTAATAGCCCCTTTTATCCTTTTAAATTTCTTATACATACCAAGAAGCTGAGAATATTTTTGCCTTTTCTGAGGAGGTTTAAGTTCACGTAACTGAGAGTCCTCTATGGGTTCGGTGTCTGCTGCAGACTTGCTGTCTTCATCTATACTCTCTTGGCTTATCTGATTAATTTATAATTATATATATATATATATATATATATATATATATATATATATATATATATATATATATATATATAATCTTATTACATAGAAAAAAAAACATATAATCCTTATGATCGTTTGGTTTCCAAGCATAACATATTGAAAAACTATTGAAAAGGGCTTTCGAGATGAATGGAACTTTCCTGGATGTTATGGAGCAATCGATAGCAAGCATGTCATCGTTAAATCATTTCCCGAGTCAATAAATTTATAACAATATTATTTTAGTGGAAGTAGCAGACCTTAAATATTGTTTTAGTCATATAGACATTGGAAGAGTTTCTGATCATGGGATAAAATACTTTTGGCATAATGGCTGCGAAATTTTGAGTATTGGAGAAATCGTCGCGCTATAGTCCTGATACAATTACTACGATCGTAAAAGCGTGTTGCGCTCTACTTAATTGGCTGAAACAAACAAAATTGCAGAATAGACAATTTGAGTATACTGTCGATACCGAAAATTTGAGTTAGTTTTGGTAATTTGGACGAGCCAGAGCATCTTGGTTTGGTACAGCGGTAAAGTTATTTAGTCAATTGTTCATCCCGAAGGTGCCAGGATCTTCGCGATAAATATGCAGATTAATTTGTGGGAGAAGGATCGGTTCCTTGGCAGACAAGGATGATAAAATTACCGATATGATAATTATTAATAATAAATTATATTCACAAACACAACTCTGTATATCTGTCTAAATCTACAGATAAATAAAAATTTAACTGCATTTAACCTTCTGACTACATTGCTATGATTTTCTCTTGTCTGTCCGTCCGTCTCGCACATCATAATCATTTTATGCCTTAGTTTCGGCACCGGGTTTGTTGAAATAGTTTATTTTTCTCAATTCTTGCTTTACGCAGATCTACAAGGCGACATTAATTGTTAATGGATAATAAGAAGTAACTGTTGCAAAAAAGTAATGGTTTTTCTTACTCTAAAAAGTAATAAATAAAAAAGTTTAAAAAAGTGGAAAATATATATTAAACAATTAACCATTTTCACAACGAAAAATGTCACAATAAGTAAAAACCCACACTGCCTTCATATTTTTTATTCTCAACTTAATCCCCTTCTCACTGAACCCATTTATATTCATCGTATCTTCTAAATTACTGTATGCATATTGGCTTTCTTATTTTTGTACAGGGGAGATTTAATATTTTAAATCCACCCATGATTTAAGTATTCCACTACAAATTTGAAAGTTGTATCTTCGCTCCAATGAAACTATATCTTTATGATAACTAAATCACTTAACTAAAGGTAACGTGTTCTGACCTGCCTCGCGGTTTATTTAATGTTTAGAGTGGAGGGCGTTACTCGATCTAATAATTGAAACAAAGTGGATTGTTTGCCATCAATTGCTCCACAACATCTAGGAAATTTCCATTAATTTCGAAAATCATTCTTAATAGTTTTCCAATATGTTGTGCCTGGAATCTATTACATGTTTTTTTATATCAGTAAGATTATATTTATTTTTTATTTATCAGCTAATCCGAGAGAGTGCAGATGAAGACAGCAGATCTGTAGCAGACACTGAACCCACAGAGGACCCTGGATTTCGTGAACTTAAACCTCCTAAGAAGAAGCAAAAACATTCTCAGCTTCTTGCCACGTTCAAAGAATTAAAAGGGATAATAGAGACTGTTAGGTTAGGTTATTGTTATTTTCCGGTAGGACGTAGAACTCGCCACCCGAATAAAATACTAATATAATGTGAACCAGGCTTAATATGAAATAATCTTAAAGCCGATAATTGTAGGTTTCACATGATAAAATTCTCAACGTTCATCAGTAGAAAAGCGGGACCGCAAGTTGACGTGTATTGATTGTCCTCATAATCAAGTCATGTCGTAGTTATAGTTAGAAATGGCGTGTGCCGAATATCACCCCTCGGAAAGGCGGTGACACGCCTCCATGAGCTATTCGGGGAACTTTTTAATTTGTTAGAGTAGTTATAGCAGTGCTGTCCAGCGTTTTTTTGTCCGAAGATTGCTTCATTAGCAGGGTTTCCTATTAACTAATAGTGCATGACTTGGGCATGAGCGGGAAAACGGGGAGAGTTTAGCGATAAAAAATATAATTTCAGAAAAGCGATGTCTTACTTGACTTGAAAATAATACCAATAAGACAGAGAAGGGATCTGAATAGATATCAATGAAATATTTCTTTTACTTTGTTCCAGTGGTAGACTGAAATCTTCTGAGTAATGTGATACAAAATCAAGAATTTACAATTATTGTTGTCATATACACCAATTAGTACACAAATAAATTGATTCTACAAAACCAGCGCAGAATCCTCTTAATATTGTCGGTAATGACACATACATCGGATAGAATCAAACAGAAGGGTCTCTCCACTACTAAAATTTTGCTTGTTTGAAGGAGGCACACACCGAATCAATTAAAGTCAATGAAGGAGTCTTTCTAGCATTCTTTGTGCCTAGTGTGGACGATTTACCATATACCAACGAATCTTTGAACCTTGCTTTCGTGCAAAGTCCATCTGGAGTGCGCCATTTTAAAATGAGAATGTATGCAACGCAAGCTGACACGATTTTCAGATAGAAAACACCTGTAAATGGAAAATAAAAATAAAAAGTGGTCCATTGAATTTTTATTTTTATTAATTAATTTACATACAGAAAAGCCACGTTTTGTGATTTTAGTCACAAGGAATATAAATAAAAACTAAAAGAAATAATGACTACAAAGAAATATTTAAAACTCCACGATATCGATGTCATCCACTTAAAAGATGGAATATTTATTAATGTCTTTTCAGTGAAAGCGACAAGGTTATAAGGATACTGAGGAGTCATGCGCTGGAAGTGGGAAAATTTTTAAATTATAGTAACTAAATAGGTTTTGAACAAATGAAATTTCTGTTAAATAAGTTTATCCCGCGTCCAACACAGAATTTATCGAATTTGGATAGAACAAATGGCTTGACATGTACCCGCCATAATGCGAGCCAAAGCTTTAGGGCCAGACGCTTGATACAGCAGTCTCGTTTTAACTTCCATGCTTTGCTTCTGGGGAAAAGAGCATTGAAAATCATTTTCACTTGAGTCCACAAAATGAATTGAGAAAGTACCCAGAGACCTATCGGATGGGAGAGCGGCTCAGTTTTAACTACAGCACTACTGCCCAGTTTTAATAACATTGTGTCGAGATGGATTTCGTACTAGGTAAGATATGTCTGTCCGTATGAGTGAGCATCTTCTAAATTTGTTTACTACTTCCGTATAGGCAAGAATTTTCCTCTGATCTTGTAACTGATGACGAAAGCTGGTTACTCTATGCCAATACCACTCATCGCGACTACTGAATTCCTTGCGATGGTTATGTACCGGAACAGCCCAAATATTGTTGATAATTTTAGAACATTCTTTTGTGTTGCTTTTAGGATCAGCGAGGTTTGTTTTTTTATGATCTATTTGTGAGTAATCAGATTATTGCCGTGGAGGTATTTAAATACCAACTTCGTTTCCTGTCTGATGCCATTCGACCCGACATTGTTAAGTCGATTCTTACTAAGAGGAAATCATCTCATTCAGCTTCAATTTATTACTCTTTCCCCTATACACTAATTAACCTACAGAAAAGAAGTAAAAAAATATTTCTGGTTTAGTACCTTACGCAACTACTTTCTTTAGTTTGCAACTTTCGCAGGAACGATATTCATTATTTTCTTAAACCTTGGGAACATATGCTAGAGCCAGATAGCCAATATATCTATGACGAAAGTTATTTTTTTATAAAAAATTCTACATTTCTAAGAGCATATTGGCCAACTCTATATAATGCACAAAACAAGCATCAAACTTATTGTCGGTCAGCCATTTTAACAAAGAAGGAAAATTTACAATTGGTTATTTTTTCCACACTTTTCTGCTTACTCATGCTTTTTAATGTCCATCCGCAATTGTTTAAGTCATTTTTACACTTCACGCTTTACGCTTCATATCCGACCACTTTTGTATGATTGCACTTTATCAATCGGACCATTCTACGTAAGCAACTTAGAGCGGGCGCACATTAGACACATTTTGCCCGCAAACAGTTTAGAATGGCGCACATTATAGGGCATGGCATCTGTCTGACAGTTCTGCTCTTACGAGTCTCGAGATACCCGCCGTCTGTCAGCAGACCGCCGAACGTTTTGCCCTTGTGCTGTTTTGCTCACATCACACAGGGCACGGGCAGGACAAAAAGTCTCGCCTGTGTTTTTTCTACAATGTGCGCCTGCTCTTGATTTCGTTGCAATAGTTTGCATCGCCTAATAACAAACAACCAAACTAAAACCGATAATACACATATCCGTTTATATTTTGTTGTTTTAACGATACGGTAGACCTTAGCTAGTTATAAACTATAGGCATCACTTATTATTCGCAAACGTTGCAAAAATATTTGAAATGACAAAATTTTGATCCATTTCAAGTTTCAGAATTCACAATTTTCTCTATTTTATACTCGTACAAAGCCATCTTTTCATTGTGTACGGAGAAGGCGTTTCACAATTGAGTTTTGAATAGCATTGTTATTATTATGTATGTACATAAACATATACATATATGGGTACGTATGTATGTATACATGTATATATTATATATATATATATATATATATATATATATATATATATATATATATACACACACATATAAATGTATTATACTATTTGTTAATTTAATTATTAGCTATTTAACTAATTAAAATATCTTCAAAAATGTCACTTATCATTTCACAAATTATTTCTCTAAACACAAGTACGAATAGTTAGGTTATTAATCAATTTAAGTATAGTTTAGTAATGTTCAATAATAGTTTTAAAAACCGGTCAAGGGCGTGGCAGGTTTGCCCATGATAGGGTTCCTGAGCGTTAGATTTGTAGAAATTAGGATGTTATTAAATACATAGTTTTAAAATTGTCCCTATAGGACTTTTCTCTTCATAATATTTCATCGTTCTATGAAATGGTTTTTAAAGATATTAAGACTAATTTAATATAAGACAGTAGAATATAATTCAGTCAACAAACAGCATATTCACGTCTATACTTGAATTACAAATCTCATCCCTATGCCGTTGAGATAAAATTGAGTTAAAGTTCAAAATCGAATGTGCTGTCGACTGTACCTATAACTAAATTAGTCTTATTTTTTTCTTTATTTCATGCCTATGTATACATTTAGTAATATGTACGGTACACTGTCTTGTTCAGGTTAAAAAATAAATATATCTTTTGAAATATAAAGTATTTGTGCATTTGATTTAAATCATTTAGATAGAGTTTTGTGAATTGTTTCAGACCTAACTACGGGTCATAAGTTGATCGACAATTATTCGTAAACTAGTAGAGCCTATTTAGCTAATTTCCATTTTAATATCATTATACACACAATGGTTGTAAATACTTTTCAGATATTTAAAAATAGCGATTTAGCTGGTAGGGCAAGGGGATACGTAACTCTTAACAAAAATTACCACTTTGAAGTTTAATATTGTTATATTAAATCGGCCCCTGTATCGTAAAAATATTCATGGCATACCTTCATTGTTGTTGAAAGACTTATTCAGCGATACTCTACACAATGGGTATGCGAATAAAAAAGTGGTCCCCACTTTAACTGTAGGAGAGGTACCCCAAAATATTTTTTAATATTTTATTTCATAACTTTGTAGGCTCATAAATGTAAAACCACGCCAAATTTTAGCTTTATAGCACTAATAGTCTGTAAGTAAAACGGCTGTGGCGTACAGGTCGACACGGCGAATCTATAGTATCAGAAATTTTTAATATTTTTTAATTTAAATCTATAGTATCAGAATCTATAGTATCAGAAATTTTTTTTCAGAAATTTTGTTCCTAATTTGATTACGTAAATCTAAAAGACGGCTTTTATGATCATCTGAGGAATTATTTACATTCGTATAAGTTATATATTACATACTGTGTATATGTTATGTGTTTTATTTTTATATTGTCGTAAAATATTTTACGCGAAAGATTATTAAAAAATACTGAGGAAATTATTGCAAAAATATGCATCTCATATTATGTCGGTTCTGTTAATTTCCATTGTAGCAATGAGTTGACTTTGTTTCATTGGAATTATTTGAGGAAATCATCATTGGAGTATGACCGTGCAATAGCTTGATATTTGATTCATCTGTGTAACTTACTGGTAATGTGATGATTAACATAGCATTGGTGTTTTTTTTTAAATTTCTACTTTGAAAAGAAATTCTAAAATATGATTCATAAAAGAACTTTCGAATCGATCTATAGGCCAGGCTTGTAATTTATAAATTAAAAAAGATAGGAACTTTAATCAAACAAAATAGCTTCTTAGCACACTACTATAGATGGTATTTGAAGTGATTTAAAATTGTTTCGAAAGAGCTACCGTACATGTGAAGGAGGGCTGAAACAATTTTTTTTCCTGGGGGGTAAAGAAAAGATATAGAGTGAAGCATAAACTGTTTTTTCCTTTTATTTTCTCTGGAAAGAACGATTTGGTAAACCATGAATTGTGCCATGTTTATACTCATTTTGTTACCAAGTTTATCTCGGAAACTCCATTAAGTAGGAAGCTTTAATTCTACTTTAATGTTTCTCCTACATCCTGTATTTAATCAACAAATAACAAAAAGAGCTAATGAATTAATAACAAAGTTATGATTACTAAAACCATACCTTGATTTCATCACTTATAACTATATTTCTTTGCAGAATTCGTGATATTGTTACGACTGTTAAAGACAGTATTTAGCAATATACTCAGTTTTATATCAATATTTAAAAATTAGTGTTTATAAATATATTAAAAGAAATAATATGTACCCATACAATTTTCTTTATATGTATATAGAACCCTTGTATTTGAAGTTTTATTCGTGCTCCACAGATTTATTATTCTATTACACAAATTTTTCCGCACATATTACGCAATTAATTTTACGGCTTTCCATTTACTTTACCTTCATTTCTTTGCGTTATTTAATACTCGCTCCCATATGTAATTGTTGGAACTTATGTACCCTTATTTTCCTACTGTTTTTTCGCATTCGTTGACACTTTTTTGTTTTCTACTACGTTAAGGACAGAGTTATTCCATTCTGTTGATTATATCACAACATTTTTTGTCACTAATAAATTTGCCAAGTAAACAAGGTCGAGAAATATAAATAAATAATGTGTAAAGAATAAATTATGAATAGGTAACAATATAATTTTATTTGTTGTGGACATGTTCACGTTTCATTAAACTAGAGACTATGCCAACAAGCCTTGAGGCTATGTTCGCGACGTGACTCACAATCATTTGGCGTTAGAATGACGCAATTGTAACTGAACAAATTATGTAATTGTGAGCAATATCTATAAGTATACTAGGTATCATAATTACATTGATAAATTTGTCCTTGAGTCGTGAATCATTGATAGGATTTAACATTCGAATACGAGTTTGGCGACAAACAGCAGTACTAATGGCGACGAACGAGGCTGGTCTAATGCGAATAACAAATATACGATCTCTTATTTAATTTATAATTTAGTTCATTCAAATATGCAACGACGTGACAAATTCATTTAACTGTAGGAAATCCGCAGCATGCATGCGTGAGTATCATCAAATAGTCTGGATCTTTCATTCGATCTACCACGAATCTACGAGGATCGTAAGTAACACTCGTTTCCTTTCTTTCTACGCATATAAGAGAAGATATCGTCGGAGGCCTCGCACGTGACGTGTTGACAACGCCGATCACCTCTCGAAATACCCGCGCGGTGACGTAACGCGATGGCCCTGACCGGCCGGATAAGGCGTGCGACTCCCACAGGTTCGGACGCGACTGCTACCTCGCTCTCGTCATTCGAACGCCTCTCAGTTTGCTCGATCTAGTCGAGCCACTAGACCTTAGGACAGAACATAGAATGCAGACACGAAATACAATATGTACCTTAGAATTGATGTCGGTGATGAGTATTCCAAAATAATTCGTAGGACTTGCCGTTCAATGTATCGAGTATTGATTAATTTAATTAAAGCGATTTAGTGTGTATCTATCTTTACAGTACTTTTTTCTTGTGTAAATATATATACGAATAATATATGATTCTGAGACGGTATCAGGAGTTCTTAAAATTGTATGTTTTTGGTGTCGCAATATGATATGACAAAGGAACTTTAGAAATACTTATCGGTTACTACTAGCCAGCAAGGGTTTTTAGGCTAGTTGGATAAAATAATACGTAATTTTCATGTATTTACAAATACACAGCTAACATATTATGCAATCAAAGATTATTTGTGTTAACTGTACTTTATGATGTACTTATTGCACAATATTTGTAGGAATAAAGAAATACGTATTTTCGTTGGTTTTCGCATTATTCGATACTGGCCGCACTTTTCGTCACTACAAGCAGAAAGGATTATTTTGACTGTGTTATGTTATTTCATACTGATTGTTTAATAGTGGCGGCAGTGCCGTGCACGCGAGGCCTGATATTAAATTAATACAGAATAGAGATAAAGGCACGTCTTCTACGAAATTAAATTCGGGAAATTCCAAATTTGCATATTACAATATTCAAGATTTAATACTTTGGCTGTGTGGCCGTTTATTGAGTTGTATGGGATAAAGTTCCTAACTTTATTGCGAATATTGTGTGTATGCTAGTTATTATATAGCTGTCGTTCCAGAATAATATAAGCTTCATAATGTTTCAATCAAATTAAATTAGAGTTAAATATATATCGAGCCCTTTAGGTTAAATTAACGAAACACTATTTGGGGTAAATTAACGTAAATACACTTTTTAGAACTGTGTTTTTTTTCCACTTACGGAAGATAGCTCTGTCAGGAGAAGTGATTATTTCAAGCAAGAAATCATTTTAAAATAAGTTACGTTTTTGTTTTAGATTAGGAACAGTGAAAAAATTGTTTTGACAAAAGGAGATCAAACGGTTTTTTCTAAATGATTATATTATATTTAAGTCGTTCAATAAAAGTTCATATATTATGTAAAACTTCAATTTTAATTATTTTATGAACGCGAATAGAATATTCAACGAGTGGTGATGAGGAAACTGACGTGACATAACAAACGACGGGATTGCAGACCTTGCAATATTTGCTGAGAGACAAGCGAAGGAAATAATTAATGTGACCGAAGAAAATAATCTTGGACTTGTATTTTTTATCGCTGACTCCTTAACATCACTACGAAAGACAAACAGCCCATTGTAATCGGCGAAAAATCGCATGTTAACAAAGTTAGTATAAAATTTACCCCATTCTGGATAGACAAACCGAAATATTCTACAAGATCGACCACAGTTAGCCATTAGCGGCGACATGAATGAATAAGTAAAACTTAATTATTTTGTCACTCAATACGATTCATTGAGGTCATTTGGGATATCATTAAAAACACTAGTAGCAATGAATTTACCATAACCAAAAAATCTTGATGTAAACTTTTAAACAATGTGAGACACTCAAAATCAAACGTCTCCCGATTCGACTGGAACTTGATGATATTCACTTCGCCTAGTTACAATCACCTGCTTAGAAGAATGAGGTCAAGCCAAAGGAGCTACTTAGAAGAATGAGGTCGTTTGGTGATACTGAAGATATTTCTGATAAAGCGCTTCGAACCCTCCGATTCGAAACAATCTGAACCGTGTGAAATATGTTCTCATTTCAAAATTAACCGAGTGAATACAGAAATATGGGAATAAGCGTTCCGGTGGACAACACTGTACCTTTGAACCAGATAAAAACTATTAAAACTTTTTCCTACATACTATATGCTGCTAATGGTATGGAATCGGATAGTGTAACATATGGTGCATAATCTTTTACGATGGAATCGGACTTTCATTTCAGTGGTTATTCAAAGTAGCTAAGGTAAACAAAGGAAAAATTACGGTTGATTACCTAAACCAAATATTAGTTTATATTCACGACAGAAATTTATTTGATGACGTCACACAATTGTTCAGAAAGAGGTGGAAATATTATTACATGTGACGAACACTGCATTATTATATTGAACGATTCATCTCAATTTTGTGAATTGCTTCAATTATACCCTGATATTATAAAGCCCAGTATTATAAATATGACGATCAAATACGATATTAAGTATTCTATTATATAACCACCGAAGGATAATTATAGCCTTCAAAAGTTAAACCATTAAAACCGGAAAAGCCGGTAAGAAGAATTGCAATTTATGCTAAATAACAATATTAGACGCCTATCACAGTCTCAGTGGGAAAATCCTCTGCACTGAGTGGGCAAAACAAAATAGCATCGTAAGACCCTCTGGTGACTATATACCCTTTAATTGAGCAAGGTATACTCGACAAATATTCCATTTCTCGAATTGAAGATTGATATTGTAGAGATATAAAGTCTTTGTGTAACAAATCTCTAAATTTTAAGTCATATGCCCTTTTATCTGGAAAAACTGTATACTGCGACGACAAACCAAAATTCGCTCATACACTTTCACGTCTTTCAAAGAAAAGTTTTTAATCAAGCAGATAGTTTGCGATATATACTTCATTTAGCCAAGTTAGGGAATGGTTCTGAACGTGTATAATTTGCCAAAAATTAAGATAACCAAACATTCAAAGTCTTAATTCTCTAAACATCAACAGCCATATGCACGATTTAGTGCCATCTTCCGATGGTTAAATATATTATTTAACCTGATTTCATTATTTTACATCTTGGGTGGAAGTCACGCCCTTAACCTTGCGAGGTGATCCCTGATCACCGCAGAAATAGTAAGAAAGGCATTTTCGACAAAGGTCGACAAATTGAACCTCAATTATTTAAAAAAATAATAAATATAAATATATAAAAAAGTAGAACACATAATGATGACAAATGGACTGAAATTTTGCTGACGGTGCCCTTGGAATTTGAATTTTTACATGAGGTCACATATGGTATATGGCGGAAATATTAAACGCCCCTGGTGAATATTTTAATGAACCCAGTTCTAAAATGGAACCTAGAGACTTCATGTGCAAGTTATAAGATTACATGGACACGTGAAAATTCATTAACTCACCAAAAATTAGAAAGCAGAAGGTATATTGTTCATAGTTCCTGCACGCCTGTTTTTTAAGAATAGACAGAATAGAAAAATATCTTGAACCAGTATATGAATGTTCTTTTCTTGTCTCATTTAGATACAATATATATTTTGGATATAAACAAAAAAATATATTAATATATATTATACGTCAGTTTATTTGATAAATATCTAGAGCGATACGTTTGAATTTATGTTTGATGATAGAAAATTAGATGGAAGTTTAAACTCGCAAATTTTCCAGGCCATAAGCTGGTAATAATTATTCAATGAATACTCATTGTGTGTTGTGTTTAGAAAAATAAAGTTTCCTGTAATATTCCGGGATTAATAATTTTATTATATATATTTTAATACATGCTTATGCTTCATGTGATCTAAGTATAAATTGTATGTATCACACGTTACCTATTTAATTACCTGTTACCTGTACAGTAACAACTTAGTTATTTAGTTAGGAATAATGTTAGGGCAGGTGATTATTTTGTACAATCGTAAAGAAAGAAATGATTTTACAATTAGCGGAGTTATGTTTTCTTTAGCTTATATGGGCATGTTGGGAAAAATGTTTTCATAAAACGATATCAAAAAGTTTTATGAATTTATATTATATTTTATCGTTGAAAGTCTTTTAATAAGTTTTAATTTAGTTTTAAATACATTTTCAAGTTACATATGAACATGAATAGAGTACTATATAAAACAGCCCTTTCTTTTGTTATCGTTTGTGTACAGTTTATGCAAAATGTACATATATCTTTTGAAATAAAATTAATAGTTTCTTGTTATTTCCGTTTCTTGTTTAACATAATAGAAATCGATTTTTTTTATTTTTAGCCAAATACTCTTTACAATATTTTTTGGATAGATTGATTGGCTTCAATTTCAATTTATATCTTCAGAGTGTTCATTTGCAAGTAATAGAAGGGTAAAGTTTGCTGAATTAATGTTGGAATACGTTCAACTACGATCACTCTGCATAATGGTCCAGCGTGCAAGCGGAGCAGTACAATTAAGGGTATCTTATATATGTATGGATCGAGCCAGCCATGGCTTCGACAAGATTTTTAGTGAATATAGTTCTTCTACTTTGCCACAAAAAAAGAAGAAACTGCTTAATCGATTTTAAATCATCGTGATTATCCAAAATATTAAAAAAAGGTAATTTGGACTGACGAATGAAAGTTTGAACTGTTCGGTTCTGGCGTTTACGTTCGAAGGAGTGCTCAGAAAAGGTGTTGCAGGACTGTATGGAGCCAACATGTAAAGTATTGCGGTGGTCCCATTACGATTTGGAGCCACATCCCTTAGAGAAAAGTATTGGGCGATTTAATAAAAAATTGGCGAGCAAAAGAAATATACAGAAACTTTAGTAGAAAAATTTGTGTTGTAAAATACGTACATTTAAGGTATTGTCGTGTGATACTAAGATCCGAAAATTATTACAAAATTTGTTAATGATTTTTTTTTCTAAACTATGTATATGTAACGTCATTTTAATAGTTTGAAAAAAATAATTTTTGGGTTTTTTTAAATAAAATGGAGTGTGGTGAAATACCTACTTTTCCTGTGATGTTAATTGTATAATTTTTAAGAGCGATTTTCCCCAAGACTAAACGGAAAATATTATATTTTTTAAATGTTAATATTACATCATTTTACATTGCCTTAGTATTTTAGACAAATCATCGGACGCGTTTTTTAAATAAAATAAAAAATGTGACGAAATTACTACCTTTATATGTACCTGTAAAATTGATTATACAATTTTTGAAAGCGATTTTAACTAAAACTGAACGTAAAATCATTTTTTTTAAAGTTAATTATAACACAATTTTAAATTGACTTAGTTTTTTAGATAAATCGCACGACGGGTTTTTGAAGTAATATGAAGTGTGGTGAAATAACAACTTTTCTTGTAACGTTAATTGTACAATTTATCAGATTTTTATTAAAACGGAACCGTAAATAATTTTAAAATTTTAAAATAACGTAGATCTTTATAGCTTGAATAATATATCCAAAAACACTACAAGACAACGCGTTTTACATGACGACTAACTTAATTAACGATGGCCTTTTAATGCAAGACGATGAAGATATCAACCATAAGTCAACATTTTGCAGAAATTTAAGGAAATGCAAACAGCAGGAATGTGGGCCGGATTTAAATCCGATTCAACGTTGATGGGTTTCGTTGGATAATAAAAAGACGAAGAACACATTATATATTAGCTGAAACAATATTTTACCAGAAAATACAAAATTTAAAGGTGAATTTTTCGATGGGAAGTATATTTTGCCTTTATATACGCATGTACCTATATATATATTATCGCAGCTCCTACCGAGTGATGGTCTTCATTAAAAGTTGTCCATCTAACTAAAGCTTAATGAACGTTGCTGGAAGACTAGTGTTACGAACATCAAATGGTGTAACGCGATACGGTGCACAAGTTAGCAGCCGCGCTGGGTAGAACACGACAAACAAATTGACAAGGGTATTATCAAGTGTAGTTACATGATGAGGTAATTAATAGAAAATTTCAAGTTTATGCAATAAATTAAAAAATAAATTTTGAAGGTTGGAAAGATGTCTGATGTACGCAGACTACTAATATGCTTAATGCAGCGGGATATGAAGTATCCGAATAGCCAGCACAAACTTTTTATCAGGATCTATTTAGTCCTTTGAGTATTTACAAAGGTAACCTTGAGTGTATGTAGCACCTTGCTACCTTAACTTTAACTACATACAACTGAGCGTGACATGTTGAATGGTTTCAATAGAATATTCATTTCTTTCCTCAAAAATTTTTATTTAGACAAGTTTACCAATTAGAAATACATCTAAAATTATCTTTTTAACAACACTTCGATATAATCCAGATTTATTTTGGTTACCAGATTTTATCAATAGTTTGTTACTCGTTCAGCTTAATGTATTAAACCATCTTAAGATACTTTTCAGTTGTTTAAACTTGCACTGTATTAAGTAGAAGATATTTTATAATACACGTTAATTTCTTAACCCACCGTTTAAAGTCTATCATGTTACACGGTTTGTTAAAGATATTATTTCGACTGCATTGTTCTCAGTTTCATCATTTTAATATAAAGTCGTAGGCGTCGGATTGGCAATTCATTAATTTGTTTTTATTCCCCACCATATATTCGAAAAGTTTCCAGATGTAAAATTGTAAAATTTCCAACTTTAGTATGACACTTCGTGTTCCTTTCATTTGTTTGAAACAACTACGGACTTAGAGCTTGTTATACTTATATCAACAGATATCTGAAAATCTGTTGACAGGACTTTGCAATACTCACAAGTCTCTATTAATATAAAACGGTCTGCATAAATTGGGAACTAAACATGAATATATCACATATTTATTACCGAGCTTTCTATGTACCGGTCGGTTAGGTATAGTGACGTGATACATCTCTGATAAGATATACTCTTGTGAGTTATACCATGCTACCAGTTTAACAAGACGCAGTACGTGTACACTTTTTTCGAGATCTAACCTTCTGTTGAGAAAACGTTATTCTGTTTTTTTAATAACATTTTATTTCAATTTTATGTTTCGAGATTATATTTTTACGGATTGCAAAGGCTCCTCTATTCCAATTTACCTAGTACGATGGCATTATAATGGTTTAGGTACAGTTTAGGTACAGAAACTGTATCTGTCAGGCGTAGTTCAGTAGGGAAAATGCCGAATTCTGACGGTTAAGTTCTTTGATATACCTAGTTGTGTTGACGTAGGCATTATACAACTTCGATACAGCTGTGTAATTTTCATCTTTCCTCATTTCAATCTGAGATTTAATCTTTATCTGACTGTACTAAATGTAAAATAATATTAATATTTGTCAATAGTTTAATAAAGATACTATGGCCCTTTAAGTATTTAAACTCTTGTGAACCTCAGAGTACACAGAATCTTGTAATGTGAAGTTTACTAGTAGTTTATGGATTTTTTAAAAAAATTTTTACCAATTCTTGGCATATTGGTCCGACGTGAATAGCTTCTTTACTCATATATTTTCTTAAATTATTCTAGCTGTCTGACTCTAATATATTACGTATTAACACTTTTATACCAAGCTATGTCCGAGTGCTTGCAGCTTCAAAAAACAATTTTTTTTGACTATAGGACATGACATTTTACACTATTTTTAGATAGAAAAAAAAAAGATTTAAATAGGTTGGGTTTTTGAAATTTTCATTAAAATGTTTCATATATTGACTTAATTTGTCGAGGTAAAATACGAAAATATTTGAATAAATATTTGTAAGGTACAGTAATAATGTTATTGGTATAATAATTTACAATTCTGCAATAACTAATATGCGCTTTAAGGCTTTTCCGTGAGTACTGTATTTAAACATTTCTTTGGAAACAATTAATATTCGAAAAATTTTCGGAAAGTAGTACCATACCTTCTGTACGGTGCTACTTTCCGAATGCTTCTTGACTTTTAATCATATTTTTATCATCAAAATTGTCTCATTGCCAACATTATCCTTCTCTCTCTACTTGATATGATTAATGGTCTTGTTGATATGATAATGCTCATTTTTTAATGTATAATTTTGTTTATTTCGTAGTACATAAGTAAAAAAAATTGACCCGACGTTATTGCTGCCACATCGACATTCAAAATTAGCAAAGCCAATCGAAACTGTAGAAATACAAGGAAAAGAGTACTTTCCAATTATCAGCCCGTGACTGATATATACACATATATACCATTATACATACACACACGCGTGTGTATATATATATATATATACATATATATATAAATATATAAATATATATATATATATATATATATATATATATATATACGTATATACATATATATATATATATATATATATATATATATATATATATAAGTTCAGCTGTATGTGCTTAATGTCTAGTTTTTTTTACATGTTATGCAGCAAGACTCACAGAAACCGCATTCTAGCAGGAGAAAAAATCTCATTGTAGTAAATCCTTTTAATTTGGAGCACAGAGTCGAGAGTTGTCTCTCTATCTCTCTCAGCATTTTGATTTCTTTTAATATTGAATCTGCTTTGAAATTACGACTCTCAGATCTTCCTTTTCAACAAACCTTAATTTACAGTTTCGAGCCATTCCTTAGATTCTGAATTGTTAGGAGTTTCCTCGTAAGTCATAGAAACATCTAATTTCATTATATTTCCCTCAAAACATCTGTTCGCATAGTCATAGAGTTATATTTATATGACTGAGGTCACTAAAATTTATTACACGTGATGGTTCATATGTCTCATCATTTTCATTTAACAATACAGGCAGTCTTCGCTTTCATGGTGTTAGTCATTCTCTTTATTAAAAACGAATTTCTCGAGATTATAATTATTCTTACCCTGTACGTATATTTTGTATTTGTTGTGATCATATCTTACTAATATCAATCAAGTTTTATTATTAGCTGATCAGCTATATGCACAATCCTTCATATCCTAATACTCTGATTTTCTCTAGACTAGTTTCCAGTTGACTTTTCCATTTGGGGATATCACGGAAAAGTCAACTAGATTTAAGTTGGGAGACCACGGAGGTGAAGTTATAAGTCCGCCTGGATCCATCCATATAGCGGGTCCTTACCCGTAAATTATTTCTTACGTTCAAGGTATAATAACAGGACGCGCTTTCGTTTTGAAATATCATATCTCTCTACGTCTGCAAATATACATATATAACCTAGAAACTCAGATTGTCTCTTAAAAAATGTTATCTAGAATTCGCCGTTCAAGTAATCTGAGATCCGAAAGGGGTCAATTTAATGTCTGTTTAGTAATATTGTTCTTGGAAATTGGTAATTGGGTCCATCATATTAAATTGTTTTTTCTTTTGTTTCTCAACATTTTCTGAGAAAATCGTATACTTTTGTCACAATGTTCAAGTTCTAATTATGGAAATACAGTGGTGTGGTATGAGTGATATCCCTTCCCACGGAGTATGCGACCATTTCAGATTTTGTAGCTTTGATTCGGCGTTCTGCTACTTTGAGGCTAGTCGATGGGACTCTTTCATTATGAATTCTTACGGTTGACGGCCTCCTATCCGATCTATATATGTACTCTGCAGTATTGCCGCTTGCGAGTTGTTCTATCTTGCCTAACCATTATAGTAATACGTTCCTTCATAATATCTTAGTAAAACGCCATGACGACTCAATCAATCTAAAAAAAAAGTAACGATTTCAAAATAAAAATATCAAAATAATGAAGCTCAATAAGCTTTAGCTATCCACTTCAGAATTCGAAAACCATAAACCATAAAACAAGTGTAACGTAAACGTAAGCGCGAGAATAGACAGATGAGTGAATAACTGTTCTGGTTATTTGGGTCAGCACAAGTCGTGATAGTTATGATTAGGGGAAGGTCGGGTAACCACGGAAGGCAATTAGCCGTGGACATTTAAATTACTGACAAAGAAAGCACATTGCATAAATAAAACGTCGTATCACATGTACTGCCATAAAGTAATAAACAAAAGCAATTCCGACTCCAGTTGCGACGCCAACCGTGAGTGAATGACACGTTATTGAGATTTTTGTTTTCGCCAAAAATTGTTCGTGGGTCCCATTAAACTTCATTAAAGATCATCAAGCGAATAATATAAGTAAATGTACTAGTTTACTATTTAAATTGTAGGAAATTTAATATATTTTTACATTTTTAGTTATATTTTTCCTACACCTTGCACCGTAAGGGAACTGTGGTTAATATTATTGAATGAAAGAGATTGGGTATCCCCGGACACGATGACGTCGGGTACCACCGGGCATTACTTTGAGGTTTTGAATATCATAATATGGTTGTGGTAAACTATCATTGTTTAGATAATACGCTTTTTTATGAATAGTATTTTAGAATTACGTTCCTCGTTTTTGCAAAAAGTTTGAAAAATGCCTAATTCTAATAGAGGAAACTGTGTAATAAAAGGCAAGATATCAGTAAGATTAGTAGTAGACAGGTATGATGTAACAAAAAGTTCCCTTGAAGACCGCGTGAAAGCTGTAAAACGTGGAATATTGATTATTTTACAATCAAAATTGAGAAGATTTTAATCCACGTTTTCTAAAAACTTTTTTAAGTGCATTTGTGACTAAGTCAAGGAACTAGACAATTGTCTGCTGCCACTGACAAGAAAAGAGTTTCTAAAATTAGCTCTAATTCTAGCGGACTAGATCATATTCAAAATCAAACTCCTTTTCTGAGCAAAAGGACTTTAACAGATAGATGGACGGACGAAAAAGAAAGTTATCCCAAAAGAATACTTTTTAATTTTGAAGAACGGAACATTAAAAATTTAATTTTTATAACAGTTATTCATGTCAATATTTTATTATTATAAAAAACGGCTATTGCCTAAAAACTTGTAACTCAGACTCTATCCAAATTCGTTGAGCATATGTAAGGGTATTTCGGATAATATATATATATATATATATATATATATATATATATATATATATATATATATATATATATATACGTATATGTATACACACAAAAACACACACACACACAACACACATATGTGTGTATATATATATATATATATATTTATATATATATATATATATATATATATATATATATACATATACATACATATATATACCACTAATTCGAATTTAACATGACCCCTAAATTTACCATTTGTACTTTTCATGAGATCGACTGTAACCGCAGAATTTTAAAATTTATATGTTTGGAAATAAAAACAAAAAAATTAACACTTTTCACTTAAAAGTTATTGACAGTGAATAAACATTCTTAGAGTTAAATTGTAGAATTATATGGTTAGTCAATTTATTTGAATAACTTTTCGCAATAATGACAATGCTTATTCTGAACACGATTTATCGGAATAGCAATTAGGATAGATATTTACTATATTCCTCATTTATACGTTTCTTTTGTTTTTGCATTTTAACTACTTTTCCTTGACTTTGAGTTGGAATAAGAATTACAACAAATTATACAGCCCATTCTAAAACATCCTCGTCACAAGTGGCTTTGATTTTCTTCTTGCAAAACTGGATTCTTACTCTCTTTTTATTTTTTTTACACTGCCCTTCAACCATTTTCCTCTTTCCTTTATTCTTCATTTTGGCGTTACTTCCTGCTTTTTTCCCTTTTTAGCATATTCTTCAGCAAGTTCATTTATCTCAGGAATGTCAATAAGAACCGCCATATTACTGTGGCATCATCCCTTTACTACTAATTATCGATGAAGTGCTTTATTGAATGGTTTGGAAATTTCTGATGAAAAGCCACCGCATCATTAGAAAATTCTAATTGGGGATAACTTTTTGGGCAAAATATCCAGGGATAAGTTTGGGACTGCTTGTGTTTACGCTTTCCTGGGAATTATTTTGAGCAGTTTCTTCAATTGTAACTAGATTAGAATTTCTAAAGGAAAATGCCTTTGCTGAATGCTCGATGGGTCAGGTTCATTCTTGAGATCCTTTGGTTGTGTTTTTTGGTTGCGGTAGATTGGTGACGCAAGGTGACACAAAGTCTTTATTGACAAAAACGTTAGCATTAGGCCCAAATACAAGCCTTTTTGAACGTGTTGCCGATGTTGGTTGGTTTTGATATCAATGGCCGAACATAAATATGATCTGTGAAATTCCAGGCATCGTAAAATTACAATGCATGAAATTTCAATGCGCTACGTTTGATATTCCGTAGCCCGTGATGATTGCGTAGCGCGTCGTCTTGACATTTCACGCAGCATGTTTTAAACTGGCCATCTCATGAAAAGTACAAATGGTGCATTTAAGGATGTCAAATTCGAATTAGTGGTGGATTTAGTAGAAGGAAACTTTGAGTGATAAGTAAGTACTTCTTCATTGGCACAATCCGATCCCCAACAGGGTTTTTGGTGCTGTGTCAACTCTTTGCAAAAGAGAAATGGCAAAAGTGGAAACAAATTTATGAACAAAATTACGTTTTTCCTTAGTCTACTACACACACATTCACACACACACACACACACACACACACACACACACACACATATATATATATATATATATATATATATATATATATATACAAATGTATGTATATTTACGTGACTGCAAACGATGTGATAATAATCAAAACAAATGCACAGTGAAACAGTTTCATTAAGAAAAGAGAAAATTTGATAGAGTTTTACTCTGATTATGATGTGATATTTATCGATCCCAAATGTCTCAAAAAATATCTTCATAAGAGTAGTATCTACATATGACGTAAATAAACTTTCGACGAAGTAACATTGTTTCGACACCTCACAAGAGTGCAATTAATTTCTTACCTATAGATAAAGTCGATTTTTTATAATACCTGTATTAAACAGTGATATAACTTTTATATGGATCGTGAGTCACTGTTAACTTGATAATTTAATTGGAGCGTTTAATATTTTTTGCGACAGTGATACCGCCTTCCATAATCACTTTATTAATCTTCTTGCGACCTATTTCGAATCCACCACTTTCTAGAAGTTAATCATGTCTTCGCAAGTGTATTAAATTTATTATTCTGTATATCGGTTTCTTCATAAAAAAGTGAATTTAGTTTTGGTGTTAATATATTATTATATATCATACTACTAATATCAAACTTATTAACAAAAAGAAACGTTAAGGATATTGATTTTTTAAAGTTTAATTGTGGACACATTAGGTAGTTACATTATGTTACGTCAGCGAAATATTTTAAAATTTATTTAATGAAACTTATCGTTATACAATTAATGAAAGAAATTTAAAGATGTAATAAGAAATTGTCAGAAAAAAAATGTTAGAAAGCGGATTGACGAACGGGTTTATATCGAGTGTGAAGCGTCGTTTTTTAATATTACGAATTTAAGTTATATTTAAGTAAAATTCAGTATCAAACTCGCTAGGTATTAATCATAATAATATATTATCTTACAAATGTTTGTTGTAACGCAAACATGTACTTCTTTAAAAGCCATTGCTTATACAGCTGTCACTTAACGCATTACCCAAATATGATATAAAATCTAAACATACGTACATAAAACTCATAAAGTATGTCTGTATGTATATTATTTTTAAGCTCCTACAATTGTCTATCGGCTTGCCTAATACTTTCCACAGTGGCGATTCCCGCGTATGCAGGGGTACCAAAATACAAGAAATTGGTATTATCTGCACTTTCTGCATAATCGCGGGTGAAAGCTAGTATTCTAAACGATCAGGCGATTTTCTATCGAAACGGGTCAGGCAGTAATTGAAGTGTAAAGAACGGTGCGACACGCTATATGCCGGCATACTCTATTATACTACGGCTGCTGTATCTTTGCATGCGAAGCAATAAAACCCGTTTCGTATAGTGATTCGCACGTCGGCTACGTCGGATAAAAAGAACACCTGGTCAGTGACTCACGCGCTTTTTACTATTTACTATAAATCAAACAATAACGGTTATCATTCTGAAATGAACGCTGAAGGGTTTGCTGAGTCGTTTTATAGTTGTTTTCACACATTTTCAATGTATTAGAAACGTACTCGTATATATGTAGAACCAGATCAATCTTTTACTTAAATACTTACTAAATAACGAAAAAGTATAAGTGTAACTTTATGCGTTCTAGCAGTTATGCAGAAATATGAAAATTAACATAAACATATATATAAACATAATGAATAAATATGAAAGACGGATATTAGAGTGGTGCGTTAGAGTTGCGGTTTGCATTGAGCGTTTCTTGTGTCGCTCGGCAGGCGGTCGGCTGGGCCGATAGCGAGCGAATTGAAAGCGATCCCCCTGCGCGCCGCGCCTCCGACTAAAACCTGTTAGGAACTAGAAGCGGCTCTCTCCGCATGCCCGCTGTTAGCTTGCCATTTATTCACGTTTAACTTTTATGGGTCACATACAAACCGCAATCGAATACCTAGTATAAAAAAGCAATCTGAAAAAAAATGAAGTGCACGCGGACCACGAACAAACATACTAAATCTATATATTAATACGTAAAGAGAAAACTTTGTATCGCTTTTTAAGCATATTGCGCCCACAGAAGAGTATGAGATTTGGCATAGATGAAGTTTATATGCAGAAGGAGTGCAGAAAGCTAAATTTTATATATATAATATGGGTTACAAATATATTAAATTATATATTACAAATAGATTTAAAGATTAATTGTTTACGTTCATACGGTCAATTTCAAATACGTAATAATTTGTGGTCAAATATTCGCACAGAGTAGAGATTGTCGCCAAAGAATTTTAAAATGTCAGATTGACTGAATGAGTTTCACTGAAAATAATAACGTATAATAATTTCGGCCACTGGGCGGCAAGTGGTATATATATTGACCTTATGTTTGTTCTATATTAAAAGTATAAAACAAACTTAAGGTCTATTTGACAAAAATAACACTTCCCTTTTATCGTTTAGTTTAGTGGAGTCATTATTTATGAGGAAGTTTTAATTGAAAAAACTTAACACAACTTTGAATTTTCATCCATTTTCACGGTCCGCCACTAAATCGATTCTAAGGTTCCACAAGCTAGCGCAGAAGTGAATTATCAGAGTGTGTGCTAACAATGCTTGTAGAAGTTTTAAATGTAATATGTATTCAATTAGAGACACAGGCTTTTTGTGACTACTCGCATCTTAGATTCGATAACTCTCGTACTAAATGAATCACTACTTTTCTCGCTCGGTCAATTTGGCTCCAGGGAAAGATATAGAAGTATCGTACTTATGTACTTTTGGTGGATACAACGAGAACTAGATGTGAAACTTCACCAAGTTTTAAGTGTTAACATATCGCAAACGGAAAAATATGGAACCCTTATTAACCATTTAGGTTTTTGTCTTTTTCATCACCGTTATTTTTTCTCAGAAACCGTTCGATGTAGACACTTGGCGTTAACATATGAGTAGTTATATCCATAGTCAACAATTAAAAATATATGTATGGATAAATTATAAAGATCAACTTAAGTTTAATTTTTTTTGAAGTTATACTTCTTTAGCTACAATATGAAAAAAATTATGAGAGTGAAATTTTACGATGGGCGTGCACAATGAAACAATAATTGACAGGATGAAGTTCTGTGTGCTCACTAAACATATATTTACATATGTATATATTCCTGATAGTTATTGAGGTATTTGTAAATACATAACACTTGTTTTATATTTATACAAATCTAAGCTATATCTGTGCTTTTAAATATTTTTTTTCAGTAATTACAATTTAGTAGTGGTTCCCATAATAAAAGAGATTTATTTATTGTGAATATTAGTGATAGAAATAGTGCTTATAACATTTTTAAATTACATTTTAAGTGTATTTCCTTAGCGAGGTTAGGTTTCGGCATGTATTTATTTGCATCGTAAATTATAAATATTACTTTATCATTTATTAAATACTTAAAATTACTAAATCATAATATATTTTCAACATATTAATTTATTTTCAAATGTTATTTAGATTGTTTTAGTAAACTTAATAATTCATTATATATACGTTTTTATATTAAAGTGAATGCTGAGTATTCATTTAAATTTTTAAAATAACTGAATTAATTTAATAAAAAAATAAAACAAAATAATGATAATAATAAATAATAATAATAATTATTACTATTAATATTATTAAAGATATTATTAATATTAATGTTTTTAATAATTTGATTGAATTTAGATTTTACCAACCGCATTTATAATCACGCTCCAGTCCTTTTATTATTGTATTTCCATTAATTGTTTGCCTGCTAAATAAAGTTCTTCTTGTGTTATGCCAAAGAAGTATAATTTCTAACGCGCGTACATAAGTACACGCGAATTTTTTTTTAATTTCACGTGTCGTCTGGAACATCGGTTGAAAGAGTGAGTTAGAAGTATTCGAAAACTATTTTCGTATCCATTCCACGGACTCTGAAACTGTTGAAGTCAAAATTATGAGAAAAAAAAACAGCTTTAGTAGAAGTTAACTTAAATATTACCGAAACGCTGTGTGGGCTCTAAATCGTATAATTTTTGAGAAATTCATGATGTTTTGACGCTTGAGAGAGATGTACTAGGCGGTATACTCGTATTATATGAAAATTGATGTTAGTGATTATAATAGTTTATTAGAAACGCTATTAAACCTTAAATATTTATATTTGCAGAAGGTGTACGGAAAGCTCGAGGTAGCCGTTCTGCTCGTACCTATTGTCGAAATGAAATGTGGGAGTGTTTTATTAGGTTTAGTCACTATTTCCCTTTTGTATTTTATTTTTAAATACGTCTATCGATTTATTTAGGCATACAAACACTTGTATTTTTTATATTGTAAATGTTTTTTTATAACATATATATTGTGTGATACATTTGATTATAACAGAAATATTGTGTGATACATTTGATTTGTGACGGATTTACGCTGTCATAACTGTATTACGTCTACTAGAATTTGGCCACAGAAAATGCCGACAGTTCATGTGTACATTTGAAAGTTATATCTTTTGAAGGCAGTGTGGTTGTTGAACTTAATGAATTGGCCGAATAAATATTCTCCATGTATGGCGTACGTTAGATCAGTCATGAACCAGCTGGAACAAAACTATTATTATCAGTAAAATAAATAATACTTTTTTTTACTCCTCTAGAACTCAACAAAACTAGTGAAACGAACCCAAAATCGATAGATCTAATATTCACAGTTAGATTCGTTGTTCATCTTTCATACCATCGTCACATCTTGGCTCCATTATTATCATATATTGTTGACTCGAAACAAGTATGGGTGACCGGAAAAAAGTCAGTTCCAAGTATCCAGCCCTTCGGGAACAGGGTGATATATCGATTACGAAATTTGTAGCAGACAGACATTAAAGTAAGTTTATTTAAGTTACTTTGGCACTTTATGATGAATCTATTCCAGAGCTTATCTCCAGAACAGGTTGCATACACATTCTTCGAAGTAGAAACACCACACGAAGTCTATGATGGTTTAAAGAAGCGAGTGGGAAATGTAATATAATGTTTACGAATATTCGAATGTAATCTGTTTTCTGTTAAAGTCCTGTTAATGTTTTGCTTGCGACAATGTTAGAAGGTTGGCACTTTGTGTCATTCGAAGGTATCACTTTGCACTTTGTACCGGAACAATTTATTTCGTTCATTTTTCACGTATACGATTGTAATTTTATATATAAAGAGCGTCGCTCAATTATCGTATTTTTTTTATATATAAAGAGCGTCGTTAAATTATCGTATTTTTTTGCGTTACGTATATATTTAAGTGTACAACGTACTTCAGGTTAGCAGATGGATTACGATAGGATGCTCTGACATATGGGTAAATAGAAGTAATGTAAGAAACCGTTCGTAAGAACAAATAACATAATGAGACTATGTCTAAAAACTGAATACGTCTAAATGGCAATATATAATCCTATATGTTGTATATAGTTAATCAGAGACATCCCATTTGTTTAATAATTTCTCTTAATTACGTTTAAACGGGTGTGCAATATTATAAAAAAATAGTACATCTACATCTGGTGAAGGTGTACGTAGCATGCGAAGATTAAAAACAATGTTATTGCGTTGAACAACTCTGACGGGAATGGGCAGCAAGGTTGATTTAATTAATTATAAAGATTACGTCAGCAGAACGGACCCCAGACGGGATTGGCTGCTGGGTTATTCGACGGAAAAACTTGTCTTCTCCTTCTAGCAACTAAACCAAGTTAATTCACACAGGTTTTTATTCAAAACAACTTACGCCACAGTGCAATACAATTGTACATTAAAAGTGAAAAGTATTAAAATTTAAAGTTAAAAGTTCTATGATGTTTTGATTAATGAAATCGCACTTTTGACGTAACTGTGAATCCATTTAGTCAATCAGCTACGTGGAATTAGTATTTGAAGATTGTTTTTGGCTAAAATATATCACTCAGATGCATTGAAAATGTATATGAGTTCGTATAAATATTAAAATTAATATGAACTAGGTGTCTAAATTGCCGCATATCAATAAAGCAAATAGTCAATAATTTTTTTTTGTTATTTGTGATATCGCTGATTTGACGTTGAGTGAATTTCCATAATCGACAGTTTTTATTGGTCATGTACTTGATTTGAGGAAGTTATTCATAAAATCTCTATTATATTGGGAAAAAATAAATCTGATCATAAATATGGGAAGTTCAATCTCTATTTCTTTGTTATATTTACTTTATTGTTAGTTAAGCACAGCTATTGTTTCACCTTGTAGTTACTTCATTTTCAAATTTATCATCCGCAAATGGCGCTTAAAAATGGTAAACGAAGTCTCAGTTTTAAATTTAAAACATTTGATATCACTTTACTGAACTGCGCTTAAATCAAGGAGACGTGCGATAAGAAATTCCTGCCTATTCTACATCGTAGGTTTGTAATTTTTTAACATTTGTTATATATTCAATGAGATTTTTATAAACCTACTTGTAAAAATTCATTGATATAGACCTAAACTGAGTTTGTGACACGCGGACAGAAAAAAACGAAATTATAAGGGACCCTTGATTTATTACGGAGCCCCATGATGTCATGTTTGGTTGGTTTTTTTATGTTAAAAATAAATTCCCAGCTGAACGCATTTTTTTTTAATTTTTATAAGTTACTTCATAATTTTCCGAACAAATTGCTGTAGATCCATTCAAATAAAACAAAACAATATTTAAAAAAATTGTGCTGAACACACCCGGTGTTGGTCGAAAAATGATTCTGTAATAATAAGATCAAAAAAGAGATAGAGTTAAATTAGAAATCTACGGGTTTTTGGATGAAATAGAGCATCCATATATATTTATAATTTATATTAATATTTATCAATAAACATCGTGTACACATTTTTTTATATATTTTTAATTCTGGCAGAATGAAATCTATCTATTCGTACAATTTCATATTCGGATAGGAATCCAGGGACTAGATATAGAAAGTTGTATTGAAATTGAGATCTCAGAATAAATAAGTGAGGTTTGAACGATAATCATTGTTCACGATTGATTATTTTGACTATCTTCTGCTTAAAAATTCTAGCTCTTTTATGTTTTTTTATAAACTTTCTATATCAATTAACGAGCTATATATAACACGTTTCAGTTATCGAATAATATTTATTAGTTTAAGTCGGCCGATAAGAATCAGAAATAAATTGTTTAACTTGACGACATAAAATCTTTGAGTAGCATCCACCATGTACTTTTTTGCTTACCTACTACTAAGTAAGTAATGAAAACAATCTCAGTTTTCATTACTTACTTTCTTGAAAAACACGTGACGTAAAGAGTAATAATATATAGCCTTGCAAAGCCATAGTATAGGATGTGACGTATTTTAGAAGTCTCTCGAGCTTACTCATTTAATGTTTAACAGTTACATGATAACGTAAATAGTAACATTAAGGTAATATTAATTTTTTTCCGAGTTAGAAGTGGTAATTATTAACTAAATAAGAAAGTCACGCGGTCAAAATAATCACATGATAAATGCACTGACAAATCGAATGTATTAAGAAATGCACCTAGCTAGAAATAGGATATATGAAATATTAAATATGAAATTAAGTACTTGCAATTTCCATCAAAATTGTAAAACGAGCTGGAATATCGCGAGTCAGTGGTAATCCTTCAGCCATGGCAGAACTTTATGGCTCCGAGCAGTAACATATAAGAGCAGAGAATATGATATAGACTATTTGCCAGTATTTGTTGTGTTCATGTTCATTTTTGTAAACGAATGCTTTGCTATTATGCGTTTGTTAACCTAATTTAACAATTTGTTGACATATTTAATAACAAGACAAATAAATACCTGTATGTTTAGCGAATATGTTATATTTAGCATTTATATGGAATTAATCATTTATGATAATAATTAGATATTGTAACATAGATAAATGTGTTTTCCATAAAAAAAAATGGAACAAAAACAGTTAAAAGTCCTTTGATGGACTTTTTCTTCAAAAAACGATAAGAAAACAGTTAAAATGTTTGGAAATATTGTCAGATATTAATGAAAATTAATGTTTTAATAGTTCTAATATCTACTCAAAATTATGAACAGTTCTTTTTGTTCATATTTATATATTTAAAAGAATTGATTTCTTTGTGAAAAGTTATGAAAAAATCGCTTTTTACTTACTTTGTCTGCTTTTGCTACACATGTTTATAGATGTACTTTGAAAAAAAATAATTTCGGTCCGATCTCCCTTGCTTAACTTTATTTATTATCAAATTATACGGGGAAACCTATATGTTTGGAAATATAGCTTTATAAAGTACATTTATTCCAGATTTATAAACGCGTCCACTTTTTGACCTTCTTTTATTACTGTCGGTTCAGTTGATAAATCTGGAATCATTTGCCTCTTGCATGTACTACATCACCATTATACCACGTATCGCTTTTATGACTGAGTTATAAGGAAAAAAAGTGTGGCGTACGGATGCTGTTTTGAAACCTACATATTAGTCATTGTATAGTGCGAAACATGAGTATGACACCGTGAATAGTAATTGTCGTAATATAATGTTTGTATGTTACAAAGTTGCTCGCGATTATATTAAACTTTGTCATTAAAATAAATTATCATTCATAAAAACACTTCATACCCTTATGGGGTAACCATCAGGCGATACGCAAAACGGAATTTCAGCTTTTGACAACAAATAATAGTATAGAATTTCAAAAAAATAAATACCATAAATACCATCTCTTGGTTAGCTTCCAGCTAGTAGTTTAGCATCAATAATTAGATGGAAAACTTTTTGCACGTTTTTTTTCAAAACAATATTTTTGAAGTAAAACTTCTTTACGCACGCTTGACTTGGGGAGTAAGCTGGTGATTGCGTGACGAGAGCGTTACGAAAAGCGTGATCGGACGAGGCGAACGGAAGTTGAGAGGGAGATATAAGTTAGTGAAGACAGAAAGAGAGAGAGTTACGTTTCGTATATCTAAGACACAGTGCAAGCCTATTGTCTGTATCACACTGTAGGAGCAAGAGATAGCAGTGCGCGCGCACATTTTCTTTCTCTCTTCCTCTCATAGCCAGTGCATGAAATATATATATATATATATATATATATATATATATATATATATATATACGCGAGTTTGCTAGCGTTACGCGAACGGTGATTTTTTTATTATTTTGTAATTTCATTTCGTTCTTGAACAATTTTATAAATTATTATTTTGTTCAATATATTAAATATTCTACGTTTAAAGTGAATATAAATTGTAAATTCATTTTAAAGTTCATATTTTGTGAATTTGAAGTATTACTTCAGTCGTGTGGTCTAAAGCACACTCGTTTTTTTTTTCTAAGTGGTTCGCTAAGTCGCAATATTTACAAAGTTATTATAAAATTCACATCAAATTCTACCTAAACCTCCAAATATTAATTTCTTATAGAAATACAGAAACGTTTTTGGGTATGCGGAAATTTTTTTTGGAAATAATTTTTCGCAAAAATGTTTGGACGAAAAACCAAACTTTTTTTTAAATGTGTACCGGTTCTGTTAAACACTATTTGTAAAATGTCCTAATCGTGGTTGTAGCTATGTAGTATTCTGATAATTAAAACATATGTTTTCACCCGGCAAAGACATGTTTCTATATGCTTCATGTAACATTTTATTCCGAATATTTAGTTTTATATCGATACAAAAAAACCATATCGACGCATGTAGTCCGATACTTGGATGATTAAATCATGTCTGTTTATAAAAATAAAAAAACCTGTGAATTGTTTTTATTATTACTCCTTAATTATATTTTGGATACAAACTTAGAGTGTAAATAGACAACATTCGCATTTTGGAAAAGTGAAAGTTATCCTTTTTTATTTTTTATTGAAATAAAATTTCAAATATAGCGTTTTTTAAAGACTGCAATAACTGTTTCACTGCACACTGAAGAAAATCGGGTCTTGTAACTATCCCAAACAATATATAATTTTTATATTATACAATGATAAACAGTGAAAAATTCACTTTCGCTGAAGTGTATTCGTTTCTCAGTTTCATTTGGTTCTCTGAATACATTTAACAATCATGTTGTGTTGTCTTTAGAAGTATTTTGTTGTCTTTCACTAAATTTTGATTATTTTTTGTTTGGTTTCACATGACACGACAGTAAACACAATTTATTTTAAATTATTACAAACAAAACGGCGAAACGTCGCAACCTTTTGACATTATACTATCTGTTTAAATAAACAAAATAAATTGAATACAGTAGTTTCATTTTGCGTAGATGCTATTATTCATTGACATTAATTTGTGATTTTTTTCTTTCTTTCACTGGCGTATCTTAGACTGGCAGCTTGATATAAATCTTTTTTTGTACTTTTTTTGTACATTTTAACAACTATAAAAAGTAGCATTAGTAATATTGCACGTAATTCGTCATTAGGGGAAAAAGTGTGTAAGAAATTAAATATAAAAACCTGTCAAGCAGGAGCGAAACTCGTGGTACGAGGGTTCTGTACACATTTGGGCATTTGTAAACATTTAATATGCTATTCCTATTAAATTATTTAAATAATTTAATTTTTTTAGAAAGAAAATATATTACTATATCTTTTACAGGTACATATTTAAAATATTTTTGTCGATATAAAGGTTTATAGGTTTTGATTCATTTGCGAGTGTCAAAATATGCGGCATAAATGTTTTTTAAAATTATTAGGGTTGATTACGTTAACTTAGAAGCTTCATTTTTTACAGCTCCAAGGGACCGTTGACCTAAGACATTTTGACTTGATGCATCCATGGGTATCTAAGGGTCTTAACAGAGAGACAGACAGGCAGATGGACAACGAAGTGATCCTAAAAGGTTTCCTTTTTCCTTTTGAGGTTCGCCTAATATTAAAAATGTATTAATTCTAAGGTTGAAGGAATTTTCTCCTTAGCAAAATGTATCGAATTTTGTATTATATGAAAACTGTTTTCCAAAGAAATGGTAATTTTTTTATAATTTTACCATAGAATACTGGCAGTCCCGCTATCCCAAATCTATGACACCAGTCTTAATGACATTTAGACTGAAAAGCAAGCCGAGTTGAGACCAATGTTTAACTTTGTATGTAATGTATTAACTTTGTTAAGAATTAATAAATCTCTTTCGTCCTTTTTTCGAACATATCCATTATTTATTTATTACCATAGATTATTATTTCTATTGCCATAGATTACTATTTCTTTTGAATACTAGAAAATAATAAATCATTTGTGCGCCATAACCACCTGGTGATCATTTAAACATGAACGAACCACACAATTTAAAGCGATGCAGTCACTTGTGGAGCTAACTTGAATTTGGAATAGTAGTACTGATGTTCTTTATCTACAACGCTGTTTCCCGGTTCGGTATTGTGCGTGATAATAATGGAACACTATATAGCTGTACTACTTTTATGTATTCTTCTCTTTCTAACTGTTCAATTATTATTCACCTTATTTTGCCTACGTTATGATCTCGTTTTTCATATCCAATTGATCCACAAAACTTCCAAGTATTATATAAATAAAGAAAATTATTACTAAAACTAGATCTCAATTAAAAGATAATATACATAAAGATAATAGATAATAGACTCAAGTTAAAGATAGTTTATGGCATTAACTTTTATAGTCACATCATCAATAGGGTTTTGTTAAAAATGTTTTAAAAGTGCAGAGTAGGTTGGAAAAAACCTTGTGATGAAAACAATAATGCATATAACAGACATGTAATCGAAACTTCTGAATAGAGAAAAAACGAAAGTTTATTTGTTCATTAAATTGAAAAAAGTTATTATTAATTTGGTTTCCACACAAAAAAATGAGAAAATTATGATACATAATATATGACTTAAACGCAATATTTAACGAGGTACTAAAAATATTTAAAAAACTCCCTTAAAATGAATGCTAAATATTGGCCAGTGACGTCAAAAGCCAGTTGTGTTTTGTATGGGGCGTTTTCGCGGGAATCGTAGTTCTTCAGTTTTTATCTCGCTATAACTTTGTAATGAAAAGTCCTAGGTACGATATATTTATTTTAACCTTTTTTAATATTGTTACTTACTCTATTTTAGTAATAAAAAAATGTAGTCGAATACCCTATAAAGGTGGTATTTTATTATATTATATATTTTCATTAACATGTCATTATTTTGTTGAATCGCGAAAAGAGCGATGAAGCAATTTTTTTTCTCAAAATTTATTTCCACGCATGTATATGAAATTTATATTTTATAACCTCAATTTTATTCACCATATCCAGCTTTTAATTGTGAATATAAATTTATTCTTGTCAGAAATTATCTAATCTAATGGTAACTCATCATATAACTTAAACATTTTTACATTTTAAAAAGGCTTTGGAGCTATAAAATTGTTTGTAAAAAATATTTGTTTGGTAAGTAATATTCGAAATTTATAAATGGATCAATCTACCTTTCGGGTCATGTTTCACTACGTAGTGTAAGCGGTGTATCTAATCTAATGACAACTCATCATATAACTCAATAATTATTAGATTTTAAAAAGGTTTTGGAGCTATAAAATTATTTGTAAAAATATTTGCTCGACAAGTAATATTGGAAATTTATAAGTAGATAATTATACTTTTCGGGCTGTTTCACTACGTAGTGCAAGCGGTATATCTAATCTAATAATAACTCATCATATAACTCAACAATTCTTACATTTTAAAAAAGGTTTTGGAGCTATAAAATTGTTTGTAAAAATATTTGAATGACAAGTAATATTCGAAATTTATAAATGGATCAATCTACCTTTGACCCGGATGACCCGAAGGTCGTGTTTCACATAAGCGGTAATAATAGAAAGCTGTATACACACATATTTACTTTCTCCATATTCCTTTCCCACTTCACTTAACGTAGCTTTTCTTATTTTTCTAAATGATTGTTTTTATAAATTTTTGTATTAAAATTATCACCAGTTCCTCAATCTGATTCAATAACATCTTTCTTTCACACCAACTTTCTATTCTTCTTGGAATATGGCTGCTATTTTGGCACAGACTTTTAGAATTTTAGTCCAGTTCTAAGTTTTAATAATATGCTTATGGCAGCCAGTACAGAAAACTTCTGCACTTATAGAAAAAAATATTAATTCTTAGAAACATACGAGACTAAAGTCCAATGAATTTTTATTTTATGTCTTCTGATTGAAACACATAATATTGAACGTGTGTAAGACATTCCGTAGAATAGGGTTGATATAAAAAGTAAACTCGCGATATCGGAGCCAGTAGAAGTAGCTCATGGCCAGAGACGGCAAGAGGCCGGCCGTCTTGCCTTTAATATAGATAGTAGCGTCAGTTGCAATAATCAAGTATTAGACATTTGCGTATATCAACAAGCCAACTCTGAGACGGGGCACTGATCAGACCGGCCTACACGCCTCACAATCATTACACCAGACGTTCTCTCCACACTGTAGATATTATGATCGAAAATTTCAAGATATTAGACAGACACATTTCCTTAAAGGAATTCGTATAGGTATATTTGGGTGAAGTATAGAATGTTTTTTGCTGAAGGACGGTCTCTTGGAGGTCGTAAATGTATATCTAAATAAAACCACATGAATTCTGAAGTAAATCCTCGCATACCGTAAAATATAGGCAAAAATCTAAGGCTGACGAACGAATTACAAACGATCCCATTGCCACATTGCGTGGCTGTGGCCAATAATTTAATTTCATTTGTATATTCGAAATTCAATTTACATCTCTTTTATTAAAAACTAGCTGGCCCTACGACTTTGTTCGCGTGTAATTAGGAAAAAGAAATTGTGATTTTTTTCTCTCTTATATGTTGCTCCTACATATTATTACCATTCTATATATTATTACCATACCAAATTTCATCAAAATCAGTTTAGTAGATTTTGCTTGATATCCGCTCAATTTAACATACACCCAGTCAAAAATTCTAAAAAAAGTTTTCTTGTTTCCATTATCATTCTATACGTTAAAACAACCACTTTTTAAAAATATTTTCAATGTACACAATTCACTCTGTTACCATTTTATTATATGTTTAGATGTAAATTGTAAAGATACTCTACAAAATTAAGAGTTATCGTAAATTATTCTAACTAAACTTCAATGTTTCAAATGTCAAAGCATAATTTTGTATTAAATTTTAATTCCATTAAAAACGATCGAACCGTCATGAAGCATTAAGGTATAAATAAAATATAATTGCTGACAGTAATTATAATTTGCATGTCCGACTCTACATTATTATATGACTCTATACTATTTAAATGAGTTTAAAATACTTTTATTATGCTATATCTGAGTTATATTTATTTAACACCAGGGTCAGTATAATGTGATAGTTTCAAGGGTAAATTGTTATTCGATTTGGCAAAAGATAAATTGCAACCGGTTTCTTACCGTTTCAAGAAAAGCGCTCTTCGGTCTTCTACTGGGCGCACCGTTCATTGTGTTCAAATTTGAATCCAGAATCAATTTTTTTCACACTTGCAACACTACACGCGCACTTCAAGTTCACAGCCACAAGTCACAATACACAAACCGGCTGGCGGATAGTTATCTGTTGTACAAACGTCACGCAACGCAAAACGACTTTACAATACTGATAAAATACAACTTAGGTACGCATAATATACGATCATATTCAAATCGTATCCTGTTCCATTCGGTTCGCGGTAAAGAATCCTCACGTTCAACTAAAATAATCACAACAGACGAAGCGGCTGCGAAACGAGTGAACGTGTGAAACTGGAACTAGTCGTTCGGCGCGCGATAATATATAAACAGTGCAAAAAGTAAATACGGTATATTATATAGTGCGATACCCGGCGTGCTCTTTGCGACACTTGCTCGCGGCGAGTTCACGCAATCGTAATTTATCGATAAGTTATCGAAATGCACTTTCGGAGCGCACACGTTTGCAGTGTTAAGTTGCACTTTGGATAATGTTGCATTATTCGAAAGAGCGTGCCGAAATGTTTCGCTAGCTGAGCTCTGTCGGTTCGAATCGACAGTGAACGGATGAGGGATGAGTATGCATGAGTGCACTAGTGCAACTGCCGCTCGCGATCGCACTGCTCCGACCAATTTACAGTTAATATTAATTTACAATCGACAAACGAGTTTCGGAGGCGCTCGGCGGAGCGGCGTGAAGTTGCGTGCCGGTCGCGACGCTCACTTCGGGCCGGTCTAGCGGCAACAACCTCTTTTCGGTGGGCACGCAACGCTCGCACATTTGAGGTTATGATTCGAGGGACGCGGGGGGAGCGAGTCGCGTCCGCCCGTTCGTGCATCGCGTGCGCATGACGTCACGCTCCACTGGACGCTCGCGTTCTTCGGCGATTCACTGTTACGGCCGCGAACCTTCTTTTTCCCGCTCTGCGTCTGCATAAGCGGAGCGGTTTAGCTGAGGATTTTCGATATAATAACCATTATTATTACAACCACGTAGGCATAGAGCGGCGCGTGAGTAATATCGTCGAAGTGCGCGGCGTACGTGGTCCACTCGATATGGCGCGTTACGCGATGAACAATAACTAATTGTTGTTCGGTTAACGTTGCGACATGATATCGTAAATTAGGTGCGGATATCTACCAATCATGGAACTAGCCTTCTTCGTTAATATGTCTTAGACATACCTGCTTTACTGTACGAGTCAATGCTGAATTTTATTTAAATGAATTATTATCAAGGTTGTGTTTCTCACATAACCTACAGAACTTTATTAAATTTTCATAAATGGCATTTGCAACATATAATTAACATCTATAAAACTGTATTAACTTTAACGCGTCTCGCAAATATGTACCCAAGTCTACGGACACATCTCACTCAAGTTGAAATATTTGGAGAATGTAGGCCGGGCGGACGCCTCCGGCGAGGCGGCAGCGTGCCGCTCGCATCGCCACGTTTGTCCAGTATATCCACACGCCTACTGCCTATTTGCTTCTAAACCAGATTTGCAATATTTTGATAATGAATTTAAATTTATAAAAGTTAAAAGAAACAAAATCGATTAATACATGTAAAGAGTAATACAAGTATAGAAAAAGTAGACAAGAAGTCGGAAAAGTATAAGCAAAATGTAATTGCTAAAGTATAAGCAAAATGTAATTGCTAAAGTATAAGCAAAATGTAATTACTAAAGTATAAGCAAAATGTAATTGCTAAAGTATAAGCAAAATGTAATTGCTAAAGTATAAGCAAAATGTAATTACTAAAGTATAAGCAAAATGTAATTACTAAAGTATAAGCAAAATGTAATTGCTAAAGTATAAGCAAAATGTAATTGCTCAAGTATAAGCAAAATGTAATTGCTCAAGTATAAGCAAAATGTAATTGCTAAACTATTATAAAAATAATGCTGATAGAATTTGTTATTCATAAATTTGATCGTCAAATAAAAGAAATGAATAAGAGAAAAGCAGAAACATTATTAATATTAATTGAAATAAAAAGAATATACATCACCATTTAAAATTAATTATTGCTTGTCGACTTTCATTGGTAAGGTTAGTTGGATTTTAAGTTCTATTTCCCATAAATGTTGTTTGTACACGTTCATGTAATAAGTATTAAATTTGTTGTTACTGGAACAAAACATATTTGGTTCTTTCATCAGGACGTTGATGATTTCCGTATTATATAAATATCGATACGGTACGCTATTAGTTTGCATGATGATGTTAAAAAGATATGACCAAAATCAAATTAAAAATTTATTTCCAAAAAAATCACTTTCAGACGAAAAAAATATTCTTTTAAATATGATTACGACCTAGACATACGAGAGTAGAAAATGGCATCGTTATCAATATTAAAGATTTATATTTATTTCGTTCAATATATTTATTTCAGAAAATATGATTTGAAGAAAGTGCAACGGACGGATATATCAAGAAATATTTAATTTTAACCCATAAAAGTTATTAAAAATCTATTTACAAAATATCTTCCTTACTCTACCTTAATTGCGGATGTTATTGGAAGAAAATTCAGTAAACATGGATTAAAAAATCGGTAAAGTAAGGTTTAATTTTTTCCAAGGTATTTGGTTCGAGTGATGAAATGCGTAGTCGCGTTAGACTGGAAAAGTATACTTGTTCAGGGAAATTATTTGTCGCCATTTGTAAACAGCGGACCTTATTTTTCAGTTGTTGTAAAGGAATTTCTTTTTTACAATAAATTAGATAAATACCAAATGGGCAACAATGGGCAATATTGGTCTTTTTCAAAATGTCTATCCCCCCAATCTTGGAATTAAGGTATTTCTATCCCCTTAAAATTTATCGCTCTTGGCGAGAGTGTAAATGTGGAAAATTTGAAGGAAATCTTTTGAAAATTGTAGGATAAAAATATATGCACACATTGAGATTTATACATATATAAAGATGTCAAGTGAGTGGCGTCTGGTGTCAAGTGTGTATTAGGAACGAAATATACTCTTTATAATGTGTATTTCGTTTCAATTCGTGCTGTATTAATATCCTATTTATTGTTGAAATATAATGTGATATACATAATAACAGTTTTTTTTACGTCAACACTCTTTTGGTTTTTATGAACCTATATATCTTTATCCAAGTCCCATCTTACGCGTGGATGATAGAGCTATAGGGTTCACTTAAACGTGTCACTTTTATGGGTATCAGCCGACCCTTTGTCCTCCTAGATCGTTAGTGACGGGCGACTTGGTTAGGAAGGGATGCTTAGAGCCGGTTTATAACCCAACAGAAGGGGAGTTTTATCATCGCGCAAGAGTTATTACTGGGGAGCAGATGCCGATAATGAGGTAATTTTGACTATCTCCTGAGGACAGTTGACGTGACGACATTGAATCGATCACATAAAACTACATCATTTCTATAATTTATAACTTTTTAATGTGAATTTTTAAACCTGTATGATCCATAGTACAAGAGCGTGTCTTTTGCAACTTGAAAACTTGAATCAATATGTTTAGTCATGTAATAGTTAAATGTAGTATATTTCTAGTTTTCAGTATTTGTAAGTGAATGATTATTTAAATTTTTGTTGCGAAATATTCAAAGTTTTCACTATCTGAAAGTGAACGAGAAACAAAAAGATAGAAAAGTGTCTAGGCATACGTTATAACTGGAGAGATACGGCTCGATCGATAGTCAAGGGAGAAATTGCGAGCTGCGTTGCCAGACAGAATAACCCCTGAAATTCCATCCCCCTATCCTTTTGGGAAGAAAACACGATTACCGTTCAATATGGGGGAATACAATTTTAGTTGAAGGTCACGTAAACGTGCTACATAATTACAGTGCGCTACGTCTTCATACAAATTATCATTTACTTTTAGTCTCCTAAAATTTATGAATCGCGTATGGTCGCTAAATGAGTGTATGTAATTACAATTTTTACCGGTTGCGCGTTGAAAGTACATTCAGCAGTAACGCTAGAAGCTTCGCTCCCGTTTTTCCTTAGATTATGGCGAGCGGCTCACCGCGTAACTATAAAATTTTAATTACGGGGAGGTCGTTCGTTGAACTCTCCAATGGTGAGCCCGCCCAAAGTGACGCATACTCGGTTCTCGTCATTTCGATGAGGTTTCGTACCGCGAACCGGCTACTATCTGGCCTTTCCCACTTGCCTTCCTCGTGTGTGTCTTTTATTGATTTGACTGCCCCCGTTGCCTCAATTTATATTATCCATTTTATCATTCGGTAGGCTGACGTGGTTAATATAATCCTTTTTTCATATGATTCATTACAACATATAAGGCATACGTTAAAAAATTGTTTATTAAAAAAATATATAATTTGTTTTGCTCGTGTCGAGTTCCTATTTTATATTTTATACGTAAAAATAATATTATTTCAAATTATATGATATCTCACAAATAGAATCAATGCGCAAAAAAAGATTAAAACTCTGAAAGAAGAAAACAGAAGAAATAAATTTGTGAATAACGTTCCTTAAGGTGTTTATATTCTGTTGTGAGATTTTCAGTAATTCTGTAACGCTTTTACGAGAGTGATAGTTTGAGGTTTCAATTCCATTGTTTCAGCTGATATTTAAGCCATATACTCGGCGATAGACAAATTATACGGGATTTAGTCGAGAAGGTTT
This sequence comes from Druceiella hillmani, assembly GCA_039881145.1. Classification (NCBI taxonomy): domain Eukaryota; kingdom Metazoa; phylum Arthropoda; class Insecta; order Lepidoptera; family Hepialidae; genus Druceiella; species Druceiella hillmani. The sequence goes on along the minus strand of JAYKKI010000038.1, from coordinate 9,126,970 downwards.
TAGTATTTGCTTTTATGGAATATCGCACAACTCTTCTCTATTATCTTTGTCGAGATAGAAATGTCTACGTAAACTTTATTTTGTTACAAATACGAAACTAATCTATTTCCTAGACATTATTTTTAACTTGTAAGTAAATTTTATTTTAGTCACCGTAAGTCTGATGAAAAGTTAACATTGGGCTTTGTTGCAAGGCGAAGCTTTCCAAGTTGACTGAATTTCCCCAACGAAACTGTCCATGTTCTGGTCGTGCAAATTAAAATATTTGCATAATTATGCAAATACTTTAATAGCACAATGTCTACCGTTTTGATCCAGATTATTCGTCTGAATTTAACCTTACGTCATGTGAATTTCGGGAAAGTCTTTCGTTTACATAGTCATAGTTTACATGTCAAGTTTTTCGTTTACATAGATTGAACACTTGAACAAAAAATAATTCAATAGTTCAGTTTTTTTATTTTCTCGAGCATTCGTGTTTTGGACGTGAATAGGATTAGGTAGAGAGCAAAATATTGGCACATGGGAAACTTGTAAATTTCAAAACAATTCCCTCAATACATTTTTATTTCATTTTAAATACATAATTTTCTTGCATGCCTCTACGATGTAATTTCATTACTTTACACGTAGAGCATAATTTGTGACTCGAGAGGAGTTTATAAATTATTCGTGTTTTGTAAGTTACATTTAATATCACAACAAGAGTGACGCGCCGCTACTCACGCGCACTCAATATTCATTCGTTACGTTCATAATAAACTATTTGCTATCCCTCATCACCCGGAATACAATTTAACAAATTCAAGTATTTTTAAAGCTTTTCTTGTCCAGTCTCTATCTGATTATCTATCTGTAAGAAAATCGATACACGAAAAGAATGACAAAAATATTACTCAAAGCACAGACTGCTGGTTACTTCTTGAAGTCTCGGTGCCTGCCCATTTATGAAATCCTTTAACTTCCGCTTGCGAGAAATTTCTTTAAACTTTTGATTTTGTTAAGCTTTGTTAATTATTTTACGATAATTTGTAAAGGAGTTATTTGCTGTCAACCTAAAAAAACCTATTCATGATTTGTGTTTTTCATTACCCGTTATCGTACAAAAATATATGGGCGGTTTCGAAAGTAGAAAAATCATTACAACATTAGTTTTATTAACATGAATTAAAAAAAAACAGAAAAAGATCAATTTTAAACTAATGAAAATACCACATCATATGTTTTCCAATCTTTCAATGAAATTGCGATGACCATTTAATTTCTATCCTTTTTATTTTGCTTAATTTCTCAGATTTTAGTTTCACATGTGGAAATAAAATCTAAGCTATCAGCCATGTTGCATTATAACTTAAAAAAAACATGAAGATTTTATTAATAAAATCGTGTTTCAAAACGGGACGCGATATTTTACAAAAAGTGCGAAAATGGCTATTGCGACGAAGAAAATAAGTAAGTAAAAATATTGAATTATGCATTCTTGAAGATATTTTCAGATTTCGTCCATATGCTTGTTGTCTGCTAGTGTGTTCACGAATTTGTTTGCTTGCCAGCGAATAACTTCGTTAAAAATGATTGTAGTAAGCCTAATAAAAAAACGAAATTACAGGAGATCTGCAGTCAATGGATTTTATGAGAAAGATTTATTTCACCCCGTGCAATGTTTTGAATTTTAATTTTAAAATTTTGAATTTTTGTTGTGTATAAAGTAGTAGAATAGTAAAAAGCAGTTTTCCCATTTTTATCTATTTTTCGTGAAATTATAGTTGTTTAAAAATGAACCAAATTGTTTCTAAATTTTTGTAATACTTTCATTTTGATGATATGTTTACAAGAGAGTGATAATCTGCTTATATTGAAACTAGTGTATTATTTGTCTTATTAAAACTATGATTATCAACTGCCTTTTTAAAATGTCAATGTCTTCGCCCAAAAAAAAAATAAAACGTACAAGACTAAGGCAATTTTGAGAACAAGAAATTCGAAAGGATTTCAAAACATGACTACGAAAAATATTGTTTACAAGCACAGATATAATTTAGATTTGTGTCAACATAAAACACGTGTTGTGACAAATAACCTCAATAACTATCATGAATATAGTACCAGTCACTACACGCATGTAAATATATGTTTAGTTAGCAACTTCACCCTGTCGATTTTTATTGGTTCATCCTATCGATTTTTGTTGCATCGTGCGTGCGCACGCGCGCATCGTAAAATTTAAATCTCATCATTTCTTCAGGAGGCGCCTAAAGAAGTACCAAAAGAAGTACTTCAACAAAAGAAACAAAAAGTTTAATTTTACTTTTTAATACTAAGATTTGCAATGTATACAGTCATTGGTGAAACAAACTATCTCGGGATTTATTACGAAATGCTAGGTAGCAATTTAAGGTGAAAACATGATTTTTAATTCGAACATTTTCGAACAGCGCAAACTCAAGATCTAAGGAGGATTATTTAGTGAGATTTTAACCTATTTCTTTATAGAACACATTATATATATATATATATATATATATACATACATATATATACATACACATATATATATATATATATATATATTTCTTTTTTTTTTTAAATTCGCCCAACGAGTTACTTAATTTTAAAAACTATCTTTATGACCTTTTCAGATTTTTAATTTTATCGTTGGACAAAATAGCGATTGCCAGCCGCCATATTCCTTGGATCGTAACGACATATACCTACGATCACCCGGAAGATTAAGACGATAGCTCATTTGTCTAAATCGGATTTTCCGTTCCGGTTTTATAGAGTACCATCTGGTCCCTTAGTGTTGTGATCTGCGATCATATGGATGGATACAGCCACATACATATAAACATTTACTGATACGGGCAACGAAGTTTTTCATTTATTGCGGGGAAAGTAAGGAAATTGTAATAGATTTTAGTGGTAAATACAGTGACAAAAAATAAAACTAGTTAAAACATGTAGTTTAGCACCAGTGAAAATTTCATTGTTAAATGAAAGGATATACAATAAAAGCAACTTATTTAATACCAATAATTTTCACTTGCGATTACTTTATTATACAAAATTGATTTGAATAAAAATAATATGAATGTATTTAAGTTTGTTTATTACTAAATAGTTCAGTCAAATGGTCGAAAAAATTGCTAACATTTGCATATTGGGTAAGCCACGATATTTTTGATTTGTGTAGAGTCGCTTTGGAATTGGTCGCGAGTGTAAAACAAAGTTTTCGGAGTGCCAAACCAATTTGCCTGCCATTTAAATAAAAGGGATGTGTTTAATATTTTTATTATATCTCAGTAATCGTAAATCTGGCAAAAATTTTGTGTAAAACTTGTAAGCAGGTAGTCAAATTATGAAAACTTCTTTTCACGTAAGATCAATAATTACAATTTTACGATTCGGACAAGACTAATAATTGGATAAAAAAAAATTTAAGGTAATTTTCCAATTTTATAAAAATAGCTTTTACGTAGAGTATTTCAAAAACAGTTTGGTTCTACTTATTTTTTAAATTATCCCCATCACGAACTGCATAAATCATTATGGGTTGTACAAAGGGGTAAAAATCAAAGGTAAATTATGATCATTAGTCATAAAAATGTTAATCATGTCAGTTTCATCAATTTATTAGTTTTTCATGATTATAATGTGAATTAAAAATAACTAATAGTTTAAAATGAAGATTTAAAAATAAAAAAAAACGCTATAGTGCTTTAAATTAATGAAGATTTAAAAATAAAAACATTATAGTGCTTTAAAAGTTTATTTATCTAAAGTGTTTGTCTTCTTAGATTAATAATTTTTTTATTGTTGTCCATGTTATAAACAAAAGTTGTAGTCTATAAGTTTTGTTTAAATAGATCCTTCGCAAATTTTTTGTCCGATTTACGGTTATCGAGTTATAATGAAAACTAAACGCTTCCATATGGGCTGCAGTATTTCTGAGTAGAACTGAGTTTTGCACTCCCAACAACCCCTCTCCTCCTCGCCCTATAAATAGATTAAAAGGTTTGCTGTCTACATAAAGACACAAATAAACCAATATTTGATCGGACTAGTAAGTAGTTTTTTTCACTTTGAATTTATCATTAGACACTACACACTCAATCACATTATTAAAATTAAATATGGAAAAAGTAAAAATTTACAATTTTCGGGGTTCCGTGCATCAAACTGAAAAATGTAACCTTTATAATGGGAAAACTCGCGTGCCTGTCTGTCCATTCATCACAGCCGATTTTCTCAGAAATCATGTGACGAAGAAACTTGAGATTTGACATAGTAATACATCTTTCTAACCTACATATTTTGCACTATCTAACTTTTTGAAATATTCGTAAAGAATTAAAGACGGGGTAAATGAAGTACTAAAATAATTTTTTTTAAATGTTTTATATCATGTCCAAAAATGTTTTTTCCATAATTTTAAATGGTAATTTTCAAAAGATATTCTAAAAACTATGCGGAAATAGAGCATTCCCTCCCCATTATTTTTGAAACTACTACACCAAGCATCATGAAAAAATGGGAGTGGTAAAATCTGAGTGGAAAATTATAGTTAAACTATAGCGATTATCCATGATCTTAGAATTATTAAACTATGCACGATATTTTTATGCCTGTGAAAATATAATACGGCAATATATTTACGTTGTGAAAAATTCATTTATTTGTAAACAATTCAATTGTAAATATTAAGGGTACCTTAAATATTTATAATTGCCTAAATGTATAATTGCATAATGTAGTGTGCATTCTACTCGTGCTTGACAGTTTTTTTAAAAGTCGTCTATTTTCTTCATATTGACATTTAGTTTCACCAATTGGTTTAAAACATTTATTTACTCTTTATAATTCTTCACTTTTTGGTATTGTTTATATTTCGTTGCATACTTATAAATAATGCTATTACTCTTCAGTTATATTTTTTCATTTAAATAATAAAATATCAATACAAATATAAAATAATAATAAAATAATATATAAAAGAAGAACAAACTAGTAACTATTTAAACTAAAAGAAAGTAAATTTAAGATGAAATATGTGACATTACTGAAATGGAAAAAAGAAGCAAAATCTAGAAAATTTTAAGACATGTAATTGCATATTGCAGTGTGGTTAAATAAGTTAGATATTTAATTCCTAATCATCATCAAGTACATAAAAAAACTCACCTAATATTTATTTTATTAAGCTTAAAGCGGTCCTTTTTGAATATTGAATATATTTGGCGTTAATTTTGTAGAAATTCATTATTCACAATTAAATGAAACTACGTGATGTAGTATTATTTATACTATATTTAAGTTCTTTACCATGACCTAGGTTTCGTTGTATACAAAAGATAATTGATCTTTGCTACCAGCCCACCTGAAGATGTCGTCATACAATGAAACCTAGGTCGTGGTAAATAACTTAAAGAAAGTAGAAATAATTCTACATCACGTAGTTTCATTTAGTTGTGCTCGTTTTTTTAGTTGCATATCCCCATCCCCTACCTTGTAGGGTTAAAATAGCGGTTTAATGCAATGGTGGAGCTGGAAGATGGTGACAGGAACTCCTCAATGAGGAATAAACTATCCAGTTTGGACTTGTTTGACTTGTCTTGACGTAAGCAAGATAGTGATAGGGCAAATGGTAATATACGGGTACATACAGTAAAATTTCAACCTTTGATCCTTACATCTTGATGCTGTACTGCCTGTCTAAACCGAGAAACATGAAAATCAGCTGTTTTTAAATTAGTATTGTGGGTCTCAAGCAAAAACTCTGTCATCGAACTCCGGATTACAACTTTTCAGCCCAAATATTGCAGACAAACTACATGCTAAACCACAAAACTGAGGATTTGTTGTTTTTAAATTAGTATTGATGGTATCTACCAATAAAGTCCAGGTTCCAACTCCTCAGACTTGATGCTGTTGGGGTGCTGTCTACTTAAACCACGAGGCATGAAGACTTGTCGAAAAATGTTCTTACATGTGAGAGAGGAGATAAATCTCTAGCAGCAGCAATATATTGCAAATTTATTTCTGTTCAGAAATGATATTGTACCGTAAAAGTCCCGACTGAGTAGGTACTATTATTTTCACTTTATACTTTCCAGTGCGCTTCTTATTCGGTTGTTATTTTAAGTTGGTTCAATTGTTTTGTAAAAATATTTTTTGAACATCTGAAAAGTATTAACACAATGATAGTATATTTAGTGAAATTAAAAGGAAAATGATTACAGCTAAGTACGTTCTATTAGTTTACGAATGATAAACTACCAACTTAAGACATGTAATTGAACCTGTAAAAAATTCATAGAAACTCCTTAAAAATGGCTTAAATTAACTGTAAAAATAACTTTGTATTTTAAAACGTATATTTCTTATGTCTGTGAAAGATATACTCGGTGGTACATTTACATGGTGAGAAATAATATTAATTATTTGTAAAAAGTTTAACAGAAATGCTTTGTAGGTTTAAATGTTTATATGCGTCTAAGTGTACACAGATCTCACTTAAAACAAATGATAATTTCACTGTTATGAAAGAACGTACTTTCATAACATTGAAATTATCATTTGTATTAATTTGTTTTTACACTAAACAGCCATTGACATAATTCGTAATTGATAGCTCAGTTATCAGCATCCACTATTTTATTTTTATTTGTTTGCCCATGGAAAAAAAGTGTATAGCGTTAATTTAATTAATGTACGTAAATATCTATAATTAGGTATTATTAACATAATTTGTAAGTGCTATAGTTAACAATGTTTTAAGTTAAATCTAAAGATGTTCTTTTTAATTGAATGTTATGTTCACATCGATTCCTCAAAGCGTTTATTATTACTTATTAAATTTGTGTAATAGGCAGTGTACGTATAGTTTTCTTAAATAGGTTTGTTGCTGTATAGTTGTTTGTTATATTTTTTAATTGCTTCTTTTTCTAAATTTACCTTTGTTCATCGAGAATAAAATAAAAGAACCAATTATCATATTCAAGAATTACAATTACGTTACATCTTCGCAATTAACATCCGGTACAAGCTAATTGCGAAGATGTAACGCTTTCCATTAATACAATACATATCATATGGTCTGATTAAACACTTATATAGACAAATACCAGAACACTGAGAGTAAGAAATTCGCTTGGTTTGTACCTTTGTGCTTTTATTTAGTGAAATTATTTTTGTGTTCTAAACACGTCGCACTGATTTCAAATTTTATATTATATCTATAACCCAAACTTATCTCGAGTTCGAGGCAGGAGATGATTTTTTTACTAAATACATATATACGTTTTGATTACGGATATATTATTTTAGTAACAATGTAACGGAATTGTTCAATTAAATTTTCACCCATTTCCAGATGTCAGAATTATAATTAACATTTTGCACACGTATCAAAAGTAGATGACAATATAATAATGAAAAAAAATATATATCAAAACACCTAAAAAGAACTGTTCTTTGTTTCAAAACAAATATTTTGAATATGAACATTTTCTTATAAGACTAAAAAAATTAATTTAGTTTAAAAAATTTAAGAACACTTTTTTGTAGCAATATGAACTAAAAAGATATCTTTAAATGTAAAGATATTGGTCAAGATCAAAAGAATATCTCTGATGACAAAAAAAATTAAATTTAATAGAAAAAAAACCGGGGAGGTCCGATAAATATTTTTTGTTATGAAAATATGAGTCGGGAGCACCCCATAAATATTATACCAATATCTTTATATTTAAAGATTATTTTTTACTTCTTAGTTTATATTGCAACAAAAAGGTGTTTTTTTTAGTTTTTTTTTAAATTATAATTTTATTTACAAAATAATACATGAGGCGTATTAGTTCCATCTACCGGTATAATTTATAAGTTCTGAGTTCATATGTAATACCGTAATATTATGTTATATCACTAGAGGGCACGTTACAATAAACGAATTAGTTAAAGAATTAATAAAAATAATTCTGAAATTTAATAAATTTAAAAAATATCTCCTACCAATTATGAGAACAGTCACGTGTTAGATAACTGCCGATATTTGCAATGTGTTTAATTATTTTTTTACATGGATTTGGACGATGGCTACGATTTTATCGCTATGTTGATATGACGATAATTTACAATCGTATGTATTGAATCAAAGAAAGCACCAAAAGAAAATTTTGGTTTAGAAAAATTATCTGCCAAGAGGTTGATTAAATAATTACACGAATTGAGCCCATATTTTTCGAATTCATGTGAAGTCATTGCACTTTTTTCCATGTTTATTCCTAGTAAATTTTTTAGCAATATTGTTATGGGTACTGATGAATTTACTTAATACTTGATAAAATAAAAAAAAAGATAAAAGATTGAGATCTGTTTTTTATTTGAAAGATTTGTGTTTCTTTGTTCAGTTTTATCTGAAGTTATCGATTCCTTGACGGATTACAACTAAAAACTAATTTTGCGATTAACAGTTTTAGAGAAAAATTTAATAAAACTAAATGTATTTTCAAGATTTTAACAAGATATTTTGATGTACAACGACATTTATGCAATATTTTGACGTACAACGACAGTTATGCGATTTTTTAATGAACTGGCTATATCTTATAAATTATTATAAAAAATTGTTTACTTTTAATTCGGCATGCTCATGGGTCCTTCTGTCCGTCATTCACAACCTCCAAACTAGTTCAATTTACTTGCTTCACTCTTAGATGAACAGAAGTATATAAAGTAGTATACTTAATTAATTGTATATTAAGATTTTATCAAAATATATTAAAAATATTTAAAGAAAATGTGTGATAATAAAATTCGAAAAATAAATGTCTATGACCCTGTGGGGATGTCAAATGTTAACACGATCAAATGCATAGAAAATGTGGAAAAAAATCACCTGCCGCTTCGAATGTAGCGTATTTGGAGAGGACATTTAAAATCCCAAATAATATTTTTTCTTGTTTTTCCGCCACATCAGTCGCGTGCTGTGAGACTACAAATTCGTTATGCGACTATCCTCTCTTTCTTCTTCGATGTTTACCTCTTTGGTTCGTAGAAACTCTGAAATATTAACAAAAAAATAATTTCATTATTTTGTTTCGTGGTGTAAATATACATGAAATTAAATTATTGAGATTTTTACAAAAACATTAGTTTCGAAAAGAGTTTCGAAGGGTGTTTGTTATTTTTAAATTAATAACATTGGTTTTCAGACCGTTGTTTTAATTTTCTGTCTCTAATAATTTTTAAAGACATTAGATTTCTTACTTTGCCTTTTGAAAGACAATTTTTAAAAATGCTGTCTTGTTTAAATATCGTATACGTCTAATTTTGTTTGATATTTGTACAACACTAAGGTAACTCATAGTAAAAGACAACCATTGCCCATTTCAAGGAATAGGCGCAAAGAGTTGGCGGCCACAACATGTAGGGTACAAAATCGCTAAGTGGCAAATCGTTAGTTTACACCAGAGACAAGAAAGCTAAAATCTATTATAATATTGTACAGCAGCTAGATGTTTTAAACATACGTCTCATGAAAGTTTAATGTATATTTTAGGAAATATTTTACCTAGAGAATTTTAATAAAAATTTTCTAAATGTTTTGAATGGAATACTCACCAAATTAAAATATTGCATGCAACAAGGACGTTCATATTTAACGCCCTTTCCCAAATCAATTCATATTAATTAGTAATATTTAGAATTAAATGAAACTACGTGATGTAGCATTATTTCTACTTTCTTTAAGTGATTTACCACGACCTAGGTGTCGTTGTATTACAACATCTTCAGGTGGGCTATTAGCAAAGATTTAGATAGATCTTTTCTAATAGCCCACCTGAAGATGTTGTAATATACCGAAACCTAGGTCGTGGTAAAGAACTTAAAGAAAGTAGAAATAATACTACATCACGTAGTTTCATTTAATTGTGAATAATGAATTTCTACAAAATTAACGCCAAATATATTATTATAAATGAAACTACGGATTATTTCTACTAATACTACATCGTATTATTTCTAATTTCTTTAAGTTCTTTACCATGACCTAGGTTTCGTTGTAATACAACACCTTCAGGTGGGCTATCACGTAGTTTCATTTAATTGTGAATAATGAATTTTTACAAAATTAACGCCAAATATATTCAATATTTGAAAACAGCCAATTTGGCTACATTGTGTGATATTGTACCGTCGACTCCGAATTAAATTTCGGAAGACGATACAAGGCATTTGGTTCAACAAAACGTGCATAAAAATATTTGTATTAAATAAGTTTTATTATCCCCCTTATTCCATTAAACTATAAATTCTGCAATTGCTTAATTAAACTTAAATGCCATGTTAAGTGCAAGGGTACGACAAGAACCTATGACATATAGAATTCCTTTATTTTTTTAATACTTCCAATAAATATTTGAATTGCCATTCATCTCTCAGTCAATCTGTCAATCTGCCAAATAGCTGGAATTCATAAATTATTAAGTTAGTAATTGATTTAGTAATTTTATTTACGAAACGCAAAATGTCTCCCAACGCCTTTGTTGCACCCAATGCTTCAGTTTCTTAGTCAATGTAACATTAGCCACAAATCCAATTTATGTACTTACAGGGAGGCAATTAAAATTATTTACTGCTGTAATTATATTACAGCAGTAAATAAATATGCATTTAAGTCTATTTTCTGAACTTCATTGGCTGAGTGCAGACTAGAAAGTGGAAATTGACCACAGCAGAAATGGAAAAATCGAAGGGTTAAATAGTCAAATATTGTTTTAGATAATATAATTTACTTATGTATAATGTCGTTTTTATTTGTTATGCATTAACAGTAAATTTTGGAAATGGGTCACGGTAGTTATGAGCAAATGTAAATTTTATTAATTTCCAATATCGAATTGGAAATTAGATCAAAGTAGGTAATAACCTATATTCGAGTCGTGTACCAACTCATTGAATTAGTTTAAACAACGCTTTAAGAATAACATATTTAATATTGAACCCAATTTGGTTGCGCTGAAAACGAAACGATATTTAATTTTCTGAGTTCGGACAACTAACATCTTTTTATTGTTCCTTAACAAAAGCATTATTTAGATATTTTTCTCCGTATACTTGCAGTTTAACACCAATTTTGACTATTGTTTGGTTATTAAATGAAAGAATATTTAAGAAAAAAATACCGTATAATAATAAATTTCATACCATTTTGGCTCGGGATCATTTTTAAAAAGTTTTCTTTCGTTTAATTCACTTTTCTTTTGTCATTAAGCACTTATAACTTATAAATGGTGTTAAGTCATTAAGCACTTATAACTTATAATGGTTAAGCACTTATAAATGGTGCCAACATTAAAAATAATATTGCTCCTAGGATTTGGTGGTTTCTTACTTCTTTGAAAAATAAATACGTGATTTAATTTATGTAAAATTTATGAAGTTTGTTTTTATTTTATTCAGAGTGTGAGAGAGAAGTACCGATTTAGTGAGGTCTATCCTTTATACAAAAAAATAAAAATGAACAAGTTTAAATGTAATGTTTTTTTTGAAAAAGATTGTTTGAAAAAAATGGATTGTTTGAAAAAAAAAACCGCAAATGGTAAAAGTCATTAAAATAAACCAAAATTGGACTGGTGTTTTAATAACCAAAATTATTGCGAATAACTTCTACTGCCAGTCCTTAAAAGGAATATGTAGAATTACAAGTAACTATATATTCTTTCAAGATAAAATACATTAAAATTTTCATTGACGTCAAGGTTTATATATTTTTCTCTACATATCACAAAATAGCAAGAAAAATAACCTTATACAATTTAACTCACAAATAACTTTAGCGATACGTATTTTTTTTCGACAAAAATATCAAAAGAAAAATTTACCTGTAATGAACGTAATATCTATCAGTCAGTCGGTATTATAGTGTTAAGTAGTTATCAGAACCGTTGGTTTGACGCGCATAAATAAAATTTTAAAGTTGCGGACACTAGGTGCGCTGATACCATGCATCTAGTGAATACTGACCATCTCATGACCACTATACTAATATATTTTTATTTAATAATATTGAAAGCTCTCAGTAAACTTATATAAGGACAATTGCTCGCTATGACACTTGGCTTTATTAAGACGATAACTGTTATGTGGAAGATATTTTAAAACAAAATTTGTGTAGAATGTTTTATATTTTTAATAATCGATATATAAACTCATGTACCATAAATGTACTTTTGACATGGCATTTTTATGAATTTAATTTAATTACTATGATTACATTATGCGTATGACAAAGTCCGCTAGCAAACAATTTTTATTTGGTTGTCCTGTACAATACGGTTTAACTGCAAATAAAGTTTTAGAATATTTTTTTATATTATATCCTGGCCATAATAACCCGACAGTCCCTTTGCTTCCAAGCTTTCATTCAATAGTCTGTCGTTTACTTTTATGTTCATTTGTAACATTACTTTTATACCACCTCAAGTATTTTTAGGATGTGGTAAAATAAAATTAGAGTTATAGACAACTTGTCTTAGTTCTTAGATCCATTTCGGGCGTTCATAATAAATTAAATTATATACACGTAAAGTTTTTATTAGCTATTATTTCGAAAAATGTCTGTTTGGATACTATCTTGTGATAATATCCGACAATAACAGTTTAAGGGGCGAAACAAGTTAAATTTGTTTAAAAACTGGTAGGTAGGAAAATATAACTTAATAATGTAAAATTATAAATTGAATAGAAAAAACCTTTAAAAAATATAACATATCACGGAAGTTTATTGCTTTCACGACGTTATTTCATTACTTTTAATTTCATAGAAGTGAGAAGTTTTGCTATTTATTGCCTTTTACTTCCTTTTTTTCTTCAAGTTTGCTTTCTTCCATGCGTGAATGAGTCGCGATGTTTTATGTCTACTCCATTTTCTTTTTATTGACATTCCATGGTCGCACTCAAAAAATGATATTTCGAAGTAATAGTGATCTACTTGACGAATGTATTATGATTATTTGTTTTTTTTATTGGTAATTTAATATTTTATTTAGATTATCTACCTGGTTTTATATTAGGAGTATAAATTTGTAATTTATCTTGACCCGATTGTAATGATCATTCCCACAAACTTGGAAATACATTGATGACAATGATGCGTTAATAATTGAAGCTTTCATAAATTAAGTTGAAGTTGTCCATTTGCCACATTCTTAATATTAAGAATGGTGTAACAATAATTAATACATGTTGTGGCGTAGTGACCGAGCATGGCTAACAAGGATCCACAATTGCAAGCCATCTATTTACTTTCCGTGTAAAAGTAAAAATGCCAAGGCATAGATAAAATACAGTTTGTCTATGTGTCAAAATGTCTAGTGGCTGGCGCGTGTGCACGCGGGCTGACTTAATTTGTAGTTGTCGCTTGGCGGAGTTCAACGCGTGTCCTCTTTCGAATAACTTACGGGAGTGATTTTACATGTTGGACGCTGCACGATTCAACTTTTATTGAATCCTGTTAAAACAAGTTCAGTACATGGAATTCGAAAATAATAAATATCATAAGTATAAAAATAAAGTAATTACAAACATGGTTGAAAACTTATTTTAAGTTTCTTCGTTTACGCAATTTTAGTTGTACAGATTTTTTTATATCTGTAGATACACTAAATATTAAAATATTTACTGTTTTCTATTTTTTCCCCATTTTACTTAATAACTATAATTAAACATTTTACATTTTACTTAATAACTATATTGTCGGATATTATCACATGGTAGTAAACCATTAGTAAAGACATGGCGGACTGTCTTGCTTGACCTTCTATCATAAATTCTTGTTGGCTCAATTTTGTCTAGCAGAAGAAGGTACGATTAAAGGCAGACATTTGGTTAAAAACACCATGACAGCATAAATATATTATACAATAAATGATATCCGTGCTGCAAATTGTAGAAGAGAATGTTTCTAAATAATTAATTATCAATTAAATCATCCATAAAAACATGTTTTTATTAAAATATCTATTTCATTTAATCTACAAATTCGTGAGACACTTGCTTTTTACTCGTAGTCAATATTAATTGCATTTAATTTTTTAAGAATAATTGTCCAAGTTGCATGTAATCATTATTTCAAAACATATATTTTTTCAGTTACTTGAGATTTTAATTCTATTCTACAATTTTATATGATTAGTCTTATATTTCATAGAATAAATTTAGTAAAAATCACATAACTTGAGAAATGTTCATAATAATTTATGTCCCTTTATCAAACTATTTGCACATTTTATGAGGTTAGTGTATGACAAAATCTCCGTGATAGATGTTTTTGCCTTTGTTTTCTGTTAGAGTATTATAAAGGATAACCTTACTGTACAGCGTTTACAATAAACGTTATTTAAGGTAATTTGAATTAATTCTTACAATATAAACAGGCATATGCAGGTAATTCCTCACATATCGCTCTAAAATAATTTTGGTTTCGAAACTCAATAGCTATGTAGATATTTGACGCCAGGACTTTTGTCTGAATGAGAGTGGAAATAATTTCATGTATTACGTTCTTTAGAAACATTTGGAGACAAATCATATCTACTTTCTTTCATTTGATAGATGAAATTTTATACTATTTAGTTTTCTTTAATATGATTGTTGTTGACTTTGTCAAACCATCTCAGATTGAAACCAACAGGTAGACAGCATATAGGTTAATTTAATATTCTTACAATTACTTTTCTTAATATATTTTTATTTATTATTTATGCCTTTTAAGGGAAGGAGTTTCAAATGTAAAAAAGGGTCCATGATAAAATATGTTTTATCCGTTTCGAAATGAAGGTCAGTTTTATAACCATAAAATAATAATAACAAATATAGGCAATATTATATTAAATATAGGCAATATTATATTATAATATAGGCAATATAATATTATAATATACCTATAAGTTTCTCTAGTGATCCAAATGGCACGGTGCTCAGTCGGAATAAATTTCATTTGTGTTTCTGGAAGATTGCCAAAATTGTGAAATATGATAAGCCAGCGTCTTAGCAAGAACCCAAATTAATCATCTTATTCGCGCTCGAAGTTGACTTCTCGAAGCCGATTTTAATATACTCAAACAATACATAAACAAATTTAACGTATTAAGCCCATGATACGTGTATTCATTGTAGTCTTTATTTTTTTGCTAATTGCTTTGTGTTGCATGATCGCCAACGACATGGTTGACACATTACCGGTCATCGACCTCTTCATCTTCGCCAAGAAGTCGGAAATGTTAAAAAATCGCTCACCCCAAGACTTCGGAGATGGTTAAAGATGTTATCAAGGAGCTGTAGAAACGAAATGGCTCTTCATTTTAGGCCATCAATCGTTGCCACTACATTAGAAAATCTTTGAAGAGTACGGTCGAATGCAACTCTCTGGGCTGCAAATGAAGTGTAACGTTCTGTAGCAAATTTTCCCAAGGTTAAGATTTTCGCTAAGATGTTGATGAAAAAGCCAAAGATACGAAGTTAATAGTCGCGTCTAAAGCTGCCACTAAAATTATTTCCTCTCAAAAATTAACAGTCGGTGCATAGTGCTCTATTCATTAACACAAATGGTTAAAAGTTCAAATTTACTTTGTATTCACGTATTTCTTTTTTATATTTAGACAGTTATAGAGGAACCAATAAAAAGTGAGAATTGATGAACATTTCTGCTTAAGTGCATAGGATAGAACACTGATGGTGAAAAGTTGATGAATATTTTTGCTTAAGTGCATAGGAAAAAAAAACGCCGGAAAGAAGTTTAACATGTATGGAAAAAAAAGAAACAGTAGTTATTGGCGATACTCGGGTAGCGGAGCGGGTTTTTCGCTTATTCGTACGTGCAAGTCCTACATGCAAATTAGATTTTTTTTTAATTTGGTGGTTTGAGAAATAAAGGTTTTATGAAAAAAAATGTATTCACGTTTCAGAGAAAAATCATGTTTATAGACGTGTTATACAATATTACATAAAGTGGTAAATATAATACTAATTTTTTTCAATTTTCTTTTACTTCTACTTGGTTCATATATTGTCCCACTATGCCACAAGGACACATTTTGCCGGCAAACGTTTCATAATGAAATACATTTCCATGCTGATACTTTGGACACTGAACAGGATCATGAATTGCGAATTTCATTCTTCATAGCACTATATAAAATGAAATATAGAAAATAAAGGTAGATACTTTCTTTCTGCTTAAATTGTAAAGAAACTATGGGTTTTGACTTATATTTGTGTAGCACTCGACGTAGATGTCACATTTCTACCTAATGACGTTGAGCTACGAATCTCTCCACACATTATGCTTTGAAAAATTAAAGTGTGTTGTACTTCCGCCCAAGTTATAAAGAATAATCTACGAGTTTCCGATAGCAGCGATCAAAAATATGCGATGCCGTCGGTTTTTTGCGGTCTGATTTTTCTAATTTGTAGTTCGATATTAATTAGTCGAATTTGCCTACCGAGTTTATATTTTTAATATAATAAGTACTAATGGACAGCTAATCGAACTCCTAGATTTATCCTTGTTTCTCCTTTATACTGTTAATCTCGAATCGACATCAAATTGGACACTGATTTGGCCGCTTGAGAGTCTGATTATAATTTTTTGAATATTGTTTTGAAGGTTTCATTATCTTCAACGTCGTTATTAAGTAATATGTCAAATACATGATTTTAAGTTAAGTGCGTCTTTTTATTGCTTAATATAATGAAAAAAAAATCTAGGAAATTATCAAAAATATTAGAATAGAAAAATCAAAAATATTAGAATGAAAAGTACAAAAAATTACCACAGCGAGCACCATGAGACATATTTTTTCCCTCTAAACCAGAACTTATAATTAACATACAATGTTTTTACGCTAACAACATTAAATGTTTACTTATTTTCAAAATATTTATTGTCGAAAATACTTTTCCACAATAATTAATCCAAGAAAAGAAAATTTAAAAAAACACAAAAAATGCCAATTATTGACTTGTAATGTCTTCAGCAAGATTTATATATCATCATCAGACTATGTCCATCTACTGTGGCACCACATACGCTCTTTCACCCCATGATCTTTGCCGACTTTTTAAGTCATCAGTCATCTGGCTAGAGGGCGTCCCGTATTGCACTTCGAGGTTCGTGGTCTCCATTTGAGTACTTCTCTAAAACATCGGTGATAGGTTCCTATGCAGATGGCTGAGGATTTGATTCTCCGTCTTACTTCTTTATTGCGTATTTTATTTTCAGAAACAATCTAAGCCTAAATCGTTTCATTTGTCACAGAGCCACTTTAAATTTATGAATAATGCTAACCGTGAGTGTCCACACTTCAGCACCATACATCATTACGCAGAGAACGCATCAGACTATAGACCTTCGTCTTTAATGACTGCGAAATCTGCAGATCTGAACACCGATGATACATTACTATGTTATCTGCTAGTTATATCAGTAATCACAATGAATAGTTGAGATAACATAGGTACCCCTGTGATTTCAGTAATTAAAAATTCATAATTTTATTTAAATAATGCAAGTTGGGTATAAAAAGAGCGTGCTTTAAAGAACTAATTTTAAAGAAGACATGTGTTTGATGGCAATGGTAAGCCTCTATAACTTCAACATTTAAAAAGTCATATCGACTTGTCCGGAGAGCTTTAGCATCAGATAGATTCCGACGTTGAAGACTGATTGTGGTCTAAAAGAAGAAGTTAAAACTTTTTTATTTCAAGATCGCTGTACAATGCTCAAAATTTCAACAATACAAAAAACATCAATAATGCAATTGAGTCAAATTTAATGAAAAGTTATAGTGGAATCCGCGTCCGTTTAATTTCTACAATATCTCTATATAATTAATTTATCTTAAGAGATTTTAGGATGAGTTTTTTGTTAATTTATTTTATTTTGTTGTATATATTATAACCTAATGCGACAGGAAAGTACGAGTACATGCACTGTGCTGCTCTGCCTTTACGACATAAGTACTCAATGTATTTTATATTGATAGGTATTTAAAAAAAAATAGTGCGGTCCACTGATTTTTGCTTGTATATTTTCGACACATTCCGTATTCTCCTATATTAACGTTTTAGTTTTTTCCCTTCATTATTGACACATTGCACGTTACTTTGTTGGCAGCACTCGCCAGTGTGATATAATTTTCCTTGCACTTGTGCAACTATCCGAAGATAGCTCAGCGTTAAATAGCGCACTTACGAGCGTGCGGCGAATACTACAAATAATTTACAGTTACGTCGTTCCGTTTCAGGTTCGTATCTATCTTTTAATGACTCACCGTCATGTCCGTCTAGTTTGAAGGGCAGATTGTTAATGGATATGAGACGAAACTATAATTAGAAACAATGGCTTCTACTTATTTAATTAACTGTAGAATTGTTTGCTAAACTCTTGAATATTTTCGCTTCAGCTATTTGGTTGTTTTTGGTATTTTGTATGTAAATTGACACGGACGATAACGAAATTGACAGAGGTCTATAATTAATAAATATTCAGCCTGGGTATTTTTTATAATTTATGTTTTGTTTAGATTACTTAACAAGAGACGAATATCGATGTGATTAGTTTTTAAAATAATATTTTAAAACATGTTGAAGAGATATCATAGAAATATGAAAAGAGGAAGGAGGTGTTTTCAGGTCAAAAAATTAACGAAATATAAAGTTTCATATTTGTATTATAATGAATAATTAATGGTAACTGAAGTTACTATTATATGTTGTAAAATATTTCGAATAACATAAGAATAGAAGTGTATAAACAGCCTTTTAAAAATTGTCATATTGTTGCTCAGCCCACATCATCAGGGAAAACTGGACAGTAAGTTTAGGTAAAGTACAATAGAATTCACAATTAAATGAAACTACGTGATGTAGTATTTTTCTACTTTCTTTAATTTCTTTACCACGACCTAGGTTTCGTTGTATTACAACATCTTCAGGTGAAAGCATTAGCAAAGATCTTTGCTAATATCCCACCTGAATATTACAATATCTTCAGGTGGGAGCATTAGCAAAGATCTTTGCTAATATCCCACCTGAATATATTGTAATACAACGAAACCTAGGTCGTGGTAAAGAAATTAAAGAAAGTAGAAATAATACTACATCACGTAGTTTCATTTAATTGTGAATAATGAATTTCTACAAAATTAACGCCAAATATATTCAATATAATAGAATTGTCAATCTGTACGAAATAAGAAAAATATGTTTCTTCCTTTACCAGTTCTTTTGCGTTTTTTTATCTTTTATTCATACTTTGATTATTCACCCTTGACCTATATTCATCCCGTTTCTTTAATTTTTACGGCTCCCTCCGAGGGTCTGAACGGACGTCTGTTGTGGCAATATCACCTGTTCGCCCACATATTTGTTAGAACGTTCTAATTTCTAAACAAAATAAGATAAAGTTTTGAAATTCACACCTATCATGTGATTTACGGCTGGTCCAAAACTAAAAAGTTTCCCAAACATAATGTTAAATCATATGTTATGTTTGGAGGGGATCCCTAAACATTTAAAGGAGGGGCGGAATGATTTTTTTTCTCTACATACGCATGTAACGTACGTAGAAAATAATTTTATGAGTAGACTGTAAATACGTTTTTAATTTTTTCAGGTACCTTTTGGAGCTTCTAACTTAATGGGATTTTTTAAATAGACCTAGTATCAAAAAATGGCTAAAAGTTTATCATTTTTAACTCTTTTTTTGGTGTATTTCAAAAACCTCGTTAAGTTAGAAGCTGTCATTCAACTCTTAAATTTGTTAGATTCTGTGTATAAACAACATATTTAAAAAGGAGCCTTTTTGCCTTGCCTTCTTTTCTATACTATACTATTCTTTTCTATATTAGTACCTTTGACTGGTCTTCTGCTCATAGCCGCTAATCATTTGAAGCTAAAATTTTTAATTTGGCAATGTAAAGTATAAGATTTGTATAAAAGTAATGTGAGAAATTTCTCACTTCGTCTTTAAACCGCCGTCATTATAATTGAAAGTAGTTACACTTACGTTGAGGTAATTCAATACGATCCATAGAAAATTTTTTAAATTTATTTGTATTTCAAGGGACATTTGGTAAATTTATAATTAAATATACTTGGGTTCATTATTTCAAAAATTCAATAATATAATATATTTAATTTTTGGAATAATATATCCGAGAATATTCTAATGTTTGAGTCATAAATGAAATATGCCATCTTAAGTACACATAGTTTTCGACATACTACAAAATATTTGGTCGAATTATTATAGCTATTTTATTTTTTTTCTATTCGTCATTACGCACGATTTAGTTGTGTTAATTTCTGAATCACATTTTCTACTCGGTGTGACAGGTAATCGTAACATACATTCTAGATGCTTATGATTTTCATGTAGTAGTACTATAGCATTAGCAAAGCGTAAGTGGTCCAAATTTTCTTTTATATTTAATCGATTAAATAATGTTTTTACATTTTTCCGTATTTTCTCTAAACATTTCTTTCAGAATGTAGTAAATAAATGATCAGTCGTAGAGAGTCTTGGGCGAAAGCCAGCTTGTTTCTTTGGTTGGTTGAATTCTAATACCGGTGTTATTCTTCTTAAGACTATCTGTATAAAAATTCTATATGTCATTTGAAGTAAGCTAATGGACCTATAATTGCTAATATTTTCTGGATCGTCTTTCTTAATAGCTTTATCATGGAAGTCCACAACCACATGGATTATTTGCGTGTAATAAGATTTTATTAAATATACCTGTAAGTACAGGAGTAATAGGTTCTGACAGAGCTTTTAAAATATAATTTGAGATTCCGTCTTCACCTGGAACTTTTTATGAATTAGGGAGAGCCTTATTTATTTAATTTACCGTGAAAAAAATATCTCTGCGTATCTTCATAGCTTTGGATGATATAAATCCCTCCACAATTATCTGTATTGCTTTATAACCTTTCGTAAAATTCTGAGGAAATACTCATAAAGTCAGTTCTACAGGTTGAAGTTCAGCCTATAGTTTTCAGCGATAGGATATTTTAGGTAAGGTCTTTAAGCGTCTCTGTCCTCTCTTTACCGAGTTATAATTTTTAAATTCTTCTTCGATAACTCATAATTATTGTTTTTATTTTCCTCTTAATTTTCTTATTTAAATGGCTCAGTTTTCTTTTATTTTTTTCTCTTGACTTTTAGCAGCGTTCTTTCTTTCACAAAAGTTGAAATATCTCGTGTAATATTTAATATTTATATTTGTTTTGTAGACTTTCTTGGCAACTGTTTTTTTAACAATTTTAATTACATTCGAGTATGTCTCCTGTACTTGTTCAGTTTTATTTAAACACAAAGTTGCTTTATAAAATATTTTTTTCAATTTCCCCGACAATTAAATCGATAATTAAAGATGGATGACATTTATTTTATTTTAATTATTGTAAGCAGAAAAAGAAACTACAAAATGGTAATTTATAAAATTATAAATGTTGACTTTCTTAAATATATCTAAACGCAAAAATATAAGTATATTTTAAACTCACAGTGAAATATTTTAACCACTAGCGAGAGTCACTCATTAACAGCAGTCGGAATGATTTTTGTTTGCGATTTCATGATGACGTTTCGCGCATGTTAGTATATGACAGTATAAAAATTTCTCGCTTTGCTTCCACCTTCCACTTTAATCAATCACCGGTACCCCAATTTATGGACTAGCAAAGAAGTTAGACATAATTCACGAACAGGCGTCTCCGAACGCAGCGGAGGGAACAGCAATGACGCTACGTTGATCGGCGTTGGTGCGTTCCTGTGGCTTTCATACCGTATTTAACATCAATTTTTCCTTTTATTAGTTTCCGATTTCCTTTCAGTAACCCTTTCTTTTAAATTGTACTACATTTTCTTAATTTTTCATTTGCATGTTTCTTGTTCCAGTCTGCACAGACATAAAATTGTTTAAATATCTATCAATACGGTTTGTCTATTGTTCATCAAATGGTTTTGAGGGCAATAATTAATACGGAGCCATATTGCATACAAGTGTTGATTCATATCAACACTTGAATCTTGGGAATGAAATAAAAAAAAATAAAAGCTAAAAAAAATTTCCCATTTTGTTTTAACATCACAAAGTGGTCTCGTGTAATAAAACATTAGTAAATGTGAGAACTAATTCTGTACATACATATTCTTTACGTAAACATGTAATACCAACTGTCGGGCTTTCACTATTTTAACCGACCTAAAATGTATATCCATATGATTGCTTAACTTTCATAAAATAAAGTTATTATAATATAAGTGTATTTAATAGACAACGATGAGCAATATTGTCAGTTCTTAAAGCAAGATTTACTTGAACTGCCTGAAGCAGTATCGATGGATCTGAGACGCCGTATGTGGCGTCAACAGAATGTCACTATGTTTCATCATCATCATGCTACTATGTTAAACAAATGTGTAAATAGCCGTGTTTATGGAAATAAGTGATAATCACTAGGAGCTTAGAACATTTTTTTTAACATAGCTAGCGAAAAAAATAATAACGCAATATCAAGCCACGTATTATTAGACTAAAATGAAATAACAAAGACGTACCAGAAAGTTCCCTTAATAAATTTGAATTTCACACTTATAAACTGAAAAGTGAGAAATATATAAAGTAGCATTTGGAGGATAACCAGCATTAACCCTGCATTATGACATAAAAGAAGAAGTTGAGTCTCTAGAAAACGTTGTTGTTAAAATTAGTAATGTCCAAAAAATATAACTAAGGATAGAATATATTTATATATATATATATATATATATATATATATATACATATATATATATATATATATATATATATATATATATATATATATATAATATATATATATAAAAGCTGTGAAGTACTTCTCATTATTCTTCACAGACCTAATTTCCGGTGAAAAAAATGAAACGATCCATGACATCAAAACAATCTTAAACTGTAAAATAAAAGTAGAACCGTCTAACAAAAAACAAAAGTATTATCCATTGTACCAACTGCTAACAGCTTGGGCTTATCACAAACTTCTAGAACAGAGAAAGAAGATGCGTTAAGTGGGCTGGAATTCATCATTTTGAATTCTGTATTAAACCAAGCAACAGTGCGGCTACTTATATATTGTGTAATGAAACAGGTAATGAAACATACATCCAACTACAAAGGCTGTGTGATGTGTAATCTCAAAGAACTTTAGACCAAATATATAACAGCGGTCCAGCGGTTGTAAGAAAAAGCAAGTAAAGCAAATGAACAAGCAAAACCGTTCACGACAAAGCTAAGTTACGGACAGATTACCAAAAAAACCTACAGATAAACTAAATAAAGAAAAAAGATAGGAAGCTGTCAATGGAAAGCTGGTTATGAACGATATGATGAAGTTACTCACCCAATATCAGACTGAAATGAGAAATAACTTCAGTCAGTTGTCTAGCAGGGTGGAAAAAATGGGTAAATCAAAATTTTACCACAAAAAAGCTTAGCCAAACCAATGATAAGTAATCGGTTCCTATACATAGCTATATGAAATACAAAGGGACTAAACCAGCGTGCCCGTGAATTGAAAATATACTTGTCAATAAACAATATAGATGTTGCCCTCATTTTTGAGAAGCACTTTTTGAAGAAAAACTCTTTTAAAGTAAAGTAACTCTTTTAAATTAGGGTTTGAAGCCTGCTGGACCCCTCACCTTAATGAACGAAACGATGGAGGCACTGCCATAATTATAAAATAGAATAACCAGCTTTTCCAACCAGAACAAATCACAAAACAAGAAGTAGAGGCCATCATTATTACTATCAAATACAATGATGCTGAACTAAATATTGGCTCTGTCTATTGCCCGTAAATACATAAAATGACACAAAGACAATACGTAGAACCATTTTCAAAGCTATGCTTTAGGTTTATAATGGAGGAGATTATAATCACTGTGAGTGAATCTACTTACTAGCCCACTTATCTCCTTTTCTATTGAACTTATTTATTTGAAGAGGAATTTCATCAAGTCAAGTAAGTATTGAAAACCTGTGTGAACTTCCATCTAATCACACACGTTTTGTATACAATGTGTGAGACAACAATTAAGAACACAAAGCAACAAAACTGTATGAACAAATGTACTAATTGTGTCAAATTCAGAGAAATATTGGATTATCTATTCAGATTAAGAGTGAGACTTAATATTAAAGAAGGTCTGGAATTGTTATCAGTCAATCTAACAGAATGTGTTCGGCTGACAGTGAAAGAGATTTGCAATCAGTTAATCTAATAGAACGTGTTCGGCTGACTGTGAGCACGTAGTTATTGCATCTTCAGAACACGTAGTTATTTTCTCTTTTGTGACCAGAGATCTAATAGAAGAAAAAAGAAAATTAAGAAGAATTTGCCACTGAACCAGAATTCCTGTAGGGAAAACAGAATTTAACAAAATAAGTAAACAAACAAACGAAAAGATTAAATGTTATAAACAGAGAAGCTTTGAAAAATATTCGAGTGATCTACCTGGAAGTAGATAAGAATTAATTATTATGGAAAGCGACTCGCAGGTTCATGGGACAAATCGTCCGTATACCACCTATGAAAAATACCCAAATTCAATGGAAAAGATGCAATGATGAAACTGAAGTATTAGTAAACTATATAGCTAGCTTGAAAAATATATTATATATAATTGATACAACACTCCAATTCGAAGTTACGATAAAATTGCTTATTGCAATTGAGATTTGCATAGTAAAATTGATAACAACCTGAATCCGAAGAAGACGCTTGAAATTTACGAAAATTATCTGGTCTAGTGAAACAACTAGCGCAGAAAGCGATTATTATGTTGATATACTAATTTAAGGCCTGTTGTCCATTAAATCGTGTTTGAGAATCAGGTTAATATTAAAGTTGTTCGGAAAACTATTCTTAAAATGTCTTAAACCATTAGTCAGCAAACCAGATTTCCAATTTGGTTTAGGGATCACAATTCAATGAAAGATCAGGTACACAGAATAAAATCTTTGATAAGACAAGTGCGTGAAGAGAAAAAATACTATCCAGATTTATTTTTAGAAGTCTCGCACGAATTTGATACAGTGCGGCATCACGTCTTTATTTACAAAGTGAGCAAATTATTGCCGAAGAGCTACCGTCAATCTCTGGAATCATAGGTACCTCTCTAAAAGAAAGTTTAGATTATCTCATGAAGGAATATTTTCAAAGTTCCATCTGATCTTAGGAGGGTTTACACAAGGCAGTGTCTTAAGGCCAATTATTTTATACTGCTGATATTCTCAAAAATGTAAACTTGAAAATGTAATAAAATGAAAAGAAACTGCACTAGGCATATTTGTCAATGAAACGTTTATTAACTTAAAACTGCAGTAAATAATATCCACAAATGGATCAAAGACTGGAAAATAGAGCTTGACAGTTTGAAATCAGTTCACGTAAACTTTGCTTTGCGGAGAAATGACAGTAACCTAAAAATAAATATTGGGAGATACCAGATTGCTATCTTGACGGTAGGTTAAACTCAAAGTGAAAAAAATGTACTAGTTGATCGGAAGATATTCCCAACTCGACCTAAAATCTAAAATATTTGTTTACCAGTCTACAATTAAACCAATCTGAACTTACGGTGTGCAAGTATGGAGCTGTACCAAGCTATCAAACCAATAGACAATACAACGTTATCAAAACAAAATTATCCGCGTGGTAACAAATGTATACCGCTATATATCCACTTCTTCTCCACAATGACGTGGAATGAAATCCACAATGACCTGAAAGTTAAGTAATGCTTAACTTTAATTTATAACGGCTTAATGCGGTAATCCAATAATTCGCTTTAAAACATGAAAAGAGTTATTAGATAATAACAACTTGGCAGCAATTCAACTCCTCGACAACACCCGAGAGCTGAGAAGATTGAAGCGTATTAAACAACATGAACTCTTATGAACGTTAAAATATGTTTAGTTTTAAGTTTTTACATTAAATTAGTTTAAATTAGATTATATTCGTTTAGGAAAAATCACACTAGTGTTTTAACCTAACCTTCTTAACCTACACACGTGCAGGAGATATAAGTAAGTACATTTCAAAAATAGTAATAAATTAACTCTGTTACGATTATACTCACCATAAGGGATGTTAAAAAATTACCAAATTTGAATAATCAAAGTCATTAACATCACACTTTAACTTAAATATACATATACGAGTAGATCACCAAAAAGGAAAAATTATCTCCTATCCTATTGGCCATTTATGATATCAGGATACTATGTGATGTTTCAATTTAAATTTATGGATATATTTCTAATTGATTTGCCGACATAGATATGGAATAAACATATTAGAATAAAAATACTTTGAAATATTATTAAAAACAGTATTCATTCAAAGCTTCACCTATTGTTACTGTGGTAACTATAACACCTCTATGGCGCGTTAACGCTTGTTGTGTCTGCGCATTTACACTTCCATGATAATGACGCCTCACTGGAGTCAAGGTTCACTAGTAAAAGCAAATTTGGCTTTTGACGGAAATTATTTTTATTCAATCCGCCTAACATCACTGGTGCGAAGATAATAAAGTTTTCCAGCTAAAATCAATAAAAGAATAGTCAATATTTCATCGTCATTTAAAGGAATAGTCAATAGTTTATACAGTTTTCAAGGCCGGAAATATGATACTTGGAGTAGCGTTGCTGCAATCGATCCCTTCAGATTTATAATTTTGACAACTATTTGATTCAAATAATTTTTTTTTCTTTTAGGCTTATTATAAATTTACAGGAAACTGTAATAATACAAAAAGTATTTTTTTTTCTTTATTTAATTCTCTATAAATATAATTAAATGTTTTAGTGGTGAAAATAACTTGACACTAATATGAATAGTATTTATCCCTTAAATTCTTTTTCGTTTTATAAATGTTATAGGCTCAGATAAGAATATATCATCCCAGTGAATAATACTCTGGTTTATTTACCGAGGTTTTAATTCCAGAGTGGTGGTAAGTATTGAGTGAGGTCCACCGCCGACACCATGGGCGGCGATGTATCTTCCGTTAAAAATAAGTCAAGTGTAAACTATACTTGCACAATTAGCGTTCCGTGCCATTGGTAATCCACTGAAATGCTTAACAGTAAAGCATTTCTAATACATTCCAGTTATTCTAAATAAAAAATTATAAGGAAATTAAAAATAAATTGTTTATAACAAATAATGGCGCCATGATTTTTTTCAGATTTTGAGTGATTTTTTCATGATGGAGGAGTGGGGGAGCAGAAATTTTTAAGTGTTTTCCATGAAAACTATTTAAAGAAATACATATATATATATATATATGTATATATATATATATATTTGTATATGTATATTGAATTCGTGTTTCAATAAATTGAAAAACTTTTATTTGACATCCCACACGATCCCCTTAAATTGTTTAAATTCTCAATTTGTTCCCCGGAATCAAGACCCAAAATAAAAAATCGAACTTTTTATACTTCACGCCTAAAATTGGGCCATCATACTTCACCTTTGGGCTAAATTTAATTTTTATCGTTGAATAATTTTCTATAAAATCGTTTGTGAGAGATGGACGGACGAACAAGGAAGTGACTTCATAAATTTTTCGTTTCGGCAATTTTTTCAAGGAACTCTAAATATAATCTTGATTATTTCAATGAAAAATAAAATAACAATTTATAGTATCTATTCGTATCGGATATTTTATACTCGAAACATTATTTTGACTTGGCACTTACTTTTCACTACGTAGTATTTTTTAATTCTTGTCTATTTTTTAATTTTTAATAAAACAAAATGTTTATATATAATTACTTAAAAATGCACTGGAATTACGGTAGTGATTTACAACTTTTCATAAATCATAAATGTCGATATTATAAGTTATATGCAAAACATAGATATGAATTGTCACGGGCTTTTTATAGAAGTATTTGAAGTGAAGAAAATATTACATTGTTTCCACATATCTTTGTTTGCTAAGTGCATGCCAAGAAAATACAGTTGATTTTTTTGCAACTTTCTTCAGGAAAATCGTCAAAGGTCTGCTAATTTATACGATACTTTCATAAATTGTACATCTAAACCTTCTTCGGCAATTTGTCTATTTCATTTTGAAAATCGGAATGAAATTCCTTCAGCAGTCTTTCGGATATTAGTACGGAGAGACAGACAGACAGCGAGACTTTATCTTATGCAGATGGATCTCTGCTCCAGTCACGTAATTCACTTTTGTTCTAAAACTATTCCACTAAATCACATGAAATTTGGTATGGAACCTGAGTAGTCATGTAGCAAGCATGCGATGTCTTTTGGTATTTATTCGATTTTATGTTTGTTCTTAATGTATGCTGTTGTTTGAAATTTTATGTTGATTTCTTTTTGTTTACAAAATGAAAAATGAA
Source organism: Druceiella hillmani (assembly GCA_039881145.1). Lineage (NCBI taxonomy): Eukaryota > Metazoa > Arthropoda > Insecta > Lepidoptera > Hepialidae > Druceiella > Druceiella hillmani. Next base: position 9,098,474 of record JAYKKI010000038.1, on the reverse strand, counting down.
CATTTAAAAAAAATCACTGTAGAAAAATCTGTGCAACTAAGTATTTGCTTATGATCTTAAAAACTACCTTAGAATATGGTTATTGCCCTGATAAAAAATCGTAGTGATGTGACTATTACAATATCTTCAAGAATTAACATCATGCGACTAAGTTACTAAACATAACACTTCTGCCATAATCGCAACTTTAGCAAAACTAAGTTTGTTATTCTGAATAAAGCATTAACTCAGCTTTACCTAAATTACTCGCAAATCAATGTTTGTTACCTTTAACATACACAAAATGTGATCAGGTAAAATTACTGCTAGACGGAGCGCTTTTATGTTGTGCACTTATCAGAAAGATAGCGACACAGCAATATGATGTTAATTTCTGAAGACGTTGAAATAGATACATCGCTGAAATTTTTCTATCTAATTTTTCTATCACCATATCCTAAGGTACTTTTTATAAACATAAGGAGATTTCTAATTGCACAGATTATACAAAAGTGATTTTTTTAATTGTAAGTTTTTCTTTAGAAAATAGAAAAAAAAATGAACATGCCATTTCAAACAATAGCAGAAGCAAACAATGCACGTAAAAATCGGTCATTACATACTTGCTACATGACTACTCTGCTTCCATACAAAATTTCATGTACTTTAGTGGAATAGTTTTGTAGCAAGAGTAATTTATGTGTCCGGATAAAAAGATTTTTCAAAAAAGTGCAAAACAAATCATAACTTATAAACTATTGATTTTCGCGAAACTAATGTTTTTTTTAAATGATTTATCATGAAATTCTCCACCAAGAAAAAAATTGGGCTAGTGAAAATGGGCCACCTGTATTATGGTATTGATTACAAATCGACGCGCACGTAGGCACTGCGTGTCGCGTCGATTTTGGATTGCAGCCAATTTATCTTTCGATTCAAATAAAGTTCAAATCCATTCGACCCGTGTCTTGTGAGAGAAATGTTTCCGCTTGTTTTATTGATAAACTGTACTCTAATCAAATCACTAAGCACTCTATCAAGATTCAATATTTGTAAATTAAGCTTGAACAAAAAACAAACAACGTTTTAGTTATTGGCGAGAGCTTTTATATTGATTATTAAGGTCAACACCCTCTAGCTAGGCGCTCAGCTTTACTAAGTGGTTCAAAAATATTAAATGGCATCAAACGGTATAAGAATAATGACTGTTGTTTTTGCCACGAGCAGTTTTGGTTTTTACGGTCCTGTTTATGAACGGTTCTTTTGTTCATATATATATACATATAGGAAATCGGTATTTTCAAACTTATTCATCAATGTATTTTATTTATATTCTTTTACTTGTATAGCTGTCACTACTTTTTTAATTAATAAAAGTGCATTATGTTAATAAGTGCATTATGGTGAAAAGAAAGTAATACTTCAAATAGTTTTGCAAAATATTCAAGATTTTGTCGCTGATAATTTTAGAAGTGGCAATTTGGATACTATTGGTTTCATTTCATTATATTTATGCGAACTAGGGCTTCCAAAATTACGGATACATCGATTATGTATTTAGTAACGAATTTATGTTTAAATTATTTAATTACGTAATTTAAGTAACTGACTCGGTGTTATTAAAAAATGTATTTATAGTTTTAAGAAGCAATTCAATAAAAGTCGGATTATAATATTGAAGTATTTTTGTATTATTAAAAATACAAAAACTAAAGAAACAAGTAATATTTATGAAATCACCATTAATCAATATTAATAAAAAAACAGATGAAATATTGTAAATTGTTTCTACTTTTTGCTCCTGAAAATGCGGTCGCAAATGATAAAGCGTTCAACGTTCTATCAGTTAGAAGCTTCTCAGTTTTTTTCAAAAATAACCGGCGGAAGAAAAAACTTGGTCATCTTTAACATTTGTAGGCGGTATAAACCATAAATAATTGTACGCAGCCGTTAGGTAGACTTCGTCGACGTTTCGCGTTCGCCGCCGCCGATTCGAATAGTGGATTCTAGATGGGTGCTTTCTCTAGAGGGGTCTTTGTTTCCTGTCGTAGCTTTGTAGTTCTCTTTTTGCAAATGTCGTGCGATGATTAACTACTCCTCCCCATCATCACTATTTGTGGTTACAGATTTCATTTGAGGTTACTGCATACGTTGTTGTAGATTCTCCTTGGCTTATATTTCAACCTTTCTAATAGTTGTACAATAAATTTTCTGATTTCATCTGATGATGGTTTTTCGAATGTGTCCGTAGCTGCCATTGTGATAAATTCTTCTTCTTATGCAAATATTGTAAAACACCAGACGCAATTTGTCTTCTTTCTTTTATTCTCTTTTTCAGAAATAAAGGAAGTCGCTCACTGAGTTCGTTTGGTTGAAAATTTAATTTATTAAACACACACCGTAATGCAACGTCAGCTTTTAATAAACTTGATACAAAGGCATCACTATTGTTTTTTATTACATCTAAACTGCGATGAATGTTATAAGGGTCTTAAATTTTTTATCTGTGAATTTCACATGGGATTTGAAATTTAGTAACGCCTTCATCAAAAAATCGGTTAACAATATCTGACAATCTACTCCATCTCGTTTAATATTAGATCCAGGTTTTATCGTACTCTTATAATGTGTATTTTTCTAAAACGTAATTTTTCAAGGGCGATTTATGAAAAGATTTACCACTCTGCTTATTTTTTTTAATAATATCTTTATATAAAAGTCTGGCCCTGTAAATATATTTTTAACTATAAAAAAATCTTTTTCATCTTTTTCTTCAGTATCAGTATCTTTGAGTTTGGATTCAGATGGCAGACCTGAAATTTTCTGAGTTTTACACAATATGTGGTGGTGGTCGTCAAAATTCTTACCCACTACACTGGCTTCAACTGTAATAAAAGAAATTATACCGTCCAAATTGACCTCAAACAATAAAAGCTGTTCTAATAATTGAGTAGCTGTCATTGAACCTTTTATACTCAATAACCCCAAATTTTATGTACTTGCTTTGGTTTAAATTTTTATTGTGAATGTTTATATTTAAAACCTTTTTTTTCGGGCGGAGTTCTATTCATCAAAGGTAGTTATGAAACTTTGGGTTTGTATATTATTACTTTAAATTGTTTAATTAATTTGTTTTTTTTTATCACTGTGTTCTACAACTCTCTTTATTATCTTGATTATTGTTGTGGGAGATTTTGGTAAATCATAGCCAGACTGTTTAAACACCTATCTCAGGTCTTCAGAAGCATAACATTCGTTAAATGGAATTCTATCTAGTTTTGCCATTCTGGTCACATGAGTATTCATAGATAACACACTTGAACAGTAATTTGTAAGTTTACTTTACTTTGTTGGATGTTCATTCCTAGTAACACTTGACTTGATCTTAAGCAATATTTGTTTGCAACGTTTGCATTCGACACTGCCCATTAGATTCTCTCAAGAACAATTCCCAAATCAAAGACTTTGTTCGTTAAAATCTCCTTGTATACAATTTTCTTTGGTGATGACCTGAAAAAAATATTAAATAAAAATTAAGTCCTTTGAAAGCTTGCGAAATTTATAACATTCTCAAAACTTACTTAATTCGGAGGTATAAAAAAGTGTTCTCTTTTTCAATTTATTTTATCACTATACTCAAACAAATGTAACTTCTATAAGTATTAATGTAATAATTTGTTTGGTTGGTACTTATAAAATTGCTATATAAAGTAAACAGATTAGTTAGTAGGTAAACAAAAAATTTGAACACTCGCATATTTATATAATGTATGCATCATTTATGATCCAAACCAAAAGTCGAACATGTAGTCGACCGATTTATAATTTATTTGTAATTTTGCGATGATGGCCATAACTTTATAGTTACAAATCACGACACATGCTAAATGAAAATATTTAACTAGACTATGGCAGGTTGAGTCAATGTGAATTGGTTGACTGATGATTGAGCAATGAATAAAACTTTCTTTTAATTTTTAAGATACTCACGAACATCCACAAAGGGGCTTACCAACACTGCATCGTAATTTGCAGGGATTTCATTCAATTAGGTCATTAGACAGTATTAAACTCTATTCTTTCATTGAAAGGACTAATACATTGGTATGTAATTTTACGCTTTTTAACATGTAATGTAAATCGGTACACGATCGGTATGTTATTTTTATTGTTTAAGTCAAGTTTGAATTATGGATTTGTAAAAAGTTTAAAATCAGTCTGTATTTACGTAACTGCGAAACTACATAATTACGGAATTGGGGGCCCTAATACGCGCTTGATGGCAGCTAATAAAATGTGACTTTTTTTAGGGACATTTTAACGTTTATTACGCGTTATGGCCCGAACAACTAAAAGACATATATTCAAAATTGAGGAAAAATCTGTGATCTGTGTGTGTGTGTGTGTTTGTATACATAAATATTTATTACTACCACTAAAAACGGTGTTAGTAATAAATATTTATGCAAGCAATCTAAAATAATATCGGCAATATGCAAAAATCGGGTAAAAATTCGATTTCAGACCTCAGTAACAGTATAAATTGGCGATACAGAAAACTTACTTAGAGTTTTCTTTAAGCACCGGAAATATTTCTGTGAGCAGTCGTCATAGCAATTGCTAGATTGCTGGGAAAAACAAATTTAAATTGCTCAAAGAGTTGAATTGAGCGGTTTTGCCAACGTCATTTTTGTGGGAGATAAAATATTTGGTAAAGCTGCTAGATTATATAAGAGTACAATGATAACAAAAAATGTGTGTGTAAGCTCCGACACGCGACTGGAGTTCACTCCTTAAGTACGATTGTCTTGGAATGTATAAACTAGACAACACTGAATATAAATATAAATATCAATATCTTTAAAGGTAAATGGAAAATTCTTTAGTAAAAAAATGCTGATATAATTATTACAAATGAACAAGATCAAAATTGTGCATCAAATTAAAAATATTTAGTAACGTCAGATTAAGAAGTTAAAATTAAAAGAGACTTTTTAATTTTGTAGGATAGAAGACACCAAATATTCACACATAATGACATTTAATGATTACATCTTGATGTAAGCGTACGATAGTAAACTATGTGTATCACATTCCGTCATTGCGATTACGCTATAAGAAAATGCCAAATAAACATTTTGATATCTCATTCTTAAGATGCACAGAAATGTTGCTCTGAGAGGCCACATAGGGTTACACTTTGTTTAACGCCCTGAACTTTTCATTTTACTTCTCATAAAACTTCATATCGGGTCCTATATATGAAAATCGATTCTTAAGGAGTAAACTCCAATAAGTTGACTACCATTCTATTACAAAAATGTAATTGAAAATAAACGCAACAACGGTGCAAATGTGAAGATAAAAAAAATGCCGAGTTATAAATAATGCTAATGCGGTTTTATTAATAAAAGGATAAGTACAGTCATCATCATTGTTACATAACATACATAACATAGTTATACATAACATAGCTTTTATGTAATGATTAGCTTCCCGAGGAAACTGAGCAGGTATTGGAAGAAGTTATCAACGTCCCAGTTCCCTTGGTAACAATTTTGGGATTTGCGAGGCGACAAGCTTTTATTGATTCACATTTTGCAATCGAATAAGGCTTTTGCAGAATTATCTGCAAATTTAACACTAGTAGATCATATGTTACTTTCAAATACCGATAAACATTAAACTATTATGTGTGTCATTTGGACCTGTTTAAGGAATATTTTTAATTTTTATACTTACTTCATCTGTGTACTTACTCGGTTTATCGTTACACTTGCTTCACTTGTTTTGCAATTCTATTACTGAAATTCAATCTGACTAGCAAAATGATTCCCTTTACCTATAGCTAGAATATTAAAATGTGCATTAAAATTAGTTGGTTCACTTTACCTATAGCCAGAATGATAAAATGTCCATTCAATTAGTATGGACTGGATGATATAAACTAGTGACTGCTTTAATTCAGATAGTAATGAATACATATTTATTTTCATATTTGGTAATTTAACAAATACTTGCAAAAACGTATTGTATTCTTATAAATTCAGTTCGAGTACAAATGATGACAGAAGTTACATTAAGTACAAATGTATGATTTAATTTGCCCATAACTAAAACAAAAACGTGCATTAAATAAGTTTGGAACAGATAATACAGACCATTCTTTCGCAGGGTTTCAATATGAAACTCCTATTTTATTGGCTAATACAACATTTAATCGAATATTTGTTTTACCAATCTCTTACCAAATTGTCATGTATACTTATAGACCCTTATTAACAAAGCTTGACAACGTAAATGCGACTTAAACAATTAGATTAAAAAATTCCCATAATTTTTGTGTAGGAACAAAAATATAAACATTAACTACATTGTCGTTCTACACACAACAAAATAATAACAATATTTAAAAACAAAATAGAATAAAAATGTATAAGTAAAAACATCAGTAATCTAACAGTGTATTTCATTTATTTTTCAATTCCCTCACTGCGAATTCGGTACGGGTCTTCGCTTTTCGATTTTAACTTAACAAAATTTCCTTACGGATTTCATGGAGCTCATTTTCCTCCATCTGAAGCAATTAACGTTGGCTGAAAGTGAGCCGAATATCCGAATGGTGGCGGCTGGTGTATCTTCTGCCTATTGGTACATTCGTGTCCACGTCCAACATGGTTTCTTGCATCTCACCCCTAGGCTGACCAGCAGGAACATCTTCCGTTGCCTCGAAGGATGTTGGCAAAGTTTCTGCGGCTTCAGCAAAAACTTCACTTCTACTGGTCGATTATTGCTGAGACGGATCTGCAGATTAATTCAATGTCAATTCATGAATATCACAAATTTACAAATTTTAAATTTCAACACATTTCCGAATATCACTAGAAATGAAATAAAAGTTAAATTTAAAGGTTCTTAAATGAATTTTACACTTTGTAATTTTAAAAGTGATTATATTACAATTCACTTTTGTTTGTAATACTGCTTCTTCAGTATTAAATAAAAATTCGAATAAAATGCACTTCAAATAAATCAATTTAAAAACTTTCGGTGCCCCGTTTAAAAAAAAAACCTATAAATAAAAGATTAATAGTACAGTTATCAAAATTTGCGTTGTTTACGTCGATTGAATTGGCCCTCCGATGCTGCCTTTACCTTGCCAACTCTCTTCTCTGCTTGGCTTTTATATTAAGCCAAAGTCGGCACAGTTGACTTCCTTTGTCCTAAAGAAACAAATAAAAGTACACGTTTCTTAGTACATTCTTAAAAAAAAAAAGAAATTATATTCGTGCAAACAAATTAATTATGTATTCTATTTTCATTATAAACGTGAACATTTGACTGTACTTATCCTTTTATTAATAAAACCACTAGCATTATTTATAACTTGGCATTTTTTTTATTTTCACGTTTGCTCCGTTGTTGCGTTTATTTTCAATTACATTTTTGTAAGAGACCAATATCTGCAACAATAGCCTTTTCTCTGCTTCCGAGTACTTTCTTTTTCTTGTATTAATTTTACTACTTTTGTTAAACGCAATATTTGTAGCCAAAACAAACGACGCTTACAACTGTGTAAATAATTCGACATATAAATTAAAGATGTGCAGACGATGCTAAATATATCTCACTCTAAAGTTGCGCGGAGAGGCTACCTAACGGTTATACTTTTTTAACGCTCTGATCTTCTTACGCTCTGAACTTCTGATTTGACTCCTCATAAAACTTCATACATGGCGCTACATATGAAATCGATTCTTAAGGAGTAAACTCCAAAAATTACAACGTCGATCAAACTAGATTATTCACTGACGTCCAAAAAACTTTTAAATCCACAAGGCAGATATGCCTGTGCGATAAATTATGTAGACGAGACAAAGTTATTGAAAATATTAAAATCGTAAATAATTGTTGAATGACATTGAGCATTTTGAAATATTTTTTGAAAATAAAATTTAGAATTAAAACGAGAGAAAAAGAAGATTATTTTATTCAGTGGTTTTCATCCGGTTAAGTTGTCGAATACCACTGATAACTCGAATACTTCTGTCGAATACCACTTATATCGAACATGAAACTAACATTCTCACCGTCTAATGTTACGTTAGTGACGCAACTCATATATAATATGTGGTTTAATATCTTAAAAAGTAATTATATGTAAGTTTTGCTTTCTAATTAACTTACAAAAAAACTAAACTTACTCCTCCTCTTGCTATTCTACTTCTCATAACTATTTATCATTATAGTTTAATCACGAATTTTTAATCATTAATATTTAGTTGCGACCGCCATTATATTGGATCGTTTGCATGTGTAGGTAAGTTGTAATCTAAACTGAAACTTGTATTTTGCAATTAATTCATTATCATTTATATTTTTTTAATTATTTAAAATGCATAAATAAGTGTTGGTGATTCTACTTGATTTTTTTAATGTTTCAAATATATAACTACTCAATTTTTAAGTCTGCCAGTAGGTAAATAATCGGTTAAATGTTTGTGAAACACATAATTTTGTATTGAATATATTTGGCCTTAATTTTGTAGAAATTCATTATTCACAATTAAATGAAACTACGTGATGTAGTATTATTTCTACTTTCTTTAACTTCTTTACTACGACCTAGGTTTCGTTGTATTACAACATCTTCAGGTGGGCTATTAGTAAAGATCTTTGATAATAGCCCACCCACAGAAGTACAACATCTTCTGCAATAACGAAACCTAGATCGTGGTAAAGAACTTAAAGAAAGTACAAATAATACTACATAACGTAGTTTCATTTAATTGTACATAATTTTGTTTGAATGTTTATTTAAATTTTCTTCGAAGTATTGGTGTAGATAAGTCTGAAGTTAAAAAAAGAAACAATGCAAAAAGATAAAGCCCGTGATTAACCGATGTTGTCAACACTATCGAATGGAAGCATTATTTGTCAGATAAGGTTAAAGAACAATAGTCAAAATAACTAATCATAACGGACACAAAAAGATAAGAAAGCGATTAGCCGATGGTGTCAATTTTAATTTGTCTGATGAAGATAAAAACAATAAGTATAACACTTCAGATGTTATAACGAGTACAAAATAAAAAAAATGAGAGTACTAAACGAGACAGAAGGAACTAAAATTAATGCTGGTGCAGAGAAAAAAATTACCTTTTAATACTTTCAGTAGAATTGATAAAAAAGACCCTATGATATGGGGTTATTTCTTTTGGTTACGTGTGAAAATTAATATGAGGAATAGTAAAATATGTTAAGGCAGTATTTATGGAAGTCAGTACAATGATACTTTTGTCTATTAATAAATTCAAATAGCCTGAAAAAAAGACTAACCATGGTATTATAGAAAGGATAAAATAATAGAGAAAAATACGAGTCCTGTTTTGGCAAATATCGACAGAGCTAAATTTTAAAATAAATTTAAAACTTAGATTCTAAGCAAAAAGCTATTTTTCTTTCTAAACGTTTAAAACACCAATAACAATAACGTCATTTTATTATTTTTAATACAACATAACTTGTTAAGTACGAGTAGGGGTCCGTACACATTCGGGCCCAAGTATTTAAGGGTATATAATATTTATATTAAACTATCTTAAGATTTAATTTACAACGTAAGTATTTTGCCAACCATATTTTTCTCAGGCGTGAAACATAGTGCATTTTTAAGAAAATATAAGTAAGATCTACGATAATCGCTATAGTTTTCCTGCAATATTTGCGTAAGCTTCTGACAACTGCTTTTTTTATAACGTTAGTTTCAGCAGTCCCGGAAATAGGGGACGGTTGCAGAGGCTGACATATTATTTTGCATATTTTTGAGTGATATCTTGATATGTGAAGATATAATATATGCACGCATGCTCACACGCACGCTCGGATGCACGCACGCATGCTCGCTCGCACGTACGCACGAACGCACGCTCGCACGCACGCATGCTCGTACACACACATAGGGAGAGTGAGAGGGATGAGCCGAATATAGGGTCTGCCAAATACGAATATTCGGCTGATCTATTCGGTTCTTTTTTGGCGCGCTTTGTTTAAAGAATCGGATTAAAAATGTCCGCAAGGCACTCGGTGAGTAGCGGCATATGCCCGATTCATAGATTAAAAACAAAAAGATGACACAGTTTCTATATACCTCCATACAAAAAAGTGGTGGTATCGTTCCGTCGCTTGGGCTCTACAGAATAGAGCCCATGCGATGGGAGTACCAGACGGCGCTCGTCGCGTTATCAGCGCTTAGGTTGTAGATGGGGCTACGTAGGAAGCATCGTGATCCATTGATGGCATAATTTCGTTTAATGTTTATTTAAATTGAACATTTAATTTATATTTATTAAATAATTTAAAAAAGTTAAAGAAAAATAAATATTTTAATTTTCATAAATGTTATTAAAAAACTATTAAATAACATTTTAAAAATAATGAGTACATATGACATTTTGCAATTTTAGTAAAATGTAATCATTTCCAAAATATATCTTCAATAATACTTTAATACGATTCAGATGGATTATTTTTTGATGAAGAATTTTCTGTTGAACACACTGTAATTCAAGTGAAACATTTTATTGGACAGCACACAACAGCCAATATTCGAATTCACCTGGAAGATATGATAAATATGTGGCAAATTGATTCGGTAATTCATATGATGGTTAGAGATAAGAATAGTAAAAGCAGTTAATGAAAGTCATTGGAAAAGACTGTTTTATCCATACATTACAACTAACTATAAATAATTCATTGAAAATCCATGAAAATGTCAGTGAAGCATTAGCATTTACAAAAAGAATTGTTATTCATTTTAGCTATTCCACTCAAGCTCAAGAAAAGTTGACTCAAATTTAGGGTGAGTTCAATTCGCTAAAACATAAACTTATACAAGATGTGAGTATTAGATGAAATAATAAGTTTTACATGTGCGAACGCTTCCGAGAACGAATCAGTGAGAATTTTTCTCTCCAGAAAAATCTGAATTAATAAAAATACAATTATTGAGACAACAAATCAAATGAATTTGTTGTCTCAATACTTGAAGGCAAGGCGTTGGAAAGCAATAACAGTGACAATGATGAGGATAGGCCACTCTTTCCAAACATTACGAATTTGTATTAATTTTCTGCAATATTTAGGACTTGCTACGAAGAGATTGCATCCTTTAAGTAGGCAACAGTTTCTGAAAAAAAACCTAAAAACCCGATTACAATAGAATTAAAAAGTCATTTAAATAAAAAATCATGATAACGCAATATCAGTCTATCGCATGCTGGACAAAAAACGAAGAAAACTACGCATCTGGCCAGTTTAGCTTAAATTGTTTTATTCTCTCCTTACTTTTTCTGTGTACAACGAATTTCTGTGTTCCAAGGCAGGAAATGTTTATGAAGAAAAACGTCAGAGCCTTTTTCCAGAGATTGCAGATAGTCTAGTTTTCTTTCATTACAATTTATCTCGCACCAATGTTAATATTAATGGTGTATATCTAATACATTTTTCGTGGTTTAATATTAAAAATATTCTTGATTATTTCGCTGTGTATATGCTATTAATTATTTTTTGTACAACGTTGATCCTATGTTTGAGGTAAGCTCTTTGTTAATTTCAAGTTTATTATTTTGTTTCTATTTAAGTTGCTCTAACTTTAAATTATTAAGTGTCTGCTAATGATAGCCAACGTTGTTGTTTTATTCTTTTTTCACTAATATATTAAAGTTTGAGTTTTACCTCTATATTTAGTTCATTAACCATCTTAAGTACTCACTATGTTAAGAGGTTATTGCAAAATAATATATTATTTAAAAATATAAAAAGAAAGTCTTTTTTTATATCCGGTAATAATTTGGCAATTGAACCGGATATTCGGCCGAATACGAACGTAGATAAATATGCCCCAGATGCCAAATAGCGAATATTTACGAAGATTCGGCCCCGAATACCGAATATTTATTGAACATTCGCTCTGAATACCGAATATTCGGCTCATGTCTAGTCAGTATATCTAAGCTTGAGGGATTGTCAAGATAAATGTTCAATAATTTGAAAAAAATGTGATGAAAACAATTCCCGCTGAAATTGAAAGGATATTCTGAATATGTTCATAATCATAATTTATTATTACAAAGTTTGAAAAGTAAAAATAAGGCTAGTATCTATACAGTTTGCGATAAAATATCTCTTGTTTAATAGTTTCATACAGCATGATAACAGAGGTTGCTTCACACGAAGATAAATTTAGTATCTTCTGTCCAGTGAACATACTGTGAACTAGTAAGTTAAAAAAAGTTACAATGTAATTGGTATCATGAAAATTATTAAAATGACACAAGAAAAATAGTTTCTGCAACTGCATCGTAACCCAACACTTTTACCGGGAAAATGTTAGTTTTGAAATATCTCTAGTGATACATCTGTAACTGTGCCTTTTAGACTCAAGAACCCAATCTGATAGCTGTTCCGAAGTGATATCGCTTCAGTATTAGATTGGACTCTAAATAATAAGCTAACTTTTAATGTCAGCAAATATGCAATGATGACGTATTCTCGCTTACACAGTTATGAAATAAATCGAACTCTGCTCGAAAGTATGTAATCAGCACGAGATCTTTGTGATTATGGTCGACCATCTCATATTCCACAATATGGTCGACCATCTCATATTTAATAATTTAATCGAAATCTGTTGGAAAGTTTACAAGTGCAAGCATTTGTCATACAACATTTTCATGATTTCCATAACTTTGAGTATATTGTGGTTTCCTTTAACTCTGTAGCATTTTTGAAACGAATTAAGTCGAGATGACCTCACCAGAAGTCTCCATATAGATTAACTAATACGATCCCGTAAATAATGGGTAATCCTTCAACTGTGATGAAAAATGAGAATGGAATTTTATATTTAGTAATAATAATAAACTTCTTGACAACTTTCTTAGGTACAATAGCCACAAAATTAGTTTCAATTTGTTTTCAATCCATTTGTTCTTCCAAGTGGGACTTATCGTGGCGCGAAATATTGTCGAAATCTAGGTGGTATTTGGCCAAAAAATTACTTAAAAAAATTAGATTTTAGCAAAACTTTTAAAGATACTTGCTTTTTTTATTTCTAAAAAACCTTGGGATTTAAATTGCAGAGTGGTTTAATTTACCAATTTTAAATTTTCAGTCAAACGTATTTCATTTCTTTGAAGTGATTTGCTTCAAGTTTGGTTGAAGACAATAAATTATTTATAATGACTGAGAAAATGAAATAAACTAAAAAAATAAGAATAAAAATAAAGGAAAACACATTACAATGGTTCTTTACAAACTTAGGTGCATATAAATATTACATAGCACTTCTATTAAACTATTTACAAATGTTAATACTGTTTTATATCATGTAAAATTGTATATCTTTAATAGGCGTAAAGATATCGTAAAAATCTCAAAACTTATAAAATTTGAAATCGTCGCTATAATTTTGGGGCATACTTCAAGTTTTTATTTCAGATGGTTTTAAGAAAAAAAAGCTATGACAGAAGGATGGACACGTTAGCAAACTTACAAGAGTTCTGTTTTTTTTTCTTTTGAGGTACATAACCTTAAAAAATTAATCAAACGGTGGAAATAATATTTTAATAAAAGGTGTTTAGATTAATTCTTCTCTGTGAATTCGTGTTATTTATGCTCTATGCTTCATTTTATATAGTAAACCAAAGATAAATGTGATGGCCTATGCTGCTGCCATGTTTTTGTCAGAGTACATAACTCCTACAGGAAGGTAAAGATTTACGAATTATGTCAGGGACCATGGTCGGATGGATTAATGGTTGGTATTTCAAGTGAAAGAAAATCCTCAGAAGAACACGAAAAAGATTGTCTCGAGAAAGTCTAAAATATGCTGGAACCTCAAAAATCACGGTACTGTACTAAATTTGATACTATAAAGAAGACTAGAATACTTTCAATTTAAGACTAAAATTGAAAGTATTGATTAGACCTTTATAATATTCACCGTGTACAAGTTCTGCAGTCCAGAGATTACGCCCAAATATTGATTTTCTGCTGGCGGATATTTTAGAATGGAAATAAATTAGGATATGCCAAAAATATGACACACCGATCTACACAATCTCTACAACCCACACCGCAATTTTGAAAATCTTCACTTAACTATGGAAGACAGGTAATTTAAAATAAATTTTTGGAATGGCAGCCGCAGTGAATAAGGAATATTTAAGTTCCGACCTACTGAAAGAATAAAATTACTTGGACGCCCTATAAAATGGCTTTTAGGGGTGCGTTACTACTGTTAGCAGCATTACTACTAGACACTCTGTTACTCTAAGAGCTTCACAGCTATTTTGACACCATCATAACTCTGCTCTAGCGAATGTTGAGATTGGACTTTTAGCATCTATAAATAGACAGAATCGAGTATATCGTGTTACAAATTTATGTCTATAGCACTTACTCACTCGTAGATCATTGAAATTATTTTCGGAAAAACCTTGAAATCTGGAAATCGTTAGTTAGAAATGAAGATAAAACTTATCTTTGCGCACCTGTAAGTTTTTTAGATGCCTAGTTTGTTTCAACGATTCTATACAAGCATAGTAACAACGGCCGCGGTTCTAGAAAATATTAAATAAATAAATACACTAGATATATTTAGGGTCATAGATTATTATTAACCAATAGCGGCCGCGGTTCTTGAAAATATTAAATAATTAAATGAACCAGATATATTTAGACCCATAGAGGTTTTATAGGTGGATGGTATTGACTCCTTTTTTTAAACTGGCTACATCAATAATACATACTGTATTATTTTATAATGCTTAATTGTCATGTCACGCTGTTTCTTATTCTGGGTGCTGAAGTACTGGGTACACTTTTAACATTTCCTCAAAAATTGTGCAGCATGTAATAAGTTATTGGCAAGAACTTCAAGTTCATAGCTATAAAGAACGCAATCAAACTTATCCTTACAGCGATGTTTATAGCCGTTTCGTGGTCCAATTGTCAAGTGATGGGTCAGTATCTGAATGTATCAGATGTGTTTAAAGGAGTTGGTTTAAAGGAGATGGGTTCAAGATATTGTTGGATACAACCTATTAATAAGGACTTATAGAAAATATTTGCCATCCATAGAATTTAATATGGGTTGTCTTTAAAATCTTTGCTAAAATGCTGAAAAACCTGAGAAAAAGAAAATAATGAATAGTACGAAAATTTATAATCTACTATATAACCGATTAATTTATCGTATATTTATCACACATAACACCTCCAAGGAATTCAATAAAAAGAAATGGAATTAATTGGAAAAAGGGCTAATCTTCTTTATAAAAAGTTAAACATAAAAAGTAGTGACCTAAACGTAGCCAAGTACTGGCAGTGTTTTGCTAAAAAAGTACAGAGCGCGTAAGAGCTTCGTGTCGAGATGTAATGAATATTATATCTCACAACACTGAACTTGGCCGCGGCGCGTTTCGTTTTTAGATATTTGTCATTTTGATATCTAGAGTTATATAAAGAGAAAAAGTTAGTAGTTTTGTACATCTTATCATATGGCAAAACGATAAAGAGATAGGAATATATGGCGGTCAAGTTTAATGTCGTGATAAATATAATATTCAACAAATCTAGACGTAAAACCTTTTTTACTTATCTACACTTCTCTAACCGAGCTCTGTAACAGCTTGCTTGCTTTCATCTCATTATTTTTTAAGTATAATTTTTTAAAGAGAAATTTGACTCTTGTTTTTGGGCTTTCATTGTCTGACAGAGATTTTTACGATAATTTTATGATTTTGGGGCTTTACGTTTCTGACTGTGACGTGAGAGGACAAGAGTTAAAGTTATTTCGCTTCTTTAGAGCGCGTACAAATATCCTACCTGTTTTTTGGGCACTTTTATTGGTTAAGGCTGTATTAAATTTTTGATGAAAAACTTCTAATTTGTCAAGATATGTAGTATAATGATTTTGATATAAAAAAACCTTCACCTAGATTAAAACCAAGTTACTTTTTATCTGTTTCATATATTTATTTCATAAAAATAGGTTTTTGCAACTCATTCCTCGCTACAATCGCTAAAGCAGGACAGTTTAGAGGATTGATTCTAAACAATTATACTTTAATTTGACTTTTATTCAAGAAAAATATTGTTCCACGAACCGATACATTTTGTACCCTACACCAACGCCGGCTGGCGGCTATTCATTCCGCGCTGAGACGCGCTGTAGATCGATCGTCACGAATATTTTTACTCAACCCGTGGTTCTATTAAAAATATTCGTGATCTTCGTTACACTAACGGTGTAATTATAGTCAGGTCGACTATTTTTAGCCAAGGTAAAAAATATGTAATTGAAAGATTTTATTTCATAATGACCATCATTTTAAGTTTTAAATTAAAGTGTATATGTATATATATATATATATATATATATATATATATATATATATATATATATATATATATATATATATATATATATATATATATATACATGTATATAAATTCTTTCCTTTATAAATATTTTTAATATTAATATGGAAAGGAAATTTCCAGAGGGGGGAGGTCGAGGTCTGAGTTTTTGACAAATTAAGAATTCGATTTTTTTTAATTACGTATAATAGTATGAGGTATTGTTTTCAAAGGACTTGTTAAAGGCTTGTGACTCAAAAATATTTTTTTCCTAATTTTAGATATCATATCTTCAAAAGATATTCCATTTACGCTGAAAAATATGCAAAAAATATGCCCAACTCTCAATTTCGAGACTATAAACCTAAAATTATGAACAAAATAAGGTTTTTCAATAAAAATATTTTTCAATAAAACAAATAGGGATGATTCAAGTTGTCATAATTTTTTATACAGACTATAAAATATTAATAAAAGTATTAAAGAGGGGATAAATAAAGACCTTAACATTCTTTTAAAGTTTATATATCATATGGGTATAATTTGTATATGAGAAATACAAAAGTACTTTCTTTTAATTTCAAATTGTACCAGTCAAAAGATATTCCAAATAATATGAGAAAATATAGCATTATTTCTCCTTATTTCCGCAACTGTTGAAATAAAAATCTTAAAAAAACAGGGTTCATAAAATCTGACCAGAAGGTTATAGAAAACTATAGCGATTATCCCAGACCTTATGCTTTTTTAAATAAACACCATGTTGTTACGCCTGTGAACGATTATTATTTACTGTATTAGGCAATTATTATATGTATGGCAATACATTTACGTTGTGAAAAATTAATATTTGTAAATAGTTTAATAGAAGTACTATCTACACTTAAATGTTTATGACTGATTGTGTTCGGAACTCTCGTAGAATCTTTGTTTTATTTGTGTATCCTGAGTTTAAAGCCACAAGAATAAACAAGGAATAGGAGAAATCTGAAACAAAATATAAATAAATATTTTACGGTACATTTTATTATTTGAAGCTGAAGATTCTAATATTCGTGATACTATCCTATTTAAAATATAGTCTAGAGGTTAAAAGGTAATATCCATGAATGAAAGCAACAATTGTCGTGTTTGTTGCCCTTAAAATGTTGGCTTATTTAGATGCATTGTCACGGTATATTAGATTAAGATATTTATTATTCTAGAATACATTTGTATCTTAAGATATATTAGTTTACGACAGTCTGGCTCCTAAATTATTTGACTCTTTATTTTCATACTTATTATCAGTATTCAATTCAGTTATTAAGATTGAATATAGCCTAAATTATTAATTTCCCGTGTTTAAGTGTTAGGGGCAAGGATGGCGATGGAATCAACCGCATCAACAGCTATAGAAAATGTTAGAGAAATTACTTTTTTTGGATGTATTAACTTCTTATACCTATTTTAGTTATATTTTCAATTTATAGGAAGAAACTAATAAGATATTGTTCAAACTAAAAGGCAAAAGTATAGAAGATATTAAATAGTTACTAGAAAAAGTTTCAATTATTAGTAGATATAATATCTCACGTACTTATTGAAAAAGAAAAGAGAACAGACTTATTATCAAATTTTATTTTTATTTACGATATATGCGGTGGAAACTTGGATTTAGAACCAACAGGGAAATGTCAGACGAAAATCGATATAAACTAAGATGCTTTTGCCAATAGAGAAGCTGTTGATAATTTTAAGATTTAGAGTTCCACAATCTAAAATCTGCAAAAATAATGAACTAAAATTTGTAACACTTCTACAGGTGTTACAGCAATCATAGGGCTCCATAGTAAAAAAATCATTTTTTTTTGAGTAAAAATAAGTACTTGCCATTTGATCTCGGTCGCCCAACAAAGGAATTGGGCACCCCTAATCAAAAATTATGCTAGTTCTTCATCTGACATGGAGGTAGCTATTATTGTGAGTGGATTTAAAAATGTCCCCAGAAATATGGTTTCATTTATTCACAATTAATTGCCGATGAGTCTTCATCGGCATTTATTTCACTGTAAGAAATTCATGATCTTATAAAAATGTCACTGTAGGTAAAATAAAACGTAAAAACTATTTCTTGCGTAATTATTGTAAATAATTGTGGGCAATTGCATTAAAACAGCCATTTCATTGAGAGTACGGAAGTTTACTTGCAATTGCACAGGAATGCATTTTCCTGATACTTCCAAAGTTTTACTTCTTGCAATTAATATTTGCAAAACGGAAAGCGGATACTAAACGAAAAGTTTTTATTGTAAGAAAAAAATTTAAATATAAAACAAAGTTTTTTGAAGCTGATGATTGCGTAGATAAATTTAAATTTCGTTATAGATTTTCGTGTTTCATCAGACAATTCATTGTGGGGAATTGATGCAATGTCTATTAGATTAAATTTTATATTTATACTTAGTTGTAAGCGTGTTTGTCTTTTTTTAGCTGCGAGCTGTCATGCCGTGTACTTACTGTGCAACGTAAGTTTGTTTGGATGAATAAAATCTGTTTATTTACTTTAAACTACTTAAATCTTGTTTATTATTTAAACTTGAAGTGATTATGTACACAGACCCACGTAATTGATTGTTGATTAATAAAGAGCAGAGAAAACGGTAAATTAGTGTTGAAAGTTTGACAATAGAAACGTGTGCTATTATAATCTAAAACCGAGTTCGGAAAGACAATGAAACTTGAAAAGTTTGAATTTCAAGTAATGGAAATTCCAAGTAAAATGCGTCCTGTGTTCCAAAGGGTTAGATACCACAAATAAATGCGACTAGCGGAATGACACTGTTTATAATAACATCAGCTATGGATTTGAAACAAGTAACTAAACTCGAGTCCATCTAGGAACAAAAATTCGAGATGACTAAAACGATAATATGTGAACGTTTTTATCAATATAAAATGTCACCGGTAAATAGCATCGCTCAGCATATAACTAAAATTGAAGGTTTGTTTAAGTATTTCCATGAAAATGTAAAGGATATCAGCGGTACTGCAACCATAATTAAGATATTGAGTACACTTTCTCCCGAGTTCAGACCTTTTCGTCAGACTTGGATATCATTTGATTCAAAGTAATAAACCATAATCAACTTGATAGCTCGCTTATTAGATGAGGAGACTAGTTTGAATGTAGAAGAAGAGAATGCAACGGCCTTATTAGGGACAAAACAAAGGACAAAGAAGAAAACTTTTCCATCTACAAAAATAAATAAAGAGTCAAATGAAAAATCACATCGTTTCGTATGTTACAACTGTGGGAAACGCGGTCATTTCCCAAAAGATTGTCGTGCTCCTAAACAAAAGCAAACCGAGGAGAAAAAGATATGTTAGTCTTCAATGTAACGAATAGTGATTGGAAAGACGACGATGAAAGCAATAGATGGAAATTAGACAGCAGCGCCTTAGCTCCCACGTTTTATAAACACAAACATATTGCAGAATTGTATGAGTGTACAGGATCGCCATTGAAATTAGGAAAGCAACAAGCCATAGAAGTGGTTGGCTAAGGAAATATTTTGATAAACAAGTGTGTCAATGGGCACTGGAAAATAAGTAACCTGGAAAATGTTCTTTATATACCCAAATTAAGGGTAAACCTATTCTCCGAAGGAGTACTGATAAGACAAGGCCATAGAGTTATAAAGAAATAAACTGATGTTTTGATTGACAAGGAAAACAAAATAGTGATATGCGCGTCTTTATAAAGTAAGAATTGCAAGATAGAAGAAAAGTGAAAAAAGTTCAGTGTGTAATGTAGTTTAAAAATTGGACCTTAAAACGTGGCATGAACGTGATCGGGGTACTTGAATATTAAAGAAATACAGAAAATGTGTAAAAATAATATGATTACTTTAGTGGACTTCTCAGACTATGATAATGATATGTTTGTATGTGAGGACTGTGCTTATGTCAAGCACGCTCGTCAATCGTTCCAGACATCAAACATGTTTGTGAAACATTTAATATGCCATCTGTACAAGGTATGAAATACTTAGTTTTATTTAAAGACATTACTATAAGTTTCAGAAATATGTATTTTATAAAAAACAAATGTGATATGTTGGACAATTTTAAGAAATATGATGGAAAGATTAAAAACTTGTTGTCACACAGTGTACACATATTACATACTGGTCACGAGGGAAAAACACGAGCAAAGACTTTAAAGAGTATCTAGACAGTGAGAGTATCTCTCATGAACTCACTGCATCTTATACACCCGAACATAACAACCGCGCTCAAAGAGAAATTAGGACAATAGTGGAAAATGCTCGATCCACATTTTGTGACTGTAGTGTATCACTCAATCTGTGGGCAGAAGAAATCAATAGTCCTATTTATTTATTAAATCGCATATCTTCTAACCAGATACCAAATATTACACCTATGGAGCTGTGGAGTGATGTAAAACCTACTTTGAATCATGTCAAGAGTGTTTGGGTGCTTCCAGATCGCCGAGAAAGAAGCTTGATTGTAAAAGTCGTAAGATGATGTTAGTCGGTTTAATAACACTAACTATAAAACATATGATGCGAACACAAATATAAGACCAGTATCAAAAAATGTTATTTTCAATTAATAAAAAAGGCCCGAATTAAGAATAAATATGATAATGATGATGAAGAAGATCAAGAAGCTGAAGAGGAGACAGATAATATCGAGATTAAAACGAGTCATCGATGCTGTGAAAGTGATGGAAGCACGCGAATTGCTTTTGATGAAAATGATGAGACCTGTGAACCTTCGCAAGAAATTGATCTGATTATCACTTTACAACCACGAAGAAATCAATTTTTGAGGAAAATTTAATGGACTTAATATACCTGTGACTTATGATGAAGTAGTCAACTGTGAGAAATGGTTGGGGGCTATAAATGAAGAATTAGAAGCTCATCGTACTAACAACGCTTGGAGTTTTGTTGATAAGAAAAATCAAAGAAATGTGATATAAAACGGGTTCTTAATATTAAAAGAAACCAAAATAGTGAAGTAGATAAATATACAGCTCGACTTTGTGGCCGTGTGTTCAGGCAAATTGAAGAAATATATTACAATAAAATATATTTATCAGTACGCGTGTTTGCCTGTGACTAAGCTTAAAATAAGTTACTACTTTTTATAAGCGAATAGTCATGTCGTGTACTTACTGTGCAATGTAAGTTTGTTTGGATGAATAGAATATTTTCATTTAGTTTAAACTATTAAATTCTTGTTTATTGTTTTAACTTGAAGTATCTCTACTCCTTTGGCAGTCAAACATGACGTTGTACATGTGATGTGAAAAAAAGAGTCACGATGCGACGTGGTAACTTTAGGAATGCTATTATTTTTCTTTATTTTGCTAATATAAAGTGTGAGAAGAAATTAGTATCTTTCGTGATTTTTTATAATTAATAACCAAAAAATATTTTTTGCTTTTTAATTACCTCACATGTGAGTAAAATCTGTTTTTATGTAGGTCCGAGGTCATTAAAGATTAAATAAATCTAAGATATATCCCCCTTAATTATCCTATTTTTTTTATGTCGATGGTTGGAGAAGATCAACGCCGTCACTGCCGCCTCAATAAAGCTGCATGTGGAAGATAAAATCATTGTATATAGCCATTCTAATTAGCTGATCTGGTCCATGGATGAAATTCGAATTAAAACTGGAATAATACTAATATATGTTATTGTTGTATCGACGTAAGTACAATAATACTAAATGATTGAAACTGATTACCTAAAAATATAAAATACTTTTTTTTATTTATGGTACAATTTTATATAGTGATATTACTACTAGTAAACATCCGTTGTCAAGTGGTAGCGTTTTGTAAATACATCTTTATATGTATATGATGATATGTACCCAAACTGAGATATTTTTTCTATTCTAGAGACCACTTTAGGATTGTTATTATAGAGTAGTTCGGTAGTTCATGATGGATAATTGGGTTTGTCAACGACCATGGCACACGATAGCGAATTGTTAACGTAAGGCAGATAGCAGGAAAGAGCCGCAAGTTCCTTACGCCAATGTTGACATACTTTATTGACTGTTGGGCATTTGACTGCGTGCGTTGAAACTGCTTGTAGAACATCCTTCGCGAAACGATTGTTCTCTTTCATCTTACAAGTTTGATCGCTAACATGTATAGAGGTGGTAAATCAATGGGAAGGGTAAATTATGTAATTTCCAGATCATTTAAACTTGTATTTTATCACCTCTACTATTTAAGATTTAAAGAGTAATACGTCATGATAAAGGCTCTAAATGGATGAGAAGGAGGCAATAGAATCAGCAAACTCAGATATGTTGATGATATCCCACTCTGCAAATCAACTTGCTGAAGAATTTAGGAGAGCAGAGCGCGTAATAGAGATGGGTGTGTTCTCTATCAATAGCTCTAAAACTAAAGTTATGGTCATAGACAGATGTGGTCAACTCTTACTGACTCTCTCAATCTAGAGTTTGTACGGAATTTCGTATAAGAATCAGTGTTAAGTGACCAAAAAGGATGACAGTAAGAGTTCAGGTAACGCATTTAGATGACCAAAGCTTCAGTCAGCAAGCTCAATAAAATATGGCAGAACAGATAGGTCTCCAAAGTTAGCAAGAAGAGAAGGCATATTTTCTCCATCTCGCTTTATGCGTAGTGGACATGAAGAAGATCGATGCTTCTGAGATGTGGTTTTGAATGAAAATGTTACGTATGCTATGAATAGTCCAACAATCCAACAAGTCTCTACCAACTCAAAATTATCCAACAATTCTCTACCAACTCAAAATTAAAACTAAATTTCCAACCATTCCCTACCAACGAGTTCTCATTTACTTCGACTCTATGGCTCGTAGGCAATTAGATAACTAAAAAAAACCAATTGTTGTAGGGAAAATACAGGACAAAATACCGCTCGATAGATAATTTTAGCCGCTGACCCGATCAGGTTAAAGTCGCTACTGGACCCTCTGTTACTGCCGCCCTAGATAATTCAGGATAGGGTAGCATAAAAGCATTTATGATGTGTCCTATAGACACATTGCAATCTTGACTATCTGGGAAATCTAAAAAAAACTAAAATCAAGAGACAGACTCTTGATTTTCGGCTGCTTCCTTAGGAAAGAAGTAACTGTAGTCAGTTAGTAACGATCCGAGGTATAGAAACTTGTTGATAACCTCTAGATCCGAGAGTTCTCCAGTCCTAAATAGTTGACCGATTTTGTCAATTTTAATCACTGTACGGTACTTAGTTTTAAACACTTTCATTTTTTACTTTACAGTATTTATGTTGCTATTTTGTGAAAAGTTTACTAACAGATTGGTAATAAAATTCAAATCAATGAATATTTCGGAGTAGATAGGCCAGCACTTATGGACCTTATTACATATGTTTAAACTTACAATTTTTTAAAAGTGAAAACACTATTTGAGTTAACTAATGAAGAAAATTAAAAATTTCGATTGATACGTGACCAAGTTATATAATTATATGTTAAGATAGAAAAAGTAAAACGTTCAAAAGGTTATTGCCGTCTTTATTTGCCGCGACAACCTTGCACATGTCATTGAACTGAACTTCGACTGAATGACTACGATGTCTTGGAATTAAATAATTCCTTTTTTCCTATCCTCTCACATCGAATACTCTCCTATTATTGTTACGGCAAGTATTTCTTACATTCGGATCCTTCCAGTGACCATTTTAGGAAAGTGTACTTAGTTATAATAATTTTATTTCTAAATACACTGTGCGATGCCACATTTCAATCAAATTGGTTATTTCCATGTTGATTTAATCTTCGTATCATGGGAGACTTGAGATTAAATTCACCAATATCTCGATGTCAAAGTGATAGAAATATTCAATCTAATCTCACTTCTCGCGAAGGAAACGATTTCGTTTACGTAATGAGAAAAGAAGAGATAGCTAAAACATGATTATAACAGATCTGGGATACAAACCTTGTATTGTAATTGTATCGAGCGAAAGGTTTTACTAGAAAAATTGAAAATGCGAAGTATTATGTATGAGGAGACTAAGTGATATGGCTCACCGTTGCCGCTACGGAAACGAACGTCAATAGGATTTGGCGTGTTGGTATGGAGAGGCGTATTTATAAAATTGATATTTGACCGATTTATTGACTGCGAGTGTGTGCGGGCTGTTTTTAGTTTAGTTGCCGCAGAGCAACAGAGCAGTGTTTTGAGAGCTCAGACATTAAATAAAATAAAATAATAATAATGACGTCAGGTCGATAAACTTCTCGCGTGACTAAGCAGCCGTAATAACAACCTGCTATCCGGCAACGCGACGTAGGTCAGCTCGTTTTACTCAGTAGGAGTGCGTGCAACTGTGAGAAATGGAGCAAGCAGCGCGCGAGACCGAGCGCGCGGGTTATTATCGCTCGCGCGCCACACTTCACTCATTTTCATAATGGAAGGAGTCTCAATTAAATGCCTGGCCGCGTTTCGGCGTGTCGTCACGATAGTTCAGTATGTGATCGATAAGGTGCTAAAATATCCAACGGATTTTCGCCTTAAATTATGTCAACGCTTAAACTAAATACTAAATTCAAACATACACTAAATCTATATATCTACCCCCATATATTTTTGTATGTAAATCGATAAGGTGCTAAAATATCCAACGGATTTTCGCCTTAAATTATGCCAACGCTTAAAATAAATTCAAACATACACTAAATCTATATATCTATCCCCATATATTTTTGTATGTAAATCGATAAGGTGCTAAAATATCCAACGGATTTTCGCCTTAAATTATGCCAACGCTTAAAATAAATTCAAACATACACTAAATCTATATATCTACCCCCATATATTTTTGTATGTAAATCGATAAGGTGCTAAAGTATCCAACGGATATTCGCCTTAAATTATGCCAACGCTTAAACTAAATTCAAACATACACTAAATCTATATATCTACCCCCATATATTTTTGTATGTAAATCGATAAGGTGCTAAAATATCCAACGGATCTTTGCTTTAAATTATGTCAATGCTTAAACTAAATTTAAACATACACTAAATCTATATATTTACCCCCATATATTT
Organism: Druceiella hillmani; assembly: GCA_039881145.1. NCBI lineage: Eukaryota > Metazoa > Arthropoda > Insecta > Lepidoptera > Hepialidae > Druceiella > Druceiella hillmani. Next base: position 9,072,965 of record JAYKKI010000038.1, on the reverse strand, counting down.
TTGTATGTAAATCGATAAGGTGCTAAAATATCCAATAGATCTTTGCTTTAAATTATGTCAACATTTAAACTAAATACTAAATTCAAACATACATTAAATCTATATATCTACCTCCACATATTCTTGTATGTAAATCAACAAGGTGCTAAAATATCCAACGGATTTTCGCCTTAAATTAGGTCAACGTTTAAACTAAATACTAAATTCAAACATACACTAAATCTATATATCTACCCCCACATATTTTTGTATATAAATCGATAAGGTGATAAAATATTCAACGGATCTTCGCTTTAAATTATGTCAACGCTTAAACTAAATACTAAATTCAAACATACATTAAATCTATATATCTACCCCCTTATATTCATGTATGTAAATCGGTAAGGTGCTAAAATATCCAACGGATTTTCGCCTTAAATTATGTCAACGCTTACTAAATTCAAACACTCACTAACTACCCTATTTATATATATATATATATATATATATATATATATATATATATATATATATATATATATATAAAACAAAGTCGTGTTAGTTACACCGTTTAAACTCAAGAACGGCTGGACCAATTTTTTCGATTTTAGTGTTTTTAGATTTATCTTCGACGGGAATAGGATAATAAGTATTAAAACATTGGAAAAATTCAGAAAAAAAAATTATTAAGAAAATTCATTTTCCCATACATTTTGTATGGAACGGCTTTATTAATGATATATCGAGAACGCATTGTCTGAACTTTTTTTTGTCATTAAACATTTATATAATTATTATATATTTATTGAATATTTTTTTATCTCGGCTTCGAGAAGTTTCCTCGCGCATTGAAAAAGTAAAAAAATCACAAATCATTGAATTGTGTATAAGACGTAATATGTGATAAATGACAGAAAAAAAGAAAAAAGTATGTCATAAATGACAGACACGAACGAAAATGATAATTGGTTTTTAATCATTCTTATTCAGTTTTCGACCTTTATTTCATTTGAATTTGATTAAATTAATTCCCTTTCAACAATTTTTTCTGAAATTAATTAGCGAAGAGTGATTTCAAATAGTTAAGTTTTATGAAGATGTTCACTTTGTGAGGTTATGATATTTGTGATTGTGCGGGCATCGATAATTGCTTCATTATGTAATTAAAGTGACAAATTTTTGTGTGATTAATTTTAAAGTGTTATTTATAATGCTTAGAGTCTAATCTTTCACAACGAAACCGTAATACAATTCGACTTAGGAATATTGCGAATCAATCCACTGCATATGAACAAGAAATTGCGCGGGAAGAGCGCCCCGTAAGTATGGCCCTACTCAAGGACAAGACAAACAGCTCAGTTGGTAACGAAAAATCGTCGAGCTTATCGCACAGATCAACAACGTAATAATCTTCGACGCGCAAGAAGAAATGTTAGAATGAGCAAGAAGAAATGTTAGAGTGTTATGAGTAGCATTTCAATACGATTGCATAATTGATTACAGCTCGCATCCTTTCGTTCGAATTGGGCCAATGGATATTGTGTGCTACCATGGCGGTGCATTGAATTAGTTCGCTGGAGAAACGCCTGGATTGTGCTCTCTCAGTGGCAAGATGAAATTGCTATTCTTGCTTCTGCCACCTGAGTCATTGCATTCATTACTTTGTACCGAAACACCAGAATCACAACATTTTCTATCGAACATTCAAAGATACAAGGGATGTTTCCATATTACTTCATTTGGAGCAGACATTATCGAAGAACGCGGATTAAATCTGACATTCAAGGTAATTTCTGCTAGAGTGATTATAATTTAATAAATCTAACTTCGCCTTCGACTTATAGATCCAAGGCCAAATTAACAAACCGTCTTTTTTTTAGAAATTAAAGTCAAATAAATAATTTGTAAATGTGAAAATTAAAGAAACGCTTTAATGTTGTTTTGTTTTTATAAGTATGTTTAATTTTTAGTATGTGTAATGTTTTTTGTTTTTATAAGTTTGTTTAATATATATTTTGTTAAGTATGTATAAGGAAAAAGATATAACGATACTTCTTTTGAGGATCCCAGAGTCAAACTAGGAACTAACTGTTTGCCTGTCCGTCTAGGAACTCAAACTGTTTGCCTGTCGCTTTGTGTATCTCAATCCTTTTATTCGCTGGCTATTAGTACTACAAAACTGAAATTTGGCATGGTTAAATATATTCGTAACGTCTAAAAAGTGGTAACTACAAAAACGTTTCTCAGGGTAGGTACCCTTACATGTGAAGTGTCAAATCCATTGTGTCAAAATATTGATCTATCATGCACACACTTTTGAAGAAAAGTGATCACAGCTACTTAGCTGTGATCACCTACTTAGGCTAAGATAATAGTTGACCAACTTATGTAGTTGGGTTTGCAGAAAGTTCATAGAAATTCTATACAAGTAGATATATCAACTGCAAAAATAACAATCATACTTCCGTATCATTGTTTATTCTTCAAAATGGAAAATAACATGTGTGAATTACAACTGACTTGCCGTATAGGATTGTTTTAACGTATGTATTTTAATAGCTAACGTTATGTTGCTAATTTATTTAAATTAGGTAAATACCAAAGAAATTCAAAAAAACGGAATATATATATTAATATATCCAACAAGCGTAGAGGCCGTGATCGAATGATTAGGACGAATCCCCGCATGGACATTATTGGAATTTTAATTGGTACTAATATTAATTCGCCACACCTCAACATTTGGTTGCAAAAGTTAATATTAAAAATTAACCAATTTTCACTTTTCCGTAACGCCTTTTACGTTACAGCTCTTTCCCAACACTTTAAAAGCAGATAACGATTGTTTGTTGATGTTAATGTGCCTTTAAATTTGCTTCCATAGTGGGAGGCAATTCAGAAAACTTGATGGTAACAAAATCAAAAACAGATTGACCAGACAGAGTTTGACATCGCAGCTACGTAACTGTCATGTATATCCAAAAGCTAAAAGATAAAAGAATTCGTTACGTTGAGTTGGGACTGTGAGGCATCGCGCGCGGCAGAGGGGGACGCGCTGCTATTTTGAGGTCGTTTCGCTGCGTCACATAATTTCGGTTTAGTATAAATTTTGACTCGGAGAAGCTACGATGTTTGTTTAATCGACAGCTCTTATCAAGATTTATCGATTGTGTGTAAAAAATAGCAATAAATATATATTAAATAATAATAAATATATATAATATATTAAAAAATAAATAAATATATATTAAAGTTAAAAATTAGGAAAACTTAATACAATGTTGACTTATACTCGTAAAAAAGCCAAATCAAAATATAGAAATCGTTACGGTTAGAAAGAGCTTCTCAAGAGCAATCCAGTGATACCCATAAAACACCACACATCACATATGTGCGTATACCAATTCAATTATATAATATCATTTATAACTTCGTAACTGAATATTTTTTAAAAAAAATTGTTATAGCACGCTTTTATTAGACCGGCTTATATGTTTGTCGCAGATTTCATTGCTTAATTATGTAATGAAATCTGCAAAACAACATTTCATGCACTTCTAATTATCGTATCACGTTGTGTGTGGTTCTGATGACAATAGAATAATTTTCCGATATAATCTTTTTTTTCAGTTTCAAAGCAAAAAAATAACGGAATTTTTAATTTTTCACCCACTTTTACATATGTGAATTTTGCACTCGTATCAAGAACTCATGAGAATACAATAATTTTATCAAATAAAGAATTTTTTTAGGTTTAAACAAAAAAATACTAAAAAAGTAACGAAATTTTTCAATTAAATTTTCATCCGTTCGAATTATTTAAAATTTTGTGCCCGTATAAAGAATTAATGACAACACAATAATCGAATGAAATTAAGAAAAAAACTTTACAGTCTTAAATTAAAAATAAAACACTAAAAAAATAAAAATAAATTAACAATAAAAAAAACTAGAAAAAATACCTTTTTACAAAATGTTGCACTAAAAAGAAAAAAATAAATATCGTAAGGACTTTAATGTAAGCCGTGGTTGTTTCAATATAAAAGCGTGGTCGCTTTGTCTTGAAATCTAATAAAATAAAATGTTACGTATTCTCATTCATTTGATATTAATAAAATGTTAAGCTTTTTCATTCCCTTAAATTAATTTGAGAAGCAAAATCATTTATTTTCGAGAAAAAGCTTCGCACGCTTTTACTCTCAAATTTTATATTCAATAATAAACTTACACTAAACTTGTTAACTCCTTGCTTAATAGACAGAGAAAACAAGTTTGATAATTGTTTTTTGTTTTTAGTGTAATATTTTGTAAAAGCGTGGTTTTTTAGTTTTTTAAACTATTAATTTAATAGAGTTGTTGTCCTTTGTCTGTCTCTCAATTTGTGAGAACAATACTAATAACTACTGGATTAATTTGAACGAAACTTTATTGGGATGATGTTTGAGGTTTAGATTATAATCTCGGCTAACTTTTTCGCTATCGAATGTTCCCTGAAATATTTAACATTTAATTATAAACGCTCATGTGGCAGTAATAACCGAGTAGACGAGCTGAGAAACGATGAAAAGAAATTGTTGAGACAACCACAGAAATTCATCGCAAAATGATGGAAAAACACTGCCTTGTTGACTTTATTTTCTTTCTGGTATACTGTGGAAGCATTGATATTATTCAAGCCACATTCAAATTGAAAGAATACGCTTTTTAATTGTAAAGGTTCAATTCATTAGTTTCGGTGATATAAAGTCGTTATCGTACACACGCGTGGGCATGTGTGTGCGTCGCTAATATTAATACTATTTACTCGAATGAAACATAGGTATTTTGTATTATTATATAACGTAGGTACTTTGTATTACTTATCGTTACTTTGTATCTTATTTTATTTTAAAGGTGATTTTAACTTCAAACTGCTTTTCTATACATAATTAACTAAATTAAAATTCAAACCAATCAATGAGGACTTAAAAAAATAATGTGAAAACGAGCATTAATAAAATGTTTAACGATTTACGTACGGTAAATATATAAACATGTTATCAAATCCAAATTCATTCAACGTGTATGCTGTTTATTGTAATATAAGTCACACTTACTTCATATCAACTTAACCGTGTACACCATTACATAAGCAAACTTCGCGCAAAAACACGTTTTAAAATACATAACACCATTTCCGACCTTGGTAGATTTAACAATTTTACTATTACATTGTCCTCGCAACATTGCACTAATACACAAACAGACTCGTTTTTTTAACAACTCTAAAACTGGACAGTTTTACGAGCTCGTACATATGTAATTATATCAGGGTAACCGTCACGTACATATGTAATTATATCGGGGTTATGTTACATTTTTATCATTATTATTTTATCATTATAATTTGCTTCCGATTCAGATGGTGACATTTTGCACATATTTTAAAAATAATGATTTTTTTGAAAGTGGAACCATTTTTCTTAATTAATGTAATATATTTCCATTATTACGATTACAATCGTCTCACGTTTGCGTTAAAATTACTTTTACCTACGAATAATTAAGGTGCGCAAATAGAAAATAGACTGGCGTTGAAAGAAACATTTTTTCTTACTCATACTTTATGTAATAGCACGCCCATTACATAAAGCAAGACAAAGCAATTAAAACATGTCTATCCTGCTTTATTAACACATATATCTGGCGAAGGAAAATCATTTGAATTGCATCTAGAAGAAAATTGACGTCAAGTAAAAATATTATTACCACAGTGCTTAGGATTAATTACCACATAAAGATCAAACTAATGGATGGGATAAAAGTTTTAGGTAATTATATATATATATATATATATATATATATATATATATATATATATATATATATATATATATATATATATATATATATATATATAAACTACATTTATGAAAGAAACTGTATTTCAATGGATAGTTAATTAAGGATGAATTAAAAATTTTTTTACAGCCAAAATAAAAAAAATTGCAATAAAAATGTGATTTAGACTTCTCTGAATCACATTTTTGGTAGATAAATATGCTCCCAAAGGTAGGCAACATAGGAGAATAGTCTACCGAGTCCATGAATTAATCCGCAATTAACGAAGCTTTAAACCCAAACTTCAGTCGACCTTCTTGTTAAATATGAAGACAAGCATAAAAAACATGATACCTCTTCATTCTCCTTTTATATTTATTGTCAATACATTTTCTTTTTCTATTTTATTCTTTGGTTTGGTTTGCATTATCATAAAGAAGTGGTGCAATGCTTCTCTACATTAAATTTAATGGATTAAAATAATTTAGTTCATTATTTTTTTTTTCTATTTATTTAACTCTAAAATAAATGGTTTATTTCAGAGTTATATTTTTAATTTAAAATAAATGGTTTATTTTAGAGTTTAGAGCATAATTTGTACGGAACTTATTTGATCATTTTTTTATAATTGTATAAGTGTATCTGTGTTAAAAATTGCTTAAGAATCTAATAAAAATTTATTAATGCTTTTCCGATTTTTAAAACATTTTGTTTACAAGTCGTGTTTCAGAAAACAAAAAAAAATATAATTGAATTGCTCTAAGTATTAACAAAGAAACACTAATACAATTTTTAATAGAAATCTTATGCCCTACCTTTTACACTTGTACAACTTATGAAATAAAAAGTCCTGAAAACCGTTGAATATTTTTTATCATGATTTTAATGTAGAATATGCTCAATGATGCAGTAGTTAAAATGATCCCGTGTAGTCTTTCAACCTACCCTCTGCACCTCTGGAAGACTGAACCCCGAGAGTAGTAGTAATAAAGACAGTGGACATATCTCGCCACTGGATGACAATTAAATATACATACAGATATCCCGTTACTTATAGTATCAAGTCTTTCGTTCGAGCACTATCTGTGACCGTACGTCGACTTAGCAATGTCAGCGGTCGAGCGTCCGTCGCACGCACCTCGTAATTCACCCGCCGCGTTTCTATTCGTCGGTTACTCTCATTACAGGCGAGTGTAATTACCCCATGCAGAGTACCCACTAGAACGGTGCACGGCGTGCGCACGGTGGCGGCGACCGGCTACAGCGTCTCGTACGCGCTCGTAATAAAGCTCTCTGAGTCTTCACAAAAGGTGTTTTTGCGGCGGTCCCCTGCGTCAGCGCGTTGCTCCACGCGTTCCTCCGACAAACTCTTTATTGTGTTCAAGTGACGGACAACCGTTTTACTTAATACATTTTTTTTATTAAAATGATCTTGCAATGAGTCGTGGAATTATAATACAACCAAAAGTTTGCTGTGATTGATTCGGCCGGCGGAATCTCTTAAAATTTGTAAGATGTGTTTTCTATAGTGTGATAAAATAATGCCATTTCTCCGAAATGTGTATGTTGTTTTATGATTTATTAATAACTATTGCAGTCTAACTAAATCTACTCGAACAAAGGGGCAACCGAGAGAATATGGATTAGAATCCCGCCAGAGGTATGAAATGTAAATGTATAATGAATTATAATTTAAAAGGTGTCGTTATAATCAAACCATTAAATCCATTATTCGATATCTAATAATTTCAAAACTACATTACAGCATCCATCAAATGTGAATTTACCATGTGAGTTTTTAAACTTTCTTCGAATAGGCTATTTGACAACATCGAAAATATACCACAATTCGTGGTAATCCTATTAGATTGTAGCGTAAATAAGCGCATCGCTTTTCATTTTCGAAAGAATAAGTTTATATTTTGTAAAGAAAACGTAAAGAAATCACATTATTTTTTGAAATTCAATCAGCGTCGTAAACGCCCTGTTATTGGTTAAAAGTCAGATGACGTCACAGGCAAGTAAAACCCATTCATACCAAAATTTATTGTTCTTATTCTTTTGGTTTCTAGGCATTGTTATCGATAATAATATTTAAAACACAAATATTACTTACACTGAAATGATCTTCACACATACATAACATCACAACATAATGAGCTATAATGCTGTTTGGATCTCATCGGGCTAATTGCAGTCACTTTTTTCGTCTTTTAGGATTCGTTGGCACTGAAACCAACACGTTGTGTGGACATTTTATAGACGTATTTGTGCAATGTGGCACTACCCCTTCAGTCCCCTTTCAGCGGGCAGGATTGTTTATGTTTACATTAGGTGTGACGTAACAGTAGCCGCCATTACAGAAATTGTAATGGCGGCTACTGTTACGTCACATTTTAGCGCGAGTTCGAAAATCCAAACTTTAAAAGTGATTTATATAAAAAATACGGCATATATCCTGGAAATATCAATGGAGTGTACTTATAATACAAAATAGACCAATTGAAAACAATTTAAAAATTCTAATAAAATAGCCTATTTCTAAAGAACAATTTAAAACAAATGTTACAAACAAATTCTAATCAAATAGCCTATTTCTATTGAACAATTTAAAACTATGCAAAATAGAACAATTTAAATAGTAAAGTCAAATAGCCTATTGGTACCACTAAGAACAAACTACGGCAGGGGAAATGATGAAAACAAAAGGATTGCGTGAGCTTTTCGTTGGAACATACTGACTATGCGTTTTTAGTATAGGTATAAATAACTACTTTACTTCTTTTAATATCTAGTTTGGTTAATTGATACAAATTATTATGGAATAAATTATGTAGATAACGAATTTCAAATTGAATTGTTATATCGGCAATAAAATTTAATTTAAAAAACTTCTTATATTTACTACAAGCAAGTTGGTTAATTGAAGTCAAATTTAAACGCTTCGATTGTTTTATTAAAATAATTAATGTTTTAATTGCTGCTTAAACTAATAGTTTAAAGTTCTCTTTTCGTTATTTTGGAATTTGAAACTGGCACTACTCTACGAGCATTCGCATTAATTATAACTTTTCTAATAATTTATCCATATAATTATTAAAAATTCATACTGATTGGTAATTCTTCCAACTTTTATTTTAGCGCATACACATTTACAGTTCCCATTTCTGGTCTAAATTTAACCATTTTAATGTTTAAAACAGTAGTTTAACAATTATAATTATATCAAAAGTTGACATTTAAACGGAAAGTAAGAGAAGGGCTGCGTTCTGTTACTTAATTTTTTTAATACATTGAGTATTCAAATTGTGGCAAAATAATTGTTATATTAAATAAGAAAACATCATCTCCTATCGAAATTGAAATACAGGTGGTAACTATCCCCACCGGAAGCATAAACGCTCTTAATTGTCGACGCGTTTCATAATTACCTCACTCTTAGACGTGGATGTAGAAAATTATATTATTACTTCTTTTTGCGCCGTGGCACGCGTTATTTACCAACATCAAACAAGAGACATGCCGATGTTTTGGTTTATAAGACAATAGTAACGTGCAAAATGTTGTCATTGCGAAAGTTTTTGCATTAATCGTCATTTCATATTATATGTCAAACGTCTTTCTTATTAATCAGATAAGCATACAGCTTATGTGACATATCGAGGAATGACTGGCAAAAGGGAATGTTTTGAAAAACTTAGTATGGCCGTACCCTACCTGTATAAATGTAAAAGTAGTCATTCACGTGGAAAACTCATTGTGCGTCAATGTTTTTGATATATGACGACGTCAGTGGTGTAAAAAGGTATTGATATAATTTATTCCTTTTTTTTAAATAAAAACGTTTTTGTAAATTTATTACATAGCCAGAAATAATTTTTTCTAACTTTTACGATTTGAACTATTACTTTTTTTAGCGGAAGGTTTTCTCACTTATATAGGATAAGCGATGTGTGATGTTGTCACTGTCTCGTCTGAATATTAAACTGACTTCGTTCCGGAATAATTTTTTAAGCGAACGTTTACGCATTTTGTTATGTAAGTTCTTTTGTTATGTACATTTGTGGAACTCGACTTACAATCTCCATCAAAAACTGGGGGAATCAAATATATTTAAACAAACTTCAACTGACTTCAGTGATAACTACTTCAAACCAAACTTAGTCTTTCTCGAGCACAACCTTTGAAAGCAGAATAGTGCTACTTGCTATTTCATAATTTTATTACTGCAACTGATACCAGGGATATAAAACGTTTATTGAAATAACTTTGACTCGAGCTGTCATTAAGTAACTCCCTTTCGATTCTGCGACGAGTTACAAAGTTTACCGATGACCGGTAGGGAATAAGCTAGTTTCATTTCAAGTTTACATATCTATGTGTGCTGTTACTCACCGGCTTAAAATATATTTATAATGGCAAGTGATAATGTATTGATAAAACTCATTAACTAATCACATTTGTATCGTGTTAATTTAAACTTACTTCTTCAAAAAGAGACGTAAAATAAAATTAACCTCGTGTAATGGATAAGGTCCGTGTTTTTAAATAAACATTAAAAAAAACAATACAACACACCTATATCATTTGTAAAAATTAAAATGAGATCAATACTTAACATAGTTTAAATTTAGTAATCAGGGGAATTAATTAAAATAATACAATAATCTTTATTTTTTATCACATTAAGTTAATAATTTTTGAAAACTTAAAAATTTCGAAAGTCTAATAAATTTGATATTTACTTCTAATATTACTTTAACTTTTTTTAACAATCGAGATATTTGTAAAGATTTGTTTTGTGACAGCAACGTTCCTTTTGATTAGCGCTATTAAGGCTCAGCAAATTTTAGTGTTAGAGTTGTGCTTTCTGATAGAGCTATGTGTAGGCTATTATGCTTTATGATAGAGCTATGTGTAGGCTATTATGCTTTATGATAGAGTTTTGTGTAGGCTATTATGCTTTATGATAGATCTATGTGTAGGCTATTATGCTTTATGACAGCGCTATGTGTAGGCTATTATGCTTTATGATAGAGCTATGTGTAGGCTATTATGCTTTATGATAGAGCTTTGTGTAGGCTATTATGCTTTATGATAGAGCTATGTGTAGGCTATTATACTTTATGATAGAGCTATGTGTAGGCTATTATGCTTTATGATAGAGCTATGTGTAGGCTATTATGCTTTCTGATAGAGATATATGTGTAGGCTATTATGCTTTATGATAGAGTTATGTGTAGGCTATTATGTTTTATGATAGAGCTATGTGTAGGCTATTATACTTTATGATAGAGTTATGTGTAGGCTATTATGCTTTATGATAGAGCTATGTTATAGGCTATTATTTTTATGACTATGCCAAATTTCAAAATTTTACATATAGCGATTTTTGAGAATAATGACTAGGCAAAAAAACCAGCAAGTGACCTTGTAAAGGTTCCGTTTTATCTTTTGAGGCACGGAACCCTAAAAATAGCTCATTAAATAAAATTTTATAACATTTATCAAAGTTAAATGATAAAACACACTGTCGCAATAGATCTCAAAGATGAGCGCGCCGTCATGGCGGCGCGAGCGACATCTGCTACCATTATATTTTACTTTGTATGACTATTTGACAGCAGCTTTACTCTCACAAATTGCGCTATAACGAAGAACGAAAAACAGGAGTTTAAGGATATATTTCGGAAAATTATGTTCATAATATTTCATAAATTATTTTCTTCCGCCGCCGCCACTCCGGTGTGGACATAATTCGTTTTATTAACAATCTATATGTACTATCGTTATAATCTTATGTATATTATATGCTGTTTATTATTAGCTACGCTACATGTACTCCATGTACATATGTATAAGACCTTTGCAGGTGCTAGACGCTCGAGAGCAAATAAACCGCAACATGGAAATGTTTGAGTTCACATAAATCCAAACCTGATAAAATATGTAGTACCTTATCTACCTCATGGAAGCGCTGTTATCGGACCGGCAAGCTACATGTGTTGCAAACTGAAAACCACGTAAAACTATTATTATCTTATCTGATAGTTTAGCGTCGGTTTACGGGACTAAACGTACAAGAATGCCGAGGCCGAACAATAATTTGATAATTTATTTCTAATCGAGACATCAGCAATGTCTAGAGGATTTACGGAGAGATAAATTATAATCTAACAGACGTCTAGTATAAATATTGTGGTTATGTAACGATAAATACGCGAGTTTTCCGGCCAACAAAAGAATGACCCGATTATAAACGCTCCCACTAACAAAATCGAAAGTCCTTGAGGCGTCAAATTTGAGTTGGAACTGCAATTTACACCTAACCGTGAAAATGTGTGTAGAGACGCGTTGCGATTGCGGGTGGCGGGATCGAGCGAAGCTGCCGCGCCGCGCCGCTCGCCGCGTTTGGCCGCAGTGCTCTGCGCCGCGCCGTTGCGACCTCACGTTTCCGCTGCCGCGCGACCCCAAGCGCGCTCTTCGATATCTTTAATCGCCGGTCGACCGCTTGTTTATATTTCACCTTTCAGACATTAAAATAAGTTAACCGTGAAAATTTATTTAAAGTGCTATAAACAAAACGCCCCGCCGATACGTTTACTTGGAAGACTGGAACTGATTTTTTAAGGTAATGAAATTTTCAGTACTATTAATCTGTAACAGTTACGTGAAGATGTCCCCAAGTTTGCACATTTTCTCAGGTCCTGCGAACGTTTCTAATCGCTGTGTTCTAAAACGCAGACCGTTCCACAACCGACCGATCGACTGCTGTTAATACTTATAACTATATCGAGTGAAAAGTATAGTTCTAAACTAAGAGTTATGTATTTAGAAATATTTGTAAATTAAACCTGAAGTAAATATTATTTTCTTTTTAATTATATCAACGGAATTGCCTTTATTAAAGCACCATTCATGGGCGAGATTCGCTCGTTCCTCTTTATGAAGACGATAATTATTCAAAAATTCTCTATTTAGTAGGTATAAATAATGATTGAAACTCGTTTGGGAAGCTAATAAGATTTAAATTAAGATGGAGTGGACCGATTAATGGGACCGAAACTACGAAATAAAACAAGACCATTTATCAAAAGAACAATTAAAACGCTTTAAATTTCGCTCCAATTGTGTCTAATCGTTGCAGTCGATTAATTAAGCTCATACGAACAAGATTCTTAACGTTTTAACTCAATACTTTTGCTAAAACGTTCAAATTAGATATTAAATTTTGAATAATATTGTATTTATCTTGAGTTTTATGCTACTGTAAACGATTTAATGGCACTCTATTTTGAACAGTTAAATTATACATTCAGATAATATTACGTTTTATCATTATGTAATATTTGACTAAATTTTTTTGTGTAAACTCGTTATTTTCAAATTTATATCTTAATTTTTATCACCGAAACTCGTTTTCCGTGTATCGCAGTAATACTAGATCTAGAAATGTGGTATAATAAAAATTAATGATTAGAATGAAGTATATTTTAATGAAAATGGTTATTATATATGAAAAAAATAATTTCCTATTGAATGTTAATCGAACGCATCAGAAATTCAAGCTTGGGATGTTTTGAATTGGCTTTTGATCATAGAGGCACAGGTTGTTTTCTCGCGTGTAATCCGTCTCGAGTAAAACTAAATTCACAAGTCCCGCACAAAAAATTATTTAATAGGTAGGTAGGTTACTTTAAGAATGCTAAAGAAACTGGTATGTACTTATATTTATATGTATGTACTGTATTTTTATAGGTTATTACTATGAAAATATTTTCACAATAGTCACGCGAAAACAAAGTTATGGTAATTTAGTTACAGAAGTTATTAACAATAAGTGCGGAATAATAGTATATTTCAATAGCATCGCTTTTTAAGTATAACACACTCCACGAACTGTTGTATTTTCACGTGAAAGTTTTTCGACAGCCGTTATACATCTCGTTATAGAGTTGCACTAAATTTTAACGTCGGCATTGTACATGTTATGGAAATGATGAAAATGATTTACGACTATTATGTGCAAACTTTTTCAAAATTAAAATAAATTTGAAAATTTCACGAAAGTGTTAAAATTTCTTCACGAATATTTTATTGGATTTTTTCCGTTAGCGCTGGAGACTGGCAACCAGTTTATCATTATTTCCCAAATTTCGGTCTTTAAATAACCAGGGTATACCGAACTGTAAGCCTTTTCCTTGTATATTAAGGATTATTGATACATAAACTTTCAATAAATGATACCCACTGGAATCGTGTAAAATATGTAGTGATTACTACGCGTACCGGATTCAATATAATGACAAGTTTAAGTAATGTGGAAAGTTAATGATTTTTTCTTACTTATCCTTGTACGAAAAAGCTTCAAAAATTGCAATATCCTTATAAACAACCACACCTTTTCCACGTTCTACATATTCTTAATATAAATACGGACGTCAAATACAATTTATCAATAAAGGACACTGTTTTTCTTTTTATATTTATCGATAGTTAACTGAGGAACCTTTTAGGAAAATACATTTTAACTACACAAACAATGTTTTATTTATATATCTTATAACCAATAATTTAACTGAGATATCTATTTAAGTAATTAAAATATTTAAATGTAATATACACAAGAATTCTTTCCATAATCATTTAAGTCAGTCGTTATTGAGATGAAGAATAAAAAAATACAAATTCAGACATTTTTATGAACGATAACTGGTTCAGTTATCGCTAAACGATGCCAACGACTTTTTTTAATCGACCGAAACGCAAAACAGCCTATGATTTTATGCGCCTCGATAATTGTTCGCCTGCTCCAAGGCATTATTATGCTTCAACTGTCTCTTTCATAAGGAAAATGTTGCTATTGGAATCCTTTAAGCATTTCTTCGTGATATCATCACTGACTACAAGCACCATCAAAATGAAATAATTTATATTGGCGAGAAAATTTCGTCGAGGTGAATGTACGCTACGCAACATACGCGTTTGCTATAGAAAACGGGATAACGGTATATTTTGTATTGTACTAACGTAGAATATCAAAATATATGAAAGTGGTGGATACCGACCAGCTGTTTACCAAGATGTCTTGACGTAGAGTTTCTCGAAATGGCTATATACGGGACACAAATATGTTTTTCATAAACTGGTATTATACTTTATTAAACTTTGTTGTATTTGAGGCAAAAGCGTTTTTTTATATGGAACGTAACATGAAATTTTCTAAAACGTTTTAATCAAAGAGTGGTAACAGTTTTCATCGTTAAAAAGTAGTAAATATATATTTTTTTAAACCATAGCTTCTTTCAAATTATCAAACCGTATAGCGAGCAAGGCTGCTGGCAATAGAACAAGCTGTCTGGGTCCAGTAGTCGAGGAAACCTCATGTGTAACAATATTAATACAGCAGTAAAGCGCGATTGGTTAAGACGTCTTATAATATTTCACGTTCAGTTCAATACCAAAAGAAAAAGAAATCCTCGAATACAGAGTTTAGCGAAATCTGTCACATGGCAATTTTTATTTAGATAACGATTAAGCATAGTCGAAGATATAACTTTATGGAAAAATGGTTATGTCTCCTACATAGACATTTGAAACCACTGACAGACATTACAGGCGTATGTGGCAGAGGAGAGGAGAGAAGTCGCACGCTGCTATCAGTGCTGTTTGGTGAAAAATTAGTGAACTTTTGGTAACGCTGCTCTAATTTTTTCGTGTAAAGTCCCCATAATGTAGGTATTAAACTCGTTAAAAATTATAACGCCTGAATACGGTGTAGTATGTTGTATAAAAGCATTTTAATAATTAATACAAATAATAGAATATTTCGTTTTTCAAAAATCTAAACTCATTTTCACTCCTAACATAACCTCTCCACATTGAACGATGTTTACTATTTCCTGTCGATAAAATATTGTATTGATATTGACAAAGTTCTTACTTCCGTTGTTTTCAAGAGACCTCTGGGTTTCTTGCGCAGTCCCTAGAACCCTCGGTCACACACACACACAATAAATAAATTGTATTAGAAAAAACTTCTCTACGATGCTGCAACGTATGGAAACACAGTACACCCAAGAGGAAACAGGTAGGAAAGAGAAAAGAATAGTAACCACATCGACTCATGTACGAATCAAATCTGTAGTTAGTTTCTTGAGGGCGTCAAATAATAGTTACTTGAAGAAATAGATCGAAAGTCGTTAGCAGTACACAACGCAAATCCAAGCCTTCTGAATAACTATTTGGCGACAAATATATCAGCCAAATGACAATAAAAAGTCAGGTACAAATCGAGTTGAACTCCTACATCCACTACTTCAGTGTGTACACCGATCAGAAGTGCTATATATATGTATATATATATATATATATATATATATGTATATATGTATATATATATATATATATATATATATATATATATATATATATATATATATTCGTATATATCCGATTTTTCCAGTATTTACTTTCAGCTTCTATTCATAATGTAAATTGTACTTTATTTGAGTCGATTCTATCTAAAGATTCATTTAATTTTTAAAGTATATTACGCATAATAACGTAAAACAATAAATATAAGTATTGGAAATTTATTGTGAAATTTATCTAAGCACTTTATGACAGCACGTCTAAATTTGTAGCACAGCGCATGTTCCACTATTGTCACTGCCAGATATTGTTTCCCCCGGTAATAAAACCCATTGGAACATTGACTCTAGCAAACAACGGTATACGTGCGGTGTCACATTGGGGTGAGGCGCAGACATTAAGTAAACGGATCTCTTATTAACTGCAATATGAATAATTTACTATTTACTCTTCTCACATCACTCGATCCAAAAGAGAGTCGTCTTTTTATTACATTTTAACATGGCACTCCAGGTGTAAATATTGTCATCATTGAACCTTCACCACAAATCTCCAAAGCGCCACTCAACCCAAGAAGAACTTATGAGGGATGCATGGATTATGAATTCTTAATAATGCAACGCATATATGTACATGTGTCGAAAGTACTAAGTAAATATTGGTAGCTCGTATGTATTCTTGCGTTGAAAGAATGACAAGCAAATAAATGTAGTGTCTACCTAAAGACCTTTAATCTTATATGTAAAATTACGTCCGCGATATTTATCGTTATAAAGTAATCGTGTCCCACTTCAAATGGATGTAGCGTCTACCTAAAGACTTATAATATTATATGTAAAATTACGTCCGCGATACTTACCGTTATGGAGTAATCGTGTCCTGTTTTAAATAGATGTAGCGTCCACCTAAAGCCCTATAATCTTATATGTAAAAATTACCTCCGAGATATTTATCGTTAAAAGTCATCGTGTCCCACTTTAAATAGGTGTATCGTCCACCTAAAGAATTGTAATCTTATATGCAAAATTACATGCGCGACATTTATCGTTCAAAAGTCATCGTGTCCCACTTTAAATAGATGTAGCGTCCACCTAAAGAATTATATTCTTATATGTTAAATTACATGCGCGACATTTATCGTTAAAAAGTCATCGTGTCCCACTTTAAATGCAGTACTGTCATGATTTACCTAGCACTTTCCCTTCTTAAAATTTCGACATTATCTTTTATCATGCTTCAATTCGAGAAATCGTTATTTTCGGCCACACTGATAATTTACCAACCTTAATTTTATTATTTAAAACGTGGAACAGTAAACGAAATCAGTTCAGGAATGATAAAATTTGCTTCTTTATGCAATTGTTGAACTCACCACCTGCTTCTCACCTTTAAGGTTTTCCGACATCGCAATGGACGTGACGATATATGTACATGTAGCTACGTAAATTTCCCTAAGAAAAGTAAAACAATTAAAGTATCTTTAAAAAACAGAAAATATGTGGTCACTGAAAGGCTTTCCATTTAATGTTCATTTATAAGATGTTGAATTCAAAAGTCGAAGACAGCCGTTTTTCATATGTGACATTATAGAATAAAGTGGAAATAAAAGAGAACGTTGTCCAGCTGTGACATCTGTAATATAATTTAACGTTAAATAATCTAAAAAATAATGTTTGAAAAATGTAAATTATTTTTTTAGGATTCTTTACCTCAAAACTGAAAAACGGACTCTTATGAGATCAATCACGTGTCTGTCTTTCTATCACGTGTCTGTATTTCTGTCACAGTTGATTATCACAGAAACCATGCAACTTAAAAATGAAATTTGTCCAACGTAAATTGAAATTTGTCATAATAATACAACTCATTAATCCACATACTTTATACAAGCAAACGTTTTAAAATATTTATTGAAATATTTATTAAATTGTGTATTTAAAAGGATAGCGAAAATAGAGCATGCCCCTACCCTTATTTTCGTAACTACAGAGTTAAAAATCATGAAAGAATAGGGTTGGTAAAATCTTACTAGGAGATTACTGGAAACCTATAGCGATTATCCTAAATACACCTACGGTAAGGATCGTGTAAGATATATAGTACGCAATATATTTACGTTGTGAGAAATGAATATTTGTAAATTATTTAATCAAAATGCTATGTATCCTTAAATGTTTATAAGTGCTTAAAAGTGTACAAAACCCTCTACGTACGAGTTTTATTCGTGCTTGACAGGTTTTTTAATAATTGATATTTCAGAAATCTACCCCTCTTACAACTGTTTAAGATATATTACTAAATCCAAAAGGGAAGAACATTTTTATAAGCTAAGGAGATATTGATCGGTTGTTTATTATGACAGCATTTAAAGAAAGTAAACACAATAGTTTAGTGGGAATGATGAAGTATCAAGAAATGAAACTATGACTACAAATTACCGCACGAGGTACATTCATGACATAATGGCTTCACGTTCAGTTAACAAAACATGGTAACCGAACGTGAGGTCGACGGATGCTGTTTTATTAATAATAATTACAAAAACCACAAAATATCTGAAAGAATAAAGCCGCAATTCTCCACTCGAATTAACCATTACACAGTATGAAGACTGAAGAATTTTTAACTCAAAACAGTCAATTATTCTTTAGTTCTGATGCTGATACTTGGAATTATTACTTCGATCATCTGAAATAGAAAAAGATCAGAGTTAAAAATATTCTAAAATGGTGCTTTTGTACTGAAATGCTATTTCAAATCTCTCAGGCAATAATGCGATGTTTAATAAAGGTCAATTAAATAATTCACACCTGTTATATTATCAAATTTACAGCGTGGAAGGAAGATTGTGTACAAGTACAAGGGCAAAGGGAAAAGTCCTTGATCTAACAATAAAGGATTGTGATTTTGTTTAGTTTACAAATGTATTTATTTTTTCTAGATAGTTCAGATTAAATTCAATGCACTTTGTACAACGTTTCTCCAATGAATGAATTCCATTCCTGAAGTATGTTTTTAGAAAACCTGGAAAATATCCATCTAAGACTGTTTTTCGACTATTTAAGTCCAAATGTTTTCCAGCTGTAAATTTCTTCAAATTTGCGAATGAGTGCAATACAGAGGATGACAAATTTGATAAATAGTGAGTAAGTTTTAATATTTGTACCTCAAAACCATCAGATTTGTCATTGTAAAAACAATGTAGGAGCATTATCTTGATGGAAGATGAATCATTTCACGAAAAGTAAATTTAGGCGCCCATTACTTCCCGGACGTTCCTTATAAACCTTTACTAAGTTCGTAAGGATTTCCATTATATCTAGTTATATCTCATATAAAAGTTAAAAATGGTAAGCGAAATTTTATTTTAATACACTTGTCTAATGACAGCCCAGCTAATGGGATGCGCGAGAAAAAAAAATCACCGCCACTTTATACGCGTGAGGAGGTAAATTGAAGGCGATATAAACATTTTTACGTATTAACTGAAATTTTATATGAGGCATCTACTTACAAATTATTTCATTCATTTCGGTTTAAAACTGTACAAGTTAAGAGGCTGTGACAAACAGATGAACAGAAAGGAACACGATGAAATCATGAGGGTTCTTTATTTCACCAAGGATCACTATAAAGTATGATAAAAACTCTTAACGTTCTTTAATATCTGTAACGTGTTTAATTTATAAATTATATTAATCGGAAAAATCGAGTAGTAAATTATATACCAGTAGAGTACAAAAAATTGTAAATCACCACGCGTAGGTTTTTATATTCCCTCTTGTATTACTTACAGCGAGTACTAACCCAGAAAGGTAATTTAACATGAAGATGACAACTTTTCTAGTACGCATATGATAATAAATGTTCATACAGAAACAGGTGTAGGTACTCATTCGTAACGCGTTAACATAATAAGTACTCTCTAATGACTGTTACTTAGCTTACTGCTTGTAAACATGTATTTATCTTTAGGTGAACAAATGAAAGTGATACTGTGAATATATTGACACTACAATTTGGAACTTTTATTATGTTTCTTCCACGCAATTAAGATAGATAAATAGGTCAATGAATGAATTCAAAGTGAAATCGGTCACCTGAATCAAGTGATAGCAGAAAAAATAATGATATTTGGAATCTAAGTTGTTACACAACGTAATCATGGTAACGGCTTTAACACTGCAATCCTCTTTCTCTATGCCACGCGCGCGGTCTGTCAGTAACTTTGAAGTGCATGGAAAACACAAATTTTTATTGCCTTTACCTCTGAAAATATTTTTCCTATTATAACTGGAAACAATAGTTACAATCTGTGGACCAATACGAATTTGCCCAGTTCCAAAATAATAATATTTCGTTATCCTTAGTTTTTTTAGGATACAAGTTTAAACTTTTCGGGCGCATAACTCAGAACGGACCTCAACTTATAATTTTGCTCGTTCTGCTGATAATTATTAAATAAAATAAATCCTCAGTCAATCGGATACGTACATAAGTATCCATAGATTACGAGGTGATCCACTCACATTTCTTTTGAAAACATCCTTCTTCCCTAACTTTCATTAGCTACCTTTTTACAGGTTAAGGTTTATACTTTCTTTCTGACTGTTCAAGTGAATCAAGAAATATTACATATTTTACACGAATGTGCAAAACGGTTGGGAAAACGAAAAAAAAAACGATAAGAATAAGCTGTGGATAAGAAACTATATGGCATAGGAATTGGACTAATGGTGTCCAGTCCATAGCCAACCGTATTTTCCGGAAATAATGCTCGCTTCAATAAAGTTTGTCGAAGAAAATAATGGAATTCCGCAAATGAGATAGTAGATGCGAATACTGTTTGACACATTTACTGCTATTGAATATATTTGGTGTTAATTTTGTAGAAATGCATTATTGACAATTAAATGAAACTACGTGATGTAGTATTATTTCTACTTTCTTTAAGTTCTTTACCACGACCTAGGTTTCGTTGTATTACAACATCTTTGCTAATAGCCCACCTGAAGATGTTGTAATACAACGAAACCTAGGTCGTGGTAAAGAACTTAAAGAAAGTAGAAATAATACTACATCACGTAGTTTCATTTAATTGTGGATATTTACTGCTGTTGTAAATAAATTACTTTATAATACCTATATTATTTTTGTATTCCAAACTTTTGCGTTAATATAATATTATAAATTCGGTTACGTACATATTGTTTCTGGAAATTTCTCAATTCGCTACGTACGTCTCACGCCAATTTACAATTTGCCTTGAGGCAGAGATAAGGTTAATTTACATGTTCTGTAATCTCAAGCCAACATAAACGAACGTAATTACACTTACACGTAATAACAGTTAACAAGTTTTAATTCTTGGAATTGTTCCAAATCACAGTTGAACTCGAAGAGTGAATTTTTAATTTTAAGGTTTATAGGCCAAAAGCAAACTTACATAAATCCACTTAAATTATTTATTTATCCATTCCGATTATCTGAAATGTAAGAACACGTAATTGAATTCGCGTTTGATTTTTGTCTAGATGTTTCCCGTTTAATAGGTTAACTCACCATTGGTAAATAAATACAGCTGGATGTGCTACTTCCAATAGTAAGATACATCCGCGTTTATTAGTCGCAGTAAATTCTACATACGAGTATAAACAGGTTAATCGAGGCCGTAATTATAGACGTAAAAATAACTAATTTCAGCCAATTTATTGCCGAAGCGATTTATTTGTTTCAGAGTTGTTCAAGTTTATTTACTCTGTCACTTGATTGACAATCAGTTGGGAGAAAGCAGGACTCACAACTGCTGCCGTACTGCGGGGCTGTTCAAATTTCACCATTTTATGGAACGTTCAAATTCTTTGAATTCTTGGAGAATATAATTGAAATGAATTGAAATAAATACATTAATAACTAAAAGTTGTTTGTTGTATATAATAATAGGCTTTGTTCTTTATCTCGCTGCTTTGTACATTGAATTGTAAGAACGTATCACGCTTTCCTCAATGCTTGGTGTTTCATTTGTATTGTACATTCAATTGTGGCATTTCAATTGTATTCAATTGTAGCATTTCAATTGTAACAAATTTGGAAAGAGTTTTCCTCGATACAACTTATTATCTATTGTTTTTCAATGCATATAATCAAAGTGTATATAATATAGTTAGTATATTTTTCACTCAACAAAATATTACTGATAACTGGCTATTATAGATTTTGAAATTACTTATTTGCTAACTTATTTTCGTTATGCAAGTTTTAAATGCAAAGGGATAGAAGTTAATAAAAACGATAATTATGTAAATACTGTGTTAAATGTTTCCGTGCATTATTCTTCATTGATCAATTCCAATAGATCGAAAAAAATTAATGACATGTCCTGTCATTAATCGGCCTGCTTTGTAAATATTGTAAACGTCTTCAATTTAATGAAAGACTTAATCGACGACTTAATCAAATAGATCAACAGTAACCAGCATTTTCGATTGGCAACGGCTTAATCGATTTAAGTTTTTTTTTATCAACACAAAATATTTTAGAGAAATTCGTATTCAAAGTTTTATAAGTTTTCTTCAACATGTCTATTTACAACTATTTATGAAATATTTCAGAATTAATTTACAATTATGTGTAGGAAAGGGAGTGCTATATGCGCAGTTCACTTCCTCGATATAAGAATGTATGCAAGTGTGATTCATTATAAGTTAGCATAAGAATGTAAGTAGATGTGATTCACTGTCGTGTTATCAGACTGGCTCTTTATTTTCTGATATTTAATTGCGTCGGTATATCTTAAGCCTTATTTTGACCTCGTTCTGGAATCACGCACGGGCATGAGACGCCGTGATATTAGCGAGCGCCATGAATCACTCTTTACTTGCGATTCAGATCAGGCTTTTGTAAAGAACGTTTATCTGATTCAATTACGAGGTGCAGCTGCGTGTATGCGTATAATTTAAGTAAAACAGTATTCGCTATGTGTTTACCTCAAAATATATTCAAGGCCCAACATCGATTGTCTTGAGTCAATATATTTATATACACATGTCACACAATATATTAAATATCGTAATTATGAACCATGATTAGATTTGTGGGTGTCGAATTAAAGAAGGTCGCATACTGATTCTAAAATACATACTTTAAATGTGCTTACTCCATTTTATGAAAAAAGTCAAGAAAATTATTTGTCAAGGAAATATTCTAGAAAAAAACGTAAATTTTAAATATTTTCTTAATAAATTGAAATTTAACTTTGGATCGGTACGGAATCTTTGACACACGAGTTCGACTCATTCCTGTTAATTATTTAATTTTCCAAATATTAAAAAAAAAGTATTTTTACTCGTATTTCATAATTACTATTTTATCTTTTCAAGGTATGAAAGTAGATGGCACGAGCAAGTAATGTTGATGGAACTAGGTGTTAAGGCTGTGTTAGGTTTTTATGGAAAAATGTCCATAGTCTCGATGTCTGCGAGTATGATACATAACTACAGCATTCTGGTGATGCATGTTGTAGCAGGCATCGTTGCTTGCGCTTTCAGTCGACCTCGATATTGCTGCGAACGTCGTCGGTGATCGCCTTCACGGCGAACCTTGAAGCTGAGCCAATTTCCATGGCGGATGAATCACGCGCGCATCCGCGTCTCCAGTTTCGGTAGCTCTGTATCTCGCCCTGTTAACAAAATATATATTTGTGGGATTCGTGAGGTGCTTTGAATCGGCAACTTTTTACACAAAAAAAGGGCTCATTTTGCATAAACTTTACAATAACACGCCTGCAGAAATTTTAAATCGTAAGTTTTAAATCGATCGAAGAAGTACTTCGCGTGTCTTCTCACGTTCAATAGGATGTTGACCATCACTCACGCTGTCGCATATAGACCAGAAGGACAAATCCCCAACATCTAATCAGTTCTTTACTGTTTGAATAAAAATTCTACGCTATTAAAACTAACTATTCATTATCATGCTATTTCAAATCATCAAAGATATAGATTACAAATACCAGTATGATTATTATATAAATATAATAGAATCGAAAGAATGCGTAAAATAAACAGCTTGTCGGTGTATTTATAAATAATATAAAAGATGATATAGCCTCGGGCTGTACTTATGTCGATAATAACAACCGGCTACCAGTCTATAAACTTAGATTGGAGTGTAGTTTTATGATAACTTCGATTCTAGATGGTCCTACTGGTGTGCCATGGTATGGGGTCGTTACTTTGCTCCTTGGTTTATTCACCTATTAACCGCATGTCGTACTTTCTTGGATGTTTGGTATTAATGTAACATTAATGGTATGTGAACCTGTTATTACGGGTAGAACTCGTACTAGGAGGGTTTCGGAGGTGCTTAGTTATTTAAAAGCATAGTATTTCTATTAAAATATTTATAAACCTTAATATTGTTTATCATCAGTTAATACTGTTATTAAACTATTTACAAATCTTAATACCGTTATTAAACTATTCACAAATCTTAATACCGTTATTAAACTATTTATAAAACTTAATACTGTTTATCATAATTTAAATATATTGTCTAGTATATTTTAATACTGTTATTAAACTATTTACAAATCTTAATACTGTTTATCATCATTTAAATATATTATCTAGTATATTTTAATACTGTTATTAAACTATTTAAAAAACTATACTGTTTATCATCATTTAAATATATTGCCTAGTATATTTTAATACTGTTATTAAACTATTTACAAATCTTAATACTGTTTATCATCATTTAAATATATTGCCTAGTATATTTTAATACTGTTCATAAACTATTTACAAATCTTAATACTGTTTATAATCATTTAAATATATTGCTTAGTATATTTTTCACAAGCGTAAAAATGTCATGTATATCTCAAAAACAGATATAATTCAGAAGCATCGCTATAGTTTTCCGTGAAACTTTTGGTAGACTTCTAGTAATGCAGTTATTTTTTCATAATTTTCACTTTGGAAGTTCTAGGGACGGATTGGGTAATTATTTTTGTGGAAATTTTCAAATAATATTTCTAGGACTATCTTGCATTCAATTGTAAAAAAATAAGTCGGAAGTTCTTATAGCTGGTTGAATATTTTATTTGCCCCTAAAATATTTTTGTATGAATAATTTTGAGTAATAATAGTTGACTTAAATACGGATTAATACGTTTTATTGCAATGCCAAATTTATACAGATGGAAGAACGCATGAATGGAAGATTCATTCCAATAAGAGTTCCACTTTTAGGGTTCCGTACCTCAAAAGAAAAAAAGGAAATCTTATAGGATCACTTCGTTGTAAATCTGTCTGTCAAAACTCTTTTTCTAAGGAACACGTGGAGGTAATAAGTTGAAATTAATATCAAATATTTAGATTTACGATCCCTCCAATCTGTAGAAAATCAAGTTTTTAAATCAACGCAATAAAAAATACAGCCATTTGTACCGCATATTCGAACACTGGCAAATAAATCAAAACCTATAGGGTAGCCTCGTTGACCTACAATCATGAAACTTGGCAAGAAGCAAGGTCTCACAGG
Source organism: Druceiella hillmani (assembly GCA_039881145.1). Lineage (NCBI taxonomy): Eukaryota > Metazoa > Arthropoda > Insecta > Lepidoptera > Hepialidae > Druceiella > Druceiella hillmani. The sequence continues at coordinate 9,047,243 of JAYKKI010000038.1, read as the reverse complement.
GAAAAATCCGAGAATCTTTAATTTGTAGTTATATCACATAAAAAAATATATTTTTAAAAGGGCGCCAAAAAAAAAATTGTAAATATTTTAATAGGAATATTATGTACCATTAAATGTTTATAAATGCCTATATGCGTACTCTTGTACTGTGAGTTCCACTCGTGCTTGACAGGTTTTTTCTTTTGATTTACAGAACTAATTATTTTAAACCTGCAATAGCTAACATATTTATAAAATTGTGTACAATACATAACACGCCGAGTATTAAATCCCATTTCCTGTAACAGACAGTAATAGAATAGTAAATAATTAAACAATTTTTTTTAACCCTGAAAAAAACAGTTTGGTAACTAGATGTTGTTTAAATGAATCCTTAACAATAGATCCGCGAGCCTCCCTAATTTTCACACGCTGTCAGCTTTCAGGTTCGTTTTCAAGTAACTAAGATCACATTTATGATTTAATTCCTAATTCTTTGAAAATTTTTCCTCCTTTCGATACTTGACTCCTATAAGAGCAATTAACATATAACTTCAATTAAATCTTAGTCGTCGCAGTGGTGTCTTAAGTTAATCACAAGGCTAACGATCTTTTACGGCACGGCCTACCACGGGGACCCGGGTTCGATTCCCGGCCGCTATTCGAGCGGACTGGAGTATTGTTTGTAACCGCGTAGCTAAAATGTCAAGAGACCAGTGATGGACAGGACTAGGGCGAGAAGCTACGCACTGCGATCGCCAATCCGCCTGTCTAGCGTGGCGATTGATGTGCATTACCTCCAATGTTATGCGTATTGGTGAGGTCTGTATCCGGAGGATAGAAAGTGGCTAAGATGAAGTCGAAGAAATTCTCTTAAATAAGAATTAATACTTTAAAGGATGAATTGATCTTTATAAAATTTTCCACATTAATAGAACGTATTACGGACTGACATATAGGAGTGCGCACGTCCGGGAAAAAAATTCAGTACCTTACGGTGTAACTAAAAAACCGATCTTAGGGCGCCTCTAGATGGCCCTGTTACTGCTTTACTTAAGGAATCAACTTCTTCATGAAATCATCAATCCTAATTAGATAAATGGTTAGCGCTAGAGACGTAAGTGATATAAGCGTTCGAGGTTTCAATGACGTTTCCTTATTAGGTTTTTTTTCTTAGCACTGTGTTACTATTTATCATTGTCTTTGCATACGATTTAAAATATACTTAGGTTTGCGAAAATACCCACACAATATCAGATTTGGCTTAAATTTTCAACATTAATTTTTTTCGTGAACAAAGTCGTGTAATAGCTAATATATTTTTTCCGTTAATTCAATCATATGACGACTCCGGTTAGTTACTCGTCTACCTTAGCAAAAGTAATTTTTTCTTATTTTTTTTCAGGGTTCCGTAGTCGACATGAAATATGGAACCATTAAAAGATCATTCATGTGTCCATCCATCTGGCCGTCTGTTACATCCATTCTCTCAGGCACTGTTTCACATCGAAATTTGGAATAGTGACAAGCATATTGACCGTCATATAATTCAATGCTAAAATATTTTCCATATTATTTTAAAGGAAGCAAATAATATAAGCAATTTTTTCTCTTTCATTTATATTGTGAGATATTATCTGAAAAGAATGTTGTAACGATTCCAATATCTTTTATTTTTATTCGATTTTTATCTAAGATAATACTACGATATTTTCGATAAAATCCATGGTGTTTTACTCAGAAACCGTTTGACGTATAAACACTGGAAATTGGTATAGCATGATAATTCGTATATACTTCAATTTCAAAGTTTATGAATTATTGAACTTAACTAGTTTTCAGTGACTTTTTTTAAGAATACACTTAAGTAAGTTAAAAGCTTGTACAGAAAAAGGGACAAACTCGAATTGAATCACTGATCAATGATGCAAAAATGTACTTCAAAGTAAGAAATCAAATGGACTAATTCGTATAATAATACGAGTATCTACATTACACGATAGTAAGAGTGTTTTGAAGTATCGCTATAAAGCAGGATTAGTTAAATAATAGTCGACAACCAGTGACGGCTTCGACCTGCTTGAATAGAGATAAACCGTTCCTCAACGAACTATTCTGAGCTTTTGAAAACGCTGCGAATAATTCATTGATTGCAACGTGAAGGCTGGATAATAACTTAATTATTGTCATTTCGTTCTCGACAAGAACAAATTATTTAAAACCTTATAAAACCAATTCAATACAAAACAAAATTGTATCGTAACCTTACAATACAGATATCGTGTTCTCTATTAGTCGAATGTGTTTGTTATAGCGATTAAATAATGTACATTAGATAATTCTAGAGATATTGTTGAAAGTTTTCATAAAAATATGTCCAGCAACCCCCCTTCCTTACAAATGTATAAAACTGCTACAATCAGAATTATTAAATAATAACAGTTACAGAAGTTTACCTAAAGTTGACCGGAAAACCACAGCAATGATTCTAAATCTGATGTAGATATATATGTATATATATATATATATATGTATATATACACACACACACACACACACACACATATATGTATATATATTTATATTTGATACATAAGTGTGTACGGAACGCTCGTAGTGCAAGTTTTCCTTTATTTACAAACTTTATTTTGAATTAAAGAATACTCATAAAAAACAACGTATTTAACAATTATGAGGAGGGGTACTTACGATTAATTTACTAAAATAATCGATTTAAAAACTGTTTTTTTCCAGTTAACAAACGGCTGTTTTGTAACAAATTTAAAAGCGCCTTTTGACGATTTTTACACTTATTTTACTTTTTAAGTTTTCTTACTTTTTTGAACAAAAATGCAAATTGAATCAATAGAGTTAGAATATCAAAACATAATATTCACGTAAAAACATTTTTACGTTAATTTTTTGACAAAATAAACCGTAAGCACCTCTTGTAACTACTTTAAGCTAGATTTAGTATAAGTTTCCTTTCAATTAAACAATGGAAAACTCTTTCTCTGCCTGTATTTGATTCAATTGTTCATTATTTCAAAGCTCATGCAGGTATTTAACTTTTCGCATACACATTGAACGAGGTCCTACTTGACTAATTTATGATTGTGCGCGATGACTACTTTATGACTATGGCCTACTCTGAATAAGGCCGTATGACCTGATTATTTATATTTGCTTCCAAATTATTTCTTCAAATTGTCTCTGTGTAACATAAAACATTGTAAATCATATCCTTATAGCTTGCAGTGTTGCGGCAGTGTTGTGTATGCAAATAATAAATTACAATAAAATAATAAAAGGACTGGAAAAGGATAGTCAACACAGTCAATAAAGTTCAGTTTAAATTAAGTCTATAAACACAATTTTTTCACTGATATTTACGAATAGTAAATATATTAATCAAAATATTGAATTTAAATCACTACTGAATATAATTTATCAGCACATATATAAATCGCACTTATATGAAACTAAGACACGTGTGTGAATGTAGACACTAGAAACATGTGGAAAATAAATACTATGAATATGAAAACAGTGAACTTGCGCGACTAATAGAGTTTCTATTTCTATTTTGTTGGTAGCTTTTGTTTCGAGACTGCAACCGCTGCAACTTCATACTGTTACTTTTGTGTGACAAATCTTAAAATTTCACTCTCATCATTTTTTCATAACGCACCTAAAGAAGTATAACTTCAATTTTATTAGAATTAGCAAATCTATAATTTCAGTACTCAGTTGGGGGTTTTCTAAAAATTCTGCGATCTGTATTTCCATGGTCTGTGTTACCATTTCGTGGTTTTAGCTTATCTGCAGTTAATCACATAATCACATTTTTTTATATTTAGTTGTTCAGAATGTAACTTCACGCGAAGTTGAGTTATCAGTCTCATCTCTTAGTTGTAATTTTTATGTTTCCGTGCCTCAAAAGGAAAAACGCAATCTTTATAAGATCATTCACGTGTCTGTCCGTACGACCGTCACAGCCGTTTTTTTCAGAAAGCGCCTAATGTAGTAACTTGATATTTGATAAAGTAATAAAATATATTAATCCGCACATATCTCAATAACTAACGTCCTACGATATTTATACTGAAATTTTAGGGTGGGACAAATTAAGCACTTGATTTTATAAAATTTCTACATAACGTGTCTTTCGGAAACTACTCAATCTAGCATTATGAAAAAAATGGGTTTTTAGAAGGCTACGCAAAGGTTTTAGGAAAACTCTAGCGATTATCCCATATCTTATAATTTTTTAAATATGCACCGCGTTTTTATACCAGTGAAAGATTTATTGAATAAAAATTATTGCCATTTCAAAATCTTCAACATCCATAATTCGCCCAAATATTCAAGATTTTAAAAAATACCATCATAGATTTTTAAAATAAATTTATTTGAATAACTCCTAATAAATGCTACTTAGTAATAATATTAGTCTAATTTTAAATACGATTTCAAAATAAGTCTCTAAGGTTTATTTATTATTTAATTTGGTAACACTCGAAAATAAATGTATATTTGAACCAATTAACAATTATGACGTTTGACTATTTTTGAAGAGATAGTTATGATTTTGAAAATGGCAGATGATTCGTATTTGTATAGTGGGTATAAGTGGTTTTTGTTAATTTTTTTTAATACGTTCTCGAGTGAGTGGAATTATTGATCTTTTTTAGCGCGAGCGAGTATTTGGACATAATTTTAGTGAATGCTGAATGAAACTATAATACTGGCGAGCCATACTGGCGAAGTCCTTAGGATAACATTTAGGTAAGGTCAGAAATATAATAATTATAATTTTAATTATTGTGTACGGGTACACAAACTAAATTTCAAATACAAATATGAATGTCATGAAATGAAACGTGTATTTAGTAAATTAATAAATTACAAAAGAAAGCAAATGTATCGAATAAAGCGCACATCATTTTACTTTATTTAATTAATTTTCCACTTATTACCATTGCAATATTTAAGTGAAGAATGTGAAGTTATTTAAAGCTGAAATGTATTTTTTATATTTTACTATGTTACACATTGCCAAACTGATAATTTGCGTTATTTACGAAGGGCGCTAATACGCATATAATTATTATTTCATACAAAATTTAAACTATAATTTTTTTTAAATTAGGCGAATTTAAAAAAAAATATATATTTTACCAGAAAATACATAATACTGTATATTGCCTAATAGATCAATTTATATTAATATTCTATAAATATAATATGGATTTATAATATAGATTTATTAAAAATCTATAAATATTTATGTAGAAATAATATTAGTTATTTTTCTATTGATCAATAATCCATCAATCTCCACCAATTCTGAATTCTGGGCGAGAAAGCGTTCTCGATTCATTCTTCGGCATATTGCTTGAAAACTGGGAAATAAATATTTTAATCTACCTTACACCACCTGTCACATCATTTGGACTAGAACCTTAAGAACTCTATTCTTGAAGGTTTTAATTGGCGTTTAATGGAAGTTCGTAAGGGACTTTTGTCTAGCGAAGTTGCTTTAAAGGAAATAAAATACGAGAGGTCAATGTCTAAACTTGCGTACACATGTATATTTATAATCGGAACCAATCCGACTATTACAAAACCTTCGAAGCCCCACTCGACATTAAATATATCTATAGGATACATGTCAATACTTTATTACATTTGACGTTAGCAAAGAGAGCTCATGTGTCTCGGAGACTTGAATTTGACGTAAAGCCTGCCAGTAACGGGATTAATGCAGTCTACGAGCCATTGTTTAAATGAATGTGATGATTATGCATTGATTGGTCGGCAGTCGGTGCTGGTTAACATTATTCGAACGGTGAGAATGTGGAGCACAGGTGTGATTCAAGTGGTGAATGTATGTTTTGCAAAAAAAATGTTTGATGTAGCAACCTTAATAAGAAAGCTAACATAAGTATCGGAGGATATACATACAGTTATAAAGCTATCGGAGGGTATACTAGACACAATAGAGGCCTTGACAGGACACAATAAGACAATCAAAACTTCGCTATGTGTGTTTATTTAGTTTAATGCATTATTTGACATTGGTGTATGTATGAATTTCAGTATGTATGTGTTCTTAGTGTCTTAGTAGGTTGTCGAATAAATATAATATCTACCCGTCAATGATATAATTGAGTCGATTATATTCGTTTTCATGACAAATTGATATAAAGGCATCTTTGAAAATATTTATTACCCCTATTTAAATAATTACAAGTGTAATAACATTTCAGAGGCTGACAAGCATTGTTTTAATTTTAGAAAATCCAAGCCTTAGATTTATTAAATAATTGAAGGAATATCAACCTTTTTTCATTACTATATGTTATTTGTCATTGGATTAAAACCAAATCATCTCGTTACAATAAAACGTATGTAAATTGTTTTGTTCTTAGCGCTCTGACTTTTATTAATGACGTTTCGACTGTTAGTAATCTCGCTTGCAAACCTCGATCTAAATAAAAAAAAAGTTAAAAATGTTTGTGCGTAACAATTTAGCTCGTGTAGAAACAACATTAAACAGATTTTTCATGGCAAAAACAAGTTATATCGTATTATTGAGTCTATTAATTACTAACAATATGGAAAAATAATATAAAAATCGTCGACCACGGTTTTAATAAAATCGATTTTTTTCCTTTATATGCTGAATTTGAAAATTTTGAAAACGTTTTTAAAAGTCTGCTGGAGATATTTATAACAAATTATAAGAAAGAAAAAAGACATTAATATGAGATTTTATCTAGTTCATCGGTTTAGGCGCTTTAATTGGGCTAACACACACAGTTACATTTTTTTAAATCGTGTTTTATACCATTAAGGTAATAGAGTTTATTTCCATCAATAAACTCGACATGGATTTTTTGGACGATTACAATATTTCAGCTCATTTAGTAGTTCGAAAATAATAATTTGTCAGAAGAAAAATGTAATTTGTAAGAAATTTGTAATTTGTCACTGGAATCGGTAATACTTTTCAATAAATTCCGGCGGTTGATCCTGATCCAAACGAAATGAGATTGAACCAAAGATTCGTTTTTTAATCTTTTAATTTATGATTCCTTTGTAACAGGAGATTATGTCGGGAACCATTCTGGCGTCTATTCATCTTTTTCTCAATATTTTGGCAACAAAACTTGTATAAACCTTTACATTAACTTGATCTTTGCTTGAATGTTTGCTTTTTATTTCGGCACAGTTCAGCAAATGAAGTCATGGCAGACCTTGACAATTCGAATGTCCAATATCATCCACCTCTTAGGTATTTTCTAGTATAACCTGTAAATTTATTTAATTTTCAATTCCAGATATTTCAAACTCAAAGTGTCAACTGGTGTATTCCACGCACTTTTGATATTCTAGTCACTATTAGTCAGATTTTTCTCAGGTAAATTCTCGAAAAGATGGAGGAGAGTGACTATGTAAACGTACTTTTACTTCAGAGTTGCAGATTACAAACTGACAACATAGATTGGAATGATTTTCCAATCATTGGGTAATCATCTTTGGAGTCGATAGCAAAATAGTTACCGTATTAGGAGTTCTTATGAAATTTTATAATAAAATAGCGCACATTGTCATTTAAGAATAATTGAAACGTTAGTATCGTTAATTATTTAAATGTTAGAAAAATTCTGATTCATAATCTGTTATAATTAGTGAAAGAAAAGTCAAAACTCGTTGATCAGGTATAATTATCGAGAGAAAAGCTAGTCGACAATTTCGTTAAGTTGACGGCAGAATAAATCTGATATCAATTTGTATTTATACGTCACATATAAGTTTGTTTAAAAAAAACATAACTTCCATGTTGTGCAAGAAACCACGCTGATTCATAAGCTGTTCATTTAAGTACTTGCAAATATTTAAACGTTGTAGCTTAAATTACTCAGTTAAAATTACTCAGCCTGCCATATTCAAACATTTGCACATTAGACAAATAAGAAAAGTTTACCCCGTAAATTTTACGATCATTGCATTATAATGTTTTTCTCCGAATAAGGCAGAATAAATAAATCCACTTAATCAAATTTGAGACGATTTTTCAGCAACGAAATAATCTTTTTGCAAACAATTTACTATATATACAAACTTTTATGACGCAGCATAGACATTATGCTTTTTAGACAAAAGACTTTTTAGTTAACAAAGTACGATGATTTAATCTAATTTTTATTTTAGATGTTATAAGCGAGGTGGCTTATATTGTTTGATTAATTAATTTTGTTCCTTTGCAAAATTTTTTAAAAACTATTGGTCGCCCAGTGGTCTAATTCGACCGTATAGTATGAACGTTATTTATGTTTTTTTGTCAGAAATATACCTTTATACTATTACGTGTTTGATATTCATGGAATGAACGTAAATAATGAATCTTTTAATATATTTGTAATAAATCATTTAATGTATTTGTAATACATATTATATGCCAATTTTAGTTTTCAGCTCTCCTTCTCTATATAGACTTTAACTATACCAAATCTCACACTCCTCCTTGCGCGCAATTTGTTTAAAAAGGGGAACAAAGTTTTCTCTTCACATATAGATACTTAAGCAAATACTGGTAATGTTTATTGATTAGTATTAAGGTTAGTGTTAGAACAACTAGTGTTAAATCTAACAATTATTTGTTTGTTGCTGTGTTTTTTATCTTGTTGCTTTCTAACCTCGTGTCACTATGAACAAATAAACCTATAAAGTATTTCAGATATATCTATTTTGTAAAATCAATTGTACCATTGAACTCAAAGTTAGTTTTACTTGTATTCTAGTTGACTCATTCATCATAGTAAATTTAGACGGTCCTTTCCCCTTGAAATGTGTCATATAGCACTTGAAGCTTTTGTAATGGAGCTGTTTTAATTAGATAAATGCGGGTTGGTAGTCGGTAATAGTGAGTAGATTGTTGTATTTTTACAAAGTGAGAATACATTTTGTGACGGTTACATCGAGAGTCCGCACGCGATGAAGGTTACACGTTCGTATGTGTAATAGTAAATATTTGTTTGTTCAATAGAATGATTTTTTTCTCAGCAAAGAAGCTTGACTAACAATAACATTTTTTATGACAACTTGTGATTTACGTCGTTAGAGGAGAGAGTTGTCGATTTTTATTTCGTTGTATTTGAAACATAACAAATTTAATTGTATTCATTACGAAGTTTGATTGCACGTAACTCTTGGGTGATGTAAAAGAACCTGAAAGGTTTGCTACATTTGTTTTAACAATTTATATTCGAAGAGTATATTTATATATAGTATATTTACTAAGATTTATTGGGATTCCGTTATTAGGGTTCTAAAAGAGGGAACTTTATAATTTTGTCATGTCCGTCCGTCCGTCGGTAACACAACCTTGTTTACAGTTTTAGACCTATGAGCAAGAAATTAGGATGCAAGTTGATGTTTCAAATGGAGATCTAAATGACTATGTAATAAGATGTTAATAAAATGTAGTTATTCACCTCCCCGTGAAAATAAAGGGTGGGGGCTATATTTTTTTCGCGCATGTCCTTGAGCTCACCGAACAGGTCCTTTAAAATAAAATTGTGGTTTCGTTTATAGTTTTTCATTTTAAACATTCAGCTACGAAATAACCCTCAATACGCCACTCTCCCATCATTTTAGAAGCACGCGTATGAAAAATGTGAAATAATTATGTACACTAGAATTTGATTGTATGCACAAATAAAATTATTTCGCTTAATTTGCATCAATATTTTCATAAAATACAAACAATTGCTGAGCCCTACTTTGTGTCTGTTCTGAAATGCACTTTTTGGTTACAATTTTGTTATGAAATAATATTTAAAGAATATTGAAGAAAATTAAAAATTACGTTAAAAGTTCTATCAATTTTGTTATATAAATTGTTTTTATACTTTTCGTAGACACGTTCATATAAGGTATGATTTGAACTTATCTATACTGAAAATATAAAAGTAGTACATTTGTGTGAAAGTTACTTCCATACTTCAGAACTATTTAAATAACTTAAAAAACATTACCCTCATAGAAATCTTACACATTCATAAGAAACTCGAGTAAAGTACTTGGTATTTCACGTGCATTAAGAAAAATCCGTGTAACTATATGAGAGGTCTACGTAAAATGCGTAGCTAATACTGAATTTGCATATCAACAGTATCTTAAAAGAATATTTAGCATTAGTGACACGTGTGGCAGCTGGTATTGACGTACAATCTAAGGCGGAATATCTTATCTGATCCAGTCGCCGAACAAGCTAACCTTGCAATTTCCGTTAAATTTCCTTTCAAATGAGAATAACACGTGTATCATATGTGTATTATGAGACACGTCCTGTTTTTCTAGGCATATCTAATATTTTCTATTAGGTTTTATGTAAACAAATAATTGAATATCTTTTTATCCAATCGACTATATATAATTGAAATACAAATGTATTTCCGTACGCTTGTTTTTTATGTAAATAAATTTAGGTTTATTTATGAACACACAATGCCGCCATTCCTATGAATGCAGGTGGTGTTCCAGAATCCCATAGACAAGTATAACTGCGTCATTAAATTTAAACTATTTATAAATATGAAATAAATACCGCTATCTAATGGTGAATTATAAAATTACACATTAATGATGATGGCCTATAAAAGCAGATCACACTGCTGATTAAATAAATATTAATTGTTGATTAAGCAGCAGCTGGGTTAGGTAATAATCTTCACGGTTTCTGTTGGAGATGGTTAACATCTCCAAGCTTCTAAAATAGAAAACCGCAGATTTTCATTAAAATCCATGTAACCGTTTTTGCTTGATGCACGCAGATTAGGCCCCGCAACTATTTTAATATATTATATTTTAATACATGTTTAGATATCGAGATGGGATACGTTATTTAACCTTGAGAAATATTTTATAAATATCCTTTTATTGATTGAAATTTTGCACAAATGAAGTATGTGCTAAACACTATGTAAATTGTTTTAAAAAAATGCCCCAACTTTCTAATTAGGGAGGAGGTGGCAAAATTGGTGTAAGATTTTGTCATTGTTGGTACCGATACATAATTTACTTAGTTTAAATCCATGCGAACTGGGAAAGTAAATTTTATCATCATCATATTTGGCACGGCAGCCCAGGGTGGACCAAGGCCTTCTGTTGGAGATTCTTCCAGGAAGCTCTACTCTTCGCCTGGGTTTTCCAGTTCTTTATCCTGAGAATGTTAAAATTTTCTTCCACTGAATCGATCCATCGTAATTTTGGTCTACCTCTTCTACGAGTTGTTAGAGGTTGTGCGATGAAAACTTTCTCTACTTTTCTTTCTTTCCTTTTTTTCATCTTTCATTCTAGATACGTGGGCAGCCCAGTTCATTCTTTTGATTTTGATGATTTTTATGACATCAGACTCACCAAAACAACCTATAGATTTCTGAGTTAAGACGTCTTCGGCAAATACCATTTTCCATTTTTTACACCCCCAAAAATTCTCCTCAGGACCCTTCTTTCAAAGGCTGCTATTTTATTCTCTCCAGTTCTAGTCAAAGGCCAGCTTTCTGAACAATATGCTAGAACTGGCCTAATAAGAGTTTTATATACTAATAATTTTGTTTTTCTTGTAAGAAAAGAAGATTTAAGGATGCAGCTTAGTCCAAAAAATGCTTTATTGGCCGATTATATGCGATTCTGAATTTCAGAGATGGTGTCATTCTTATTGTTAACACAAGATCCAAGGTAAGTAAAGCAGTCAACCGTTTCAAATGTATGTGAGCCAATATCCTAACGATTATGTGCATTATTTGGTTTTCATTATACTTAGTCTTGGAGTCGTTTATTGTCAGACCCATTCGATTTGCAGCTATCTCCAAAGACAGAAAGGCTTCTCTCAAGGCTGGTAGGTTTCTAGCAATTATATCAATATCATCAGCATACGCTAGGATCTGAACTGATTTGTAAAATATTCTGATTTGTAAAAATTGACCCCTAGTGTTAATATCTGAATCCCGAATAGCTTTTTCTAGTGCAATATTAAAAAGCAGACACGAGAGTGAGTCGTCTTGTCGAACACCATTATTGACATTGAGATTTTCAGAGAGGGCACCATTGAATTTTATTTTACATTTTGTTGTCTCCATAGAACACATTACAAGCCTAATTAACTTGGTCGGAATTTTGAATTCATACATTGTATCTTTTAAATGGTTTTAGTCTCATAAACAGAATGTTGAATAGAATTTTATAGCTTGTGCATAGTAAGCTAATGCCTCTATAATTGGAGCTGAGTTGTGTCTATGATTCTCCTGTGAATTTTCTGAGTTTAGAAGATTTTTAATTCAATATAAGTGAATAAAGTGAATTTCAATATTGTAAAAAAATCTAAGTTATTTTATAGGGGGTACTATATCTGAAAAGAAAATCATAAAAGCAATATAAATTATTTATTTATTTATAAGCTATTTCAAGAAATTACTCAAAAAATGAAATATAAATATGAAAATACTCGCCAGTTTTCAGTTTTTTAAATACCATTCTTACACCTCAACAAATAACATTATAACTCACTTTTTGCGATTTCACAAGTGAGCGTGACAAAGTTTATGTCGTTTGGCATATTGAACAAAGTTTGTCATTTCATTGTAGGAGACGAACTGAACAACAAAAATGTATTCGTAAGACTACCAAAAAGTGAGTGACAATGTTTTTTATTTTATTTTAAGTACATGATAAGTATTTTATTAATTTAATTATAATGATGCTACTTTTTCATTACTATTCTATGTATATATTTCTTTTTTTAAAAATCTGTAGTTTGGGATAAATACCGAAATTACTGAAGCGATTTGGATAAAATGTGTGTGTGCTAAATATATAAAATAACATGTTCCTTATATTAACGTATAAGGAATATGTTATTGAGTTTGTATTAGTGAATGATTATTCGTGCAGCACCCGGGTTGGAGTAGCTCACAGCCTAGTAGTGGGTCTGGGTATCCATGTAAGCCGCCAGAAAATTAAAGAAAACCCTAGAAAGTACCTACACAGAATTTTTCTAGATTTTTCAAACTCATAATTGAAACGATGCAGGGAGGTTGCAACGCAAGCTTAAAAATTTAAGCTTTACATTTCACAAGAGGAGCTTAAAACGGTATACGAAGTTTCGATTTTATTTTGAAACATAATCCTATTTCCAATTATATTTGGTTCCGATGGATGGGCCAGAAATTCATCCCCAAATGAGATGTATGGAGACATTAAAATTTTCGTTTTTGTTATTTTATTAGATGCGAGTTGAAATCACCATTTGATGCATATATTTCATTCATATATATATATATATATATATATACATATATATATATATATATATATATATATATATATATATATATATATATATATATATATATTAATACGTGAAGAAAAAAGTTTTTAAGCATGTCGTGCGCACAGAGGAGTTTGAGTTTTGGTATAGTTAAAGTATATATAGAGAAGGAGTGCAGAAAGCTAAAATTTATATTTAATGTGCGTTACAAATACATTAAATTATATATTACAAATACATTAAAAGATTAATCTCTTACGTTCAACAATAATAGCTTCATTGTTTACGTTCATATTGTCAATGTCAAACATATAAAAGTCTGTGATCGAACAGTCGCACAGAGTAGAGATTGTCGCCAAAGAATTTTAAAACATCAAATTGACTGAATGACTTTCGAGCTGTGGGAAAACACTACAGGCTAATGACGTATTCATTGCGACATCACGACCTCTAGTAACTATAAAAAGGTCTATAGCTAATACTAATTTTTGTACCAATCTGTAATATTTCAATCCTTAAACACAACAATGTTTTGAGCATTACTGCGTTTAAAATTGAAATTGCCTTTTTGTATTTTCTAGCGTATGATCATTGTAATCTACTCGACAATACATGTAAAATGTATTGTCGAGTAGATTGCAATGATAAAAACACAATTCGAAACAAATTTATTACTCGCAATGCACCAATAAAACGTAGGTGATCACTTTTTTGAATCAAAACTCATATTAAAAAAAAGACAGACGCAAAAAATGGCTTATTCACAATTGATAGTGATAACGAAATATTCGGCATGGTTATTTTATTTAGGTCTTTATTGCTATTAATGTATAACAAAATAATAAAATAATTGAAAACTTCCTTCTAACACCTTAATTGTTATGAAATTATGTACTTTATCTAATGTTAATATATAATATGTTTAGAAAAGTCTGTAATAAATTCCGTTAATTATACTCGTGGGTATTTTTTCTTTCGGAAGGTACCGATGGTGGATTTATGACAGAAAACTAAATGTTCAATGGTTCGAATGAATTTAAATTTTGTTATATTTAAATTATATGTTGCGAGTTATCGCTATTTCAATTAATACTTTCACATAATACTGAATTAACAACATAATAGTAAAATTTGGCGAATGTGAGCCAATATCGAAAATCGATTTTGCAAAGAACATTTGCTTGTGCCATGCAAGGACAGACATATGAATTCATCACACATTTCATAAAATATCAGCCAAGATCTCGCAGTTATTGCGGAAATAGATTTTTTTAATTACGTTTTCCCAAGAAATAAATGATGTTTATGAAGCGGTACCGCACCGCACGATGTGTGTAGGTCAGTATGCCCGTCGTAAATATCCGCCGTATTCGAGAACTTAGCAAATTCAATTTATATATAGGCGACTGGGAGCATCCAAACGGTTCGAAAATAAATACCAATACAAAATTAAATCTGAGTCATTGTATGAGAATATCGTCGTTGCTTTCTTTATCTCACCCATCCTTTGCTTACAAGTAGTTTAGGAGCGGACCACACTGTATACGGGGTGCCTAATTAACGGTAAAGGAATTTAAAATGTCTACTACAGTATTCCATAAATGACTGTGTATATTTAGTGAAGTGTTGCCTAACCATTTTGCATAAGCGACCAGATCAACAACGATACTGATACAATGTTTTAAAATATTCTGTCCGGCTTTTTGATTAGAAGTTACGACATTACTAATATTCCACTTTGTTCGTCACATTGCTGCCCAAAAGCGAGTATTAATATGGTATTTCATTAATATATCACAAATATATTTCACACGTAATAATGTTTATGTGTAACCTATAAAAGCGAATAAATATTGAGAATGAAACGATTGATACGTTTCGATCAATTGTACGTTTCTGTACCATCAGCCAAATTATCTAAAAATGTTATCCCGGCCTACCATATTCTTTAAAATTTTCAATATGCCAGATTTATATATATATATATATATATATATATATGTTATATTTATAGATATTATGTTTTAAGTAAGGAAGCCTATGGTAGTTTTGTTTTAGTTTCTACTTTCAACACTATTACATTTTATCTTTTAAACTATTTTAATTTTTGTTTTAAGTCTTCGAAGTATAATCTCTAATGTTTTTTAAGGATATATCTTATTTCTAATATGTACCCTCAACTTATGTGATTTAAAAAAAATACATCAAGTATGAGCGTGCCAACGAAGAACGGGTGATTATATGTGAGCATATGTCGTTTCTATAGAAAATCAGTGTGTGTTTAGTATTCGATCGAATTATATTGAAATATGTTTCGTGTAATGAGTGGGAAGCATAAATCTCGTGTTATATTGACAGCGTACGGAGACCACAAATAGAAAAATAAATTCGACGCTCGTTAATGTGTTCAGAAATATCTTACGAATATAGATGGAGTGTAATCGGACGTTTCTAAAAATATGCTAATCCGTTTTACTTGCTTAGTATTTTAATAGATCCACGGTAGAAAGCTTAATACATTTCATTCAATGGAGACGTTGGAATTTTGCCGGATGCCTTTTTTAATTTAGATACTTACGTTTCCGCTCTTCAAACCAATTAAGAAAGTAATTTTTCTTGTAAATTTATAAATTGTATATAAACAACAATTATCTCAAGTATTATAGTCAAAGACAATTCATTTCTTTGCAATTTGTAGGTTAAAAACATATGATGATGTTTTATATGCAAATCAATTGAATATATGCAAGGACGGATACAGTTTTTTTTCTGGGGGAGGCACAACCGAGTTTACAGCGAGTGCCTTCGTAGGTTCTTTGATATTAATTGTAATTTCAATTTTTATTAGACAGTATGAATTTTTTATAATCAAAATTTTTTCTAGTCTGCATTATAATAATTAAATTGAGAATTTAATTTGACTTTATGTAAATCTTCCTGCATTGATTAGGATGGGACAACAATTGGAGCCCGCGCCACTATCATAAGCAATTACCGTAAATTGGCGGGAAAAACTCGTTCCAATCGTTTGCTCGCGTGGTGCTGAAAACTGTAGACTTCCCGTAGTAGCTAAGGGACCAGAACAAATATAATTTATTCTTTATACATTTTTTTTTACATTCACGCAAATGCACTTTTCATCGTTAAACAAATTGGGGCTTCTGGGGAGGGGGGGGGGGATTCCTCCGGAATCCCTCTGTGGATACATGGTATCATACAAAAGTTGTACTTTCGCAAAAATTAGATATACTTCTTGAATATTTAATTATTTTCATAGCATATATACAACGTTCTGTTTATTAAATTAACATAAAAATTATTGGATATTATAAAAGTCTTAGTTTTATTTAATTTTAACTTTCAAACCATCAATATTCAATTACAACCCACAGGAAATCCGCTGTGTAATCCAGCGGCAAATGAAAAGAGTCGTATTGTCCCTATCAGAAAAAAAACTCGTTACGTTATTGACATTAGAATAAATAGAATGGTGTCACCATCTGAACTTCCACCTATGTATCTTATCGCTAGCAAAATATTCTTTATACATCGTTAAGATCAGAGCATATTTTATTTCTTTCAATGTCATGTTCAGATGTCTATAGTTCTTGGCTGTCAGCCAAAACGTCACTCATTCAGTGCACATTTTCTTTAGTTTTCGTTGGTGAAATTCGAACCCCATCGTATCATCTACACTGTAGAAACTGTGTGAATATAACTGCGTAAAATGTTATTAATTAAATTTTTTGTCGACAAACATCGTGACAGCTAATTTCCGGACCTGAAATTTTCGAGATTGATTTATTACTGTACTTTCAATGTATAGACCCTGACGCTGTTATTGAATTTTCTCCTTGTTTTCATCTTTATATATTTATAGTTATAGTTTTCCTGGTTTTCTTGCAACTATTTAGAAGTACTACCCCTTTGTTGAAGTGCCGCTCCGACATTTGTTTTAATTTTATCCTTGGGGTTATGTTTTTTTCCACAGTCGCACATTGCGAGATTGTTGCGAGAATACATGTTATGTTGGCTAGTGTAATAAAAACTATGTTGGTTTTGATAATGAGAAAACTGGTGATAAAATTCGAATAAACTTTCAGTTCTAAACCTTTTGTATTGGTAAAAGATCCTAGAGAACTCTTGTTTCTACCTTTATACTGTGAGACAATTGCAAGTGAAGACTCATAAAAAAATTGCGTGACTGGCGCCGTATTGTTTTCTTAGTAAAAGAAAAGGAACGTAGAACAATAATATAATTTTGCGGCATAATTTTGCATAAATTAACTGTAGGTATGACATACATCCGTCTTTCTGTATTTTGATTTTAAGAAATAGAATTTAAATTATTATTACAAATGGAAAAACATTCATCCTTCAATGCTAATAATACATAGACACTACATATGAAATATAATAAAAATACCTGTCAAGCGCGAGTGGAACTCGCACTACGAGGCTTCTGTACACGTTTAGAAATTTATAAACATTTAATAGTATATAATATTCTTATAACCTATTTCCAAAATTTTGATTATTTAGAATGAAAATATATTTATTGCCTACTATATATTTCAAGGCACATTTAAAAAAAAAATTATATGATATAACTATAAATTAACGATTTTCGGATTTTTTCCTTTACTTGTGCTGTGAGACCCTGCTTCTTGTCAATGGGAAGTACCCTAT
The DNA here is from genome assembly GCA_039881145.1 of Druceiella hillmani. NCBI lineage: Eukaryota > Metazoa > Arthropoda > Insecta > Lepidoptera > Hepialidae > Druceiella > Druceiella hillmani. The sequence continues at coordinate 9,029,236 of JAYKKI010000038.1, read as the reverse complement.
ATTTTTATTTATTTGCGAGTGTCGATATATGTGGTATAATGGAAGCTTAATTTTACAGTTTACAAGGGACCGCATTCCTGACAAAAAGGCCGACAGACTGACAACGAAGTGACCTTGTAGGCTTCCCTTTTTTCATTTTGAGTTATGGAACCCCAAAAAATGCTAAATATCTTGTAAGCGAAAGTGATTCCTTTTAATTTCTTTTTTATATAACTTTTCACGACTATTTCTAACGTAATTATTCGAAATAAAGTAATTTTAACGTTGGCAGTTTGTCACTCGTCGACAAATCACGTAATATTGATATGTTAAAATCTTCTTTAAGATGCTTTCACTCAATATTTTTAAAAAATTTCTCACTCGCAATATTACTTCTTAAATTATTACAAAATTCACATTTTTTCAGTAAATATGACTACACTATTTAAAAAAATATTTAAATAAAAAGTCTTCATGGTTTTTTTTAACTTTAAAGAACTCCTAATTACAGACAAAACGGTCGATAATTAAATTCTTTTTCTATGCATAGAGTTAAATCTGCAGTAATTAATTGAAAAATATAAAGAATCATCGTTGTTCTACTAAAACATTACAAAACATTACATTGATATAAATCGTGTAATTTAGCATTGCGTTTTTTTTTAATTGATCATATTCCTTTTCTTAATTATGCTGTTAATGAAGCCAACATTGTGATGTAATTGTCACCAATTGGCTGGCTGGCTAACTAGATTTGCTATTGTTTGGCGAAGCGTAAGCCCGAAGTTAAATAATGTGGACGATCTGTGAAACAGCGACGAAGCTTTGACTTAAAATCATACATAGAATATCCATTTAAGATTCGTAATTAAAATAGCGTAAAATTTATTTTTGGCGGCTAATCCGGATTATATACCGCATTATATGAATAAATGAAAATTTATCATATTCCTTTTCTTGATTATATAGTTAATGAGGCCAACATTGTGATAGTTTCAAAAATTGTTTTGTTTACGTAACAAAATATCAATTCAACAATACAGCGCCTCATTTTTAACCCGCCACCTGGATGAACAACGAAGCGATATCCCGAAAGTCGAAGTATTGCTGCAAACTTTAGTATCTATCTGCCAACCATTTTAGATGACATGTTTGAAGCATATTGAAGTTTTGTTAATAGTAATTTTAAGATGTTTATAATTTGCTGAAAATTATTTGCAACTTACTTTCTTGAGACACTTTACAATTAAAATTAAAATTTACTATTTCATTTGTTAATTCCACTTCTTTGATTTTTTGTCACTTTTCTTGTATAGGTCAAATGTTCTAATCGATTTTTCACTAATTTTATATAGTCAACCAATTTCAAATTCGGCATATCGAGTATTTTGGTGAAAATTAAATTTTAATGTAGTCTTGCTCAGTTTTTAATCCTCTGTCGATCTGTATATTTTAAGTTTCGAAATTCTAAAAAAAAGGTGTATTTTTGAAAAACTAAAAACCATTTTTTCCAGATTTATGTCACATCTGCAATGAATTTGATACCGTAGAATTGAATAGGTGGTAAAAGATGAACATAAAAAATAACAGGAATCAAATGTTGTGTACATTTGATTTTATTCAATTTGGTATTTATAAACCCTAGACATATCTAAAATAAGATATATGTTGACTCATACGTTCTATATGTCAAATAAAAAAATTACTTTTTACTTTTAGTATGGATAATCTTAGGTATCATAGAGCTCTAAATTGAACACTTACCTAAACTATAACCCTTTACATACAAGAGCAAGTGTGTTTTTTGCCTATAATTGTTATCGAATATGCCTTTTACATATGGTAAAACAAAGGTTGTATTTACTTCAGCACAGTTTAAATAAACAAGTATTGATTTTGTAGTAAAATACAAAACATGGCATATAGTGTTTCTATTTTTATTGTTTCGAAATGCTTCAGTGGGAATATATTTTATCAATTTATAGGTGACTATATGTCGTAGGTCACTGTCTCAAAAGACTGTTTTTTTGAGTAGATCTTAGAAAGGTTATATTTTCTTGACACTCAGGAGTGCAGACGCTTATTTATTAGTATTTTCTGATAACGTGTATATTGTTTTAATCAAAAGTAGCTGTGATGATAACGACAGGAAAAACCATCCACCCCCCTAGACAGTAATGCAATATCCGATATTAAGGTTTTTGTCATGTAATTTAATTATGTTCCCTGAAATTTCCACGAATGAGTTATAAGTCATTAGATGCGTATTGATTAGTATTTTCTCTTATAGTAGATATTGTTTATCAAAGATTAGTCTGATTGCCAAAAACCTGAGAAATCGAACCCTTCCATAGACGAAAATGTAATAACCAACTTCTTATATTTTAGCCACGTAATTTAGGTATATTTTCGTAGTTAACCTCAAATTATCATCACATACATAGTGATTAGTCTTTCCTATCTATGTGATGTTATAATCAAACGTGATTCTGATAGCCAAAAACTGGAAAAACAGTTTCTCCTGTAGGCAGCATTATAATGTTTAACTTCTTATAACTTATATTCTGTTACTCGCTCATTAAAACAACTATTATTTTTATGAAGCACATTTATTATTGACGTGAAATGATCAAAAAGTCGGAAAGACTTTTCTGTGAAAAATGGAAATATATCTTTCTATCTAAATAACTATCGGAACTGTGGGTTCTTGGTGTAGTATAATCTTTAGTTTTGTAGAATTAATTAGTAATCGCGACATGGAAATATACTCTATGTTATTATGCGAAAAAATCTTTGCATTCTTATCAGAAGGGTACTATCTCTTAAAAAAAGGTTTTGAAACAGAATTCTAAATACAAGCTACCTAATGAACAGTGGCAGGCAGCAACTATACATCATCGCAATGTATTATTTGTTTGGTACATAAGGGATAAGAAACTATCAAAGGATGGTTTGTTTGGTAGATAAGAGCTAAGAAACTATCAAAGGATGGTTTGTTAGGTACATAAGAGCTAAAAAACTATCAAGGGATGGGTCGTTTGGTATATAAGAGCTAAGAAACTATCAAAGGATGGTTTGTTAGGTACATAAGAGCTAAAAAACTATCAAGGGATGGGTCGTTTGGTATATAAGAGCTAAAAAACTATCAAGGGATGTATTTATAAATTTAAAATGTCTTTTACAGCCATAAATATTAAGGAATTTGTCCCTTGCACCGTATATTGCTTAATCATATCTCATAAGTCGGCAGTTACGATTGAAGCCCTTGCACTGTAATGATTTTTGGGGTATAAAAAACATGCTTTTTTCATTTGCCTAGTGCCTATAGTAACTCTGTTTCTTTGAATATTAAATTTTAAAAAAATACCATTTTATCACATAATGCAGCTGAGAATTCGTATCTTTAAAAAGTTTTATGGACATAAAATATACAACAAATATTTCAATATATTAGTTTTTCGAACGCCCTGAAAAGTCGTTTTTGACATTGGCTCTTCGAGACTCAAGGTTTCTATATGTTCATAACGTTATCAATATATTAAAGAAGAAAGATAAAGTCCAACCTATAAACACGGCTTAGGCTAGGTCTACTTTTTTAATTAACATTCCATGTCGAAAGTATAAATATACATTTTTCAAAAATGTTTAAATCCACGTTTTGTAAAATGAACTAAAACTAAGACATACATTTTGGTTAATAGAATGTAAATAGTAAGATGAAGTACCATGTGTATTGTTTATTTTTAGGTTTAATTACAGTAGTATCCTAGCAATATACGTTGCAAGTATGACAGTACCTTGTGTGTCGATCAGTTGGCATCCCACGTTTTTAATTTTATCAGTTTATACACTTGTGACCAATACTATTATTTATTTTTCAGTTTATTAAAAACGTGCTTTTTAATTTTAAAAAATGTATTTATTCTTATATTTTCAATAATTAATTTGGAGTTGACGAAATATTTATAATTATAGTAACAAAACTGAAAAAAAGAATAATGCCATATGTATAGATTCCATTCATTCATCATTTTACCGGTCGATTGGTCGGTTACTACGGTGACTAAAACAAATTCCCAGTTAGAAATAAAACTGTGAACGCAAACAATTACACAAATACAGGTGCGTTTATACCATTCATTGTTCGTATTTATTTAGCTCTTCGTATAACTACTTTTCAACGACCAATTAAACTTGAGGTGGAGCGCGGTAATATGATAACATTTGAATGTTATACGCGTTTTCTTGGTGTGTCGTAGCTTTGTGAAAAAAGTTACCGTCCAGCTGGCTAATAATATGACAAGAGCTCTGACTCCATGAGTTCTATTGTGGTTGATGAAATGGGACGTTTTCTTAAAAATGTCTAGATTAATTTACAACCGAAATGTGATAGAAACTTGAAATTCACACGTAATATGTAGTTTCTTGACCCAAATCTAGAATTATCAAAAATATTTTAAATTATTTTTCGAGAGAGCCCCCATAGATATAAAGTTTTCTGAAACAATTCTGCATCAACTCTTTGAGTAGAGTGAAAAGCTTTAGTTAATTTTAACCCTTAATTTTCAAAACGGCTGCGACTTAATGCGACTAAAATTCATATCTTTTTCAATGAAAAAGTAATAAACGTAACTTAGTACTTTTTAACTTTTTTTTAATGGAATATAACGCTTAAGTCGATTATCAAAGGCGTCGTTATTAGATCCATTTTAGACCCTTCTTTACCAGATCTATTCCAAAAACTCTGTTGCGCCGGAAGCTATCTAATATTTCTAATATCCTGTACACAAAATCGTAAAAAGAACTAAATATAAAATAGTGGAAAATTATGAGTAATACAATCAAAGTAGGTATATTTTTTATATATTTTGTTACTAGCTCTGTCCCGATAATCGTTAAACTTTAAAACTAGTCATCTGTGACTCTTCGTTAATAAGGCAAATGTCCTGTATTTAAACACCACTTCCTATGATTATATATAAGTATACTAATTTAAATGATATGAGTAACGGGAGATATATTTTTTATGTATGTCGATCCTCTATAGTATTTCTTTATATAAAGTGAAATAAATCGATATTGTATTATATCGATTTATATTTGCCATTTACGGTTGTACAATCGATATTGCATCTATGATACTACATTTTATGTGATTTTATACTACAGTGTATGTGATTTTAAATTATGCAGATGCGGAATATTCGTGTGCAGTTTCGATTCACACTTAATCGGCCTTTTTCCTGTGTTTATATACTTAACACATTCAGTAGTGTCAGTTTTATATCGAGTGACATCATTGCCTTGATTCGCCTATAACAGGTAATGTCAACAGAGATCACGAACAATTTTGCTGTAAACTGCAAATTTTTTTGTAAATCTTCAAATAAATGTAGAATAAATATTTTTCCGCCCCAAAATTTTAAAGAAAAAGACTATGTCTCTGGCGAAGTTTCAGACTGACGTCCGCAATAAACATGTTAAACGTCACTAACGGCGATAATGACAGCATCATTTTATTTTAGGGTGGTCGTTTATAACTAGTTGATTACTTTGCTTCTCAGTTACAGCTATGTCTAGCACAGTAACATTTTCTTCATTACCTTTAGTTAATAGCATGAAGTTCTGTAATATTATGCTTAAATTTTACTCTTCAATTTGTATGTATTCCGGTAACCATAAGGAGACGTTGAAACATTTTGAGAAACTTATTTTCACTCAATATAAACAAGGTACATTCTGGTAGGACCGCGATTGAACAAATTCAGCTTGTCCAGTTAAATGGTAGTTTGTTGCAAATTTTGGGCGGGAGAGCGATTTTTTTAATTCGACGGGAGGGTTAGTTGGGAGCGTAATGATTTCGGTGGCGTTTTAAAAATATATGTATTAAGTTTTCTTCCTATATCTCTATAATGTTTGACAATAATAGTTTAAGTATTATAACTTTAAATTTTGAATTATCACGTTTATAACTTTTAATTTTGAATTATTTTTTATTCAATTTTTTTTGTGTTTTCCAGCTTGTAAACTATTAATTAACTTTACGAGCTGGAAAACACAAAAAAATTAAATAAAAAATGTTGAGGCGCGATAACGTCTTTATTTTCGGTTTTATAAAAAAATACATAATTTTTTGTAGAGAATTTCGAAACGACAAATTTGGTCTATTTACTTTTTTGTGTTTTCATCGGCTGTACAGCACTTTCTTTGACGAGGGAAAAATCAAGGATAAGTAATGTACATTTGTCATAAGAAGTGTTTAAAATTATATTTTCATTTCTTTATTTTTTAAGTTATCGGTTAGGGGGGTAACGCCGAGTTTTATGATGACAAACCCTCCTCATTTAGCGGCTATTCAAAAAAAAAAGTATTTCTGTGCGGCTCATGAAATTTTAAAACCTAATTCTATGTAAAAAAGTTATCAATAAAAGTTGTAAATAGTATAATTTCCTACAAAAATGTCTTTTTTACAAAACATTTTTCAGATTGGCTGTTATTGAAATATAAAAAAATATATCCCTTTTTATGACTGGCCAAATGGGAGGCTTGGTACCTCGAAAACTTTTATACTCCCGACTAATCCTCGTAGACATAAAAAAAATAATAAAACTGCTGCATGCCCACAATGCACAAACGGCCCTTTTTTTCTGCCATTTAACTGGATAGAGAGTTGGAATTTTTTACGCCTTTCGTCATCTCTACTGGTAAGCATTCATGGTCTTAAAAGAGCAGGATTAAATGCACCGTTTTCTCAGCAATCACATGTCATTGAAAGACATTCATACTCTTTGAATCTAATATTACTTAAGTGAATTATAGTATTAATTCTAAACTTTGGTAAAATTTTGAAATAAGCTATGATAAAACAATAATCACTAATTTCGATATCAAATTGGGAGCAAAAATTACTATAAACCAGAAACGTTATTATAAAATAACAACTCTCCTCCTTGATCACCCATTATTTTTTCACCAGTAGTATCATTGCCGTAAAACTAAATTTCGACAAGCAGCTCGTCAACCGAAGTTCAATACCGACAAAGTTATTTAGCTTATAACGATTCTCCAAAGTTCTACAACTAATGACAGGTAATATCAATCGCAGAATTGTTTGAAGCTATAAAAGGAGCATTCGCGTCATAAGCGTGCTGCGGGTCGCAGACGCGCTCCGGCGGCCCATCTACAACTCCACTTGATCCACTTATTGACCTTGGATCTTATTTTGGTTGACAGAAACCAGACGTGCACGAATATTTTCTAAACTCTGTTTTAAAAGTTACTTCAGCCCTTGATCGCGCGGTAAACATATATATCGAAAGCTCCATTATATATTCAATTTTAAATCTTCAGTTTAGAGACGCTCTTTAAATGATACTGGTTATCGTTCTATTATTGCGACTTAAATTAATGTTGTTTTGTCACATTTATCAATTAATAAAATAACCACTACTTAACAGTTTCCAAATAAATATTTCCAAATAAAAGAATATGGCTGAAAACTTAATTTTTACAAATAGCTTAAATGTATGTCGGCAACACGTTGAATTGACGCAAATAACGGGTAATAAAAGAGTCTCGTCTGAAAATAATAATTTTCAGCCGATGGCTACATATTAACGGAAGATGAGCTCACAATACTCGACCAGCCTTGAGGAAGTGAGCTCACTGGGCATCTCGAACAAACTATGTATATGCGCGTGAATATCACCTTACGCGGCGCGACGCATGCCGAGGCCTCCGGTGATATCACCTCTTGGTTACTTAGTATTTTACTATAACACTACGATGTATGTATACATTTATTTATATGTAAATGTATATTTGTGTGTGTCGCGTGCGTGCATGCGTGTGTGTGTGTGTCAGTGTGTAAAATTTAAAAAGGAAATATGCTTATTTATTTTTTAAAGAAATATTTATTTTTCACCGGATAGGGAATCTTACGCAAAGCTAATCGCAGATGGCGCCACCGAAGCAAGACGTAAACAAAACTAGCTGCCAAAAAAGAGATAGATTTTCGTGGATTGAAAACTTGTAGCTGAAAAGAAAATATGGCGGAGAAGTAATATAAAAAAATAGAATGAAATGAAAGCTCTGAACAAAGCCAAAGCTTTGCTCTGTTGCCTTAAAGTTTTTGCAATGCACAGTTATTTCCCGCAGCTTCTGACGTTATTTGTTCTAAGGAATAAATGGACAACTATATTTTCAACTGATGCAACTGCAACTGCATCCAACTGCACAACACTGATACATAATTATTATAAATCAAAATTTAATCTTCAAAAAAATCAATGAAACTGAAAGACGGATATAAATTGCAAAACGTCACATCATATTTATCTATGATGTTCACGTTATAGTACAGGTAGCCCTCTAGCGGAAGAAGTAAGGTTCCCTATTATTTTTTCAGTAATGACATCTAGACCAGATTTAAATGAAACTACGTGATGTAGTATTATTTCTACTTTCTTTAAGTTTTTTACCACGACCTAGGTTTCGTTGTATTACATCTTCAGGTGGGCTATTAGCAAAGATGCCTGAAGATGTAGTTTCATTTAAATGTGAATAATGAATTTCTACAAAATTAACGCCAAATATATTCAATCTAGATCAGAGATCAGACGTGTGTACTGCTAATGAAAAATTTATTGAAAAGTACATTGCATTAACTTTTTTAGGTTCTTACTAGGGGCTGTCATGTCAGGTTACAATCTTACACTAAACTTACTAGGGGCTGTCATGTCAGGTTACAATCCTACACTAAACTTAAAAATATAATGAAATCTCTTGATAATGGTTGATTTTCCTTTCCGGTGCTCAATCTGGCGTCTAATAATGTGATAGGTTTTGCAATTTATCTATTTTTTCACAAATTTATCTACAAATTTATCTAGGTATTTCTAGAGGTATGAAAAATGTGCCAAACTGTCTTGAAAACTGCTAAAGACAAAATTATGAAAAAGAACCTTACTAGAACGTTATCTAAAGTGTACCGGAAAACCACAGCGATTCTAATTTTTGAGAAATTCACTATATTTTTATGGCCGTAAAGAATGTATTAGACAATATGGTGAATGGATATGCTTAAAATGTGTTTACGGATCGCTTATAGTGCTCTTATAGTCTGATTAGTAGGCCAAAGCAGAAGGTTAAACCTTTACTATAATCTATAATTTTTATGAGCAAAAATAACATGTTTTGAAATTATCAAATGCTGGCGACCCGCCCGCCTTCGCATCGGCACGCTTCGGGGAAGACGAAGGCGGCGCTCAAAGCAATTCTTCACTCAGCGAGTGAGTGTCCCCCCCGCAGGCGGGGCCCGCTTAAACACTTAGCACGGGTACAATTTGTCGTTTGATTAAGATTATTTCATGTGTATCTTTCTTGCATAGACGTGTTCTGCGCTTGATTAAAATTAACAAAAATATAATAATGTATTGCGACATGATAACTATTGTGCATAAACTCTTCGCCCCTCCCCCCGGTCCGTTCTCCGTATCAATGCTTGAATACATCGTATTGAACGTTCCCAAAAATGGGCATTTATACTTTCATTTACTTTGAAAACTTTTTCGTTTCATTTACACTGCTAGCCTTATTACGTTTTTGATAAAAACACAAAACAAATATTTCCTCTGAATCATCTTAGGATCATTTCGAGTTACACCCGATTGTATTTAATTTTATTATTGGCCGTTAACCAAAATTAATTTTTTTTTTAATCGACAAGTTTATTGTTATATGTTTATTTTTTTTTGTAAACAAATTGAATTTTACCTATGTTTATTTTTGTTGATACAATTACTCTATCGTTATTCCGAAAGAGTTGAAATAAGTGACTTTTTTGATTGTATTCAGGAAGGTACAATGTTGACAGAAAATCATTACAATCAATCTGTTCGAAATATTTTATAGCTATTATAGAAGATTAATTAATTTAAAGGACATATAGACGACTGTTCCGATTCGTAATTAATTAGCATAATAAGATTGTATCCGTTACCAATAAATTAGTTTACTATGACTTAGAATAGCCAATACACTATCTTACAAAACAAAAACACAAAATTCTACTAAGTTAGTTTGCTATAACTTAGAATAGCCAATACAAAATCTTACAAAACAAAAACTCAAAATCTTAGTAAGTTAGTTTACTATGACTTAAAATAGACAATACATAATCTTATAAAACAAAAAGACAAAATTTGGTTAAGTTAGTTTACTATAACTTAGAATAGCCAATTTACTTTTCAACAGATTTAAAAAAGAAAATAGCATTATTCATCTGCGCTGTGTGCCTTTATGATTATATTTACGCGAAGCTTTCTAATAAAACAAAAGTAACCTGTAAAAGTTTTTATAGAGTATGTTCGCCTCAATGTGTTGCCTTCTTCCCATCAAAGTGTTACAGAGGAAGGTAAACAGACATAACATTCAAGTACAAATTGAAACAGCAAACAGACAACTTTATCAGTGTTTGCACTCTTTTGCTTTACATTTACTTGTCTATATTGAAGATGAAAAAATTAAATGCTCTTAAATCTATAATGAAGAAAAAATTAGTGCTCTTAAAGGTATTTGTTATTTTTCTGTTTCTGTAACCTTAATTTTTTTTTAGATATGGAAATGGATATAATAAGCGACTTTTTTCGTTTACAGGCGGCGCTCGATTAGTTTAAATTCATTTCTTCCCGGCATCGCTTTCTAAGGTACGTTCCGTTTTGTTGTTTTTTCAAGAAACAATATTAAAAGTTTATCTTAAAATATTATCTTGACTCTTGTTTACCATTAAGTTAATTTTATCACCAAAACATTTTGTAAATTGTAAAATCTGGCGTTCGCCTGTCCGTAAAGTGTTTTTTTTAAGAATATCGTTTTCATAACAAACGTTTTCAATACCCTTATGTTTAGTTAAAAATATACTATGATATAGACAAACATTATGTTTTGACAATCGTTAAAATTATTTAAAATACGAGTTTTTTGTAAATATACGATAAAGAACAATTTAAAATGTTAAATAATTACATTAATAAAATAGTTTCGTACTTTTATGTATCTATTAAATAACGTTAATTACAGTACTATTAAATAATGTAATAAAACAGAGGCATCAATATTTGAAATCTTAAGACGTATGTGTTTTTATCTAACGTTATAAAATAACTGTCCAATTATAAAACGCGTAGTGAAGATTTTGATATTAAGCTATCTTAATGTTATTAATATTAGTAAAAGAACGAAGGAAACACCCCCTACTCAATGACGTATCATTAATCCGAACTAACCGTATATTTCAAAATATGAAAATACGCCCAAACATAATTTGAAAACGTCTCTTTCGAACACATGAAATACGTTATGTGAACGTTTCAAACGTTGAAACTCCCGTTACGTCGGGATGTGCTTTGGCCGTGAACCTCATTTTGCTTGAATGGTTGAAATGCGGGCGCATTAGCATATTTCTATTCGCTCCATTGTAGCACCATCGAGCGATGTTTAAAAAAGCAAACGGAGACAAGCCTCCTATTTGCTCACTGTTCTCTCGCCGTAAACTAGTTCAAGGCGAGAGATAAACTTAAGCAAATATTGATGGTGAAAAACATACGTTCGTGCCGGGGCAATGTTTTGCCAATGCTTCGCTCGTCGGTTTGTTATTTTCAGTATTTACTGCGAATGCGAACTGTTGTTATTTGAAGCTAGTAAACTACGATCTTATGCTTAGATTCAAGGGACGCCATTGATTGTTTTAAAATGTAATAAAATAATTTATTTACACGCCATAAAATAGTTTGAGAAACAAAAAGCAGGTAACGTTTCTCTTCAAAAACCTACTAATGAAATTAATTTTAAACAAGTTGAATATTACGCGGATTACGTATATTAAAATAAACTTCGGTGACTTGTAAATTAATTTTTGGGCAATATTTTATTTTGTCCTCACCATTGGTTAATTTCCTTTTAATCCGCTCAGGGAATTTTTGAGGAGCATAAAACTTCGCTAGTATTTATAGCACCTAATTGGCATAATCTTTACAATTCCTTCTTTTGTTACTTTGTTGTACTTCATTGTTATTTGAAGGAGATCATTATCGCACTTGCCGACGCCTCCGCCGACCCGCATCAGCCAATACTTTATATGGGATAATTGGATGTCAGAATGGGTCTTTTCAACGCACGCGTTATTCAGTTATTTATATTAGACAATGTGTTATATCCATATGTATGCGTTGGCACGTGCGTTGTAAGTTTACGTCACCAAATGTGTTCCAACATTTCAAACTAATATATCACTATATTTTTTACTTTCAAAGTTACCTTTTCATAGCCAAGAATTTTTAATAATTAATAAATTTAATTTCTTGGTGTAAGAGTCTACTGAATGCAAATCTACGGATTTTTTGAAGACAATTTAACCCTTGTAATGAAACTTCTCTACTTTGTAAATCAATTTTTAAATTTTGAAGAAATGCGTACGGTTCGGCTATCGTTTGGTTATGTACCCCCGGCATAATTAAAATTTATTTTCTAAGACTCCATTTGTAATTTTAACACAAGAATCTAAATTACATTCTTATTACCCTTGTTGTAAAATTAAATCCACAAGTTCATGACTTAATTGAATCATTCTACACTATTTTAAGCATTCTGACTAGCATTAGCCACGGTGAATATGACATTTATTTATTGTGGTGAGTGCTGAAAAGCATAAAAATACATTTTTAGTGTCTAGGATTTTCATCATGTCCACCATGGACAGATATAATTACCACATATATTGTAGACCTGTCTGACTGCATGTGAGTGATTTCGAAATTATACCATTTCAAAGATTTCCTGAATGTCATCTGAGTGTGTCTTGAGTGTTTGACTTAGATTTGCCACATATGTCGACCTCGAATAAATAACTTTAACAGTATTACTGAAGCTGTTTATCTTAATAACAAAACCGGCATATAATGATGGTATTAATTTCTGTCCAGCAGCAACTATCCGTTAATGATCTGGATGGAAACTCTTTCATCAGAATTTGGAAAATATCGTTGTATTCGAAGTCAAGCAAAACGTACATATCGTCTATCCATACATTGCTAAAGACGAATGAAACAAAACAACCAAAATCATCATATAGAAGCACCTAAAAAGAAACCAGGTGACGTTCCCCTGCGCGGCGGTTTTTCACTCTTTCCTCGTCTTGTCACTTATCGTCACGCTATTTCCTATTTATTTTATAGTCTGCTTTTTATCCCTATCGTCGCACACAAAGCATTACTGTGAGATTTCTAGCCATATGTGACATACAATAAACAAGTTTAAAAAAAAAATGTGTCTATTTAAATTTTATACTAATCGAATGTTAAAAATGATTTACTGACACAAAAATGTGGAGAACTGTAACGAGCTTCGACCCATCAAACATTTTCTATAAAACATTTCGTCCGATAAAGGTTAATATAATACATATATAATCTTTAAAGGGGCCATATACTTGTGAAGTCAGGACCAAATATTTGTCCACGACAAAGTGTCCAAAGTTTTTCGGAGTCGATGAAGGTGACATAAATCCTCGTTTGCACAGAGGTGGTTAAGACGGAATAAACCTATATTTTGTTTGGAAGGTGTTCAGTGGTTTCAGATTCACTTTCTTTATGTTTATCAATAACGAAGTTGCGATGCTGACAGCGATGGGTAGGATAGCTTTCAGCATTTCGAGATTTTGCCAGATTATGGAGGCAAATATTCCTCGCTACTGTTTCAATTGGTAGATGTTCTGCTGTCTAAATGTTAAGCTGGTTGAAACAGTAATCCTAGGTAACTTTCCAGATCTGTAGAAGACCTCTTCAAGTACCGATGCCATTGCTGTGATTGATATTTTAATACCACCGCAAGTTTTCCCTTTATTTCTGTACAAGTGTTCCCTTTATTTCTATACATTTCAGGTATGTTATCAGTATTAGTAGCTTGCAACAACTGCTAGACTTTTCCCCATAATATTGAATTTGGTCGTTAGTCATACTGTCACTAACTTCAGTCGTCTTTCTACAAACACCAGTTGGTGACCGTTATTTTTCTTGGAGATTAAATACGTTTATGCCGGAATACCTTTGATATAAATGAGGACATCACCTTTTCCAAAAGAAATATTTTTTTCAAAATTTGGAAATGATAATTGAAACTGGAAATTATTTGAACCATAATGTACGATTCCATAAATATTAAAACATATTCTTAGAATTACTGAAAATAAATTATCCGAAAGAAAAGTGGATAGCCGTAAATATAACAAAATGTATATTTGAATTACATTGGAGTTCGACTCATGAGACAGAAGGTCGACGACTGCGAAACATGCGTGTATTTACGTTTGTTTTTGTTGTTATGTTATTTCTATACAAACGATAATAAAACTATAAAATAATAAAAATCGACATTTTTTTGCGTGTCTTTTAATTTGTCAAACTCTCTTGTAAATACTTGTATTTTAAATATTTGAAATGGATAATAAATAATAGTTTGATTTTAAATTAAGTTTACAGCCTGTAATAAACTGTATGTCAATAAATACTGCCTATCAATTTGAATCCATTATTAGTCTTATAGCGACCGGAGTTTTTGTTAAAATAAGGCGCTTATGTAGGTGCAGTTATTGTGAACCTTTGTCCCTGATTAAATCAGATTACAATCTATAACCTTATTATTTCATTAACTATTGTAAGTTCCAAGTTTCCACAACGTGATTAAGTTAGTACACACAGTTTTGATAACATATAGTGTGATCGTATGGATATACAAATCAGTCTGTGGTTATGCAACTGGGCGGCGCGATGAGGTTATGCAACTGGGCGGGCGTACTGGCCCGCCCTCGTGATGGCGTTACATCTCCACAACATTACTATCTGACTCATAATAATGAAAGTCCCGATAAATAGTAGTCGCGTACGTAGGTAAATTGCACGTCGGTGTTTGGTAGTAATTTTATATGAAAATATTTTTTGTGCTATTTATGTTCTTTTTAATTGAAATGAAAGCTGTAACTTAGAGTAGAATTTAAATTCCTCCTACAATATTTTTTGTTATTGATTGTTAACAAAGGTCTTCCAGATTCGTAGGTACTACACATTGAATAGTGTGATTCAGCAAACGGATTAAGTTGGGATTTAACTATTAAAGCAGTATATACGTTTCAATATAGTTAGTACTCACATGACCTTGGCTCATTAAAATCTTTAATAAGTCTTTAAAACCAATTCTACTTCGCCCCCTTTCTTTCCTGCATTTGTTTTTTTCACATTCATTTATCATATTTAATTCTTTTTAGATAATATTATCACTCACACCGAAAATCATGCTTGTTTCTTTGTGTATTTATTTTTGTTTCTGATGCAAATCTGTCAAAACATTTCTGAAGAACTTGTTTGATTTTTTAAATCAAATAACTGTAACTTTTTAATGATTTTTTACGCAGTCGGTAATAATTAAAACTTTACATGTGACGAAGACAAACAATGTTTGGGTAAAAAACTGCAATAACATATTTATTTTACCTAATTCATCCGTCCTTTTCATAGATCTTTTAAAACATCATACATAAGAAAAAAAAATCGTTGCCTACCCAAAATTCCCAGTACAACGGTCATTTGACCGGATTAATAGTGTTAGGAGTAGTGAATTCATATATATTCATATTATATATATATATTTATATATATATACATATATATATATATATATATATATATATATATATATATATATATATATATATATATATATATATATATATATATATATATTTATTTATTTACGTCTTAAATATTTGAGTAGCGAAGCTTCAAAAGTATTTATGGTTTGATGCTAGTGACATAGTGTATTCTCGTTTCTTGGTTTACCATTTTAAAAATATACAAAATTATAAAATTACATTTTTAATTCCACGCAATTATTTTTTTCAAGTAAATACATGAGCAGTTTAAAGTAGAAGACGGTTCTTACTGATACAATTATGGTGAAATAAAATAGTAAGGATACCGAGACCCACCTTCATAAAATTCGTCCGTCTGTCCGTCCCTCAAAGTATCACAGTTTTAGACCTACGTGAATACAATTATAACCTTACAGAATCTTTATACAAAAATCTCAATTAATAAGTACCAAATTTTGAAAAAAAATTATAATAGCTGCTCCTATAGATGTAAAGTGAACAGGATTTTTTTCGAAAAATACTTGGTAAGGTCTTTTAAAATGAAATAGAGGTTTCATTGATCAAATTTTAAATTTAAGCTTCGTTTGCGAAATGACAATTGTTTCTGCAATTTGTTCCATCTTCCATGAGTTTGAAAATTCGACAAAAATTGTGAACGCAGCTTTCAAAGGGAGCTTCAGTTAACTGCCAGAAATAGACAACTAACTACCAAGTTTACTTTATGCGAAAGATATGTATTTGAAGTTCACATTTGCTACTTCGGACAGATACTACCTGATTATATGTTCAATATTAACTTGTTCCTTAATGATTATATGTTCAATATTAATCCGTTTCTTAATGATTATATCTTCAAAATTAACCTGGTACAAACATTAAGAAAATATGGTAAAACAAGGAATAGGTTATATATGAGAAATTCTATTCATCTAAAAGACTATTTAGAAAATCAGATACTAAATTGAATTTTTGGTACGAAAACTCTTGACTTAGCAGTTGTGATATATTATTATATATACACTCGTCATAAAGAAATAAAGAACCAAAGTAATGTCGTAAAACACCATAGACGATTTACTCCGTTCTGACATATGGTAAATGTTATCTGGTTTTATATAATTATGTACTTGCAAAATGGGTTGACATTATGAAAGGAGAAAATTGTCGACATTTCACAAGAATTTTCCTGGACGATACGGCATAGTAAGTTACTACAGGCAATTTTAGAGGCAATAAACCAACGAAAAGATAAAAGTGAAATCAATATTTTAAATTTATTTATTTATTTATCGATTTTAATATATCTAATTAATACATATGGTGCAATTATTGCTACGAGAGCAATCTCTTACGGTCAATCTCAATACAACAATCCAGTCCCTTCGACGAGCGGTCGGGAATTGAAACCGGGTCATGCGGTGCGCAGTCCGCCAAAAGCCGTATGCCTTGTGATCAACCCAATACACGGCGACAATTATGGACAGTTTTAAGCAGGAAGATAGAGTGTCACTAAAAAGAGTTATTTGTAGAGTAATTTTATTTAAGGGGGTGTTTTACAAAAGAACCCCTTGTGATATAAACGAAAATAATACTTTTTTTTAAATAGGGTTTGCCGAAGCGCAAATCCTGTTGTATCAGTCGCTTTCAAGCGGTCACTGTTTCTGATGATAGAACAACCAGAAAGTTGTTATCACAAAAGATAAGTTCCACGGACAAACTTTAGAATGATTCTTCAGGTTGTCCAGAGGAAATAGAGTAATAAAAAGACTGGAGCGTGATTAATACGGTTTGAAAACAAATCTAAATTCAATAAAATTTTAAATAATTTATAATTCAAGTAAATACATATCGAAATTTAACTTCACTTAGAGAAATACACTTAAATTATATTTTAAAAAGCTTATACTCACTATATCTATCATGAATATTCAAAATAAACAAATGTTTTTATTATGTGGATTACTATTAAATTTCAATTACTAAAAATATTATTTAAAAGCGCAGATATAGTTCAGATTTATATAAATAGAAAACATGTGTTGTGTATTCATTATCACGAATACATAACGAAAATAGTATCAGTCACTCCACGCATGTTTAGTGAGCAACTTCATCCTGTCGATTTTCGCGCATCGTAAAATTTCACCTCATCATTTTTTCATAACGCGCCTAAAGATCTTCAATTATACATTTTTCGTAAATAGTGAACATAAAAAAACAACAAAAAAAGTGAAAAATATTCCGTTATCCATGCGAACGAAGTCGCGGGCAAAGGTAGCATTTCTCGTTATTCATATTTTCTTAAGGATATATTATCATGTAAGATATAAAATAGCCAACGCAGAATTTTCCTGTTTTATATATAATTTAAAGATGTCTAGGAACAACAAAGTTTTAAGTAGATATTGGTTTTAAAGCTATTAAATTAACTATAACGATCATATTTTTACATTTGATTTTGGGACAGTATCCGATTTATATAATGTTGGTTGTTGTTTTTGGTGCTTCTTAAAAAGCATTTAGTCGTTTAATTAGCAAGTTTAATAACCGTTTCTATGTGAAATTTCACTACAATACGGTAGTTGACTCATTCTAAATTTTGATATTTTTCGGATAATATTGTGAAATATAAGTTAATTAAAAACCAGTCTTGAAAAAAATTCAAAAATTTATTGAAAAATAAGCCAATTGTAGGCTTCTAAATTTGAAGATACGGATAGAATTGGGTATATCCCTGGCTCTTTTCCTCTCGTAGAATAGAATGTGCAATATTATAAATGACCTCACAACACAATATTAACCTCCTTCTCTAAAGGTTAAATTTAAACTTTTATAACTCGGTCAATTTTTAAGATTATTAAACATTTTTTTCACTTCTCGTCAGCTTGTACCTTGAAATTATGAATATTGAAATAAAAAAAATTTAGTCAAATACCCAATTGCTTAATGGTAATTTTTTAACGTAAAAAAAAAATATATATATATATATATACATATATATATATATATATATATATATATATATATATATACATATATATGTATATATATATATATATATATATATATAACTGGTAATTAAAAAAATAAATATGCAACTATGCATATTAATATTTGTCATTCGGCTATTGTAATTTAAGCGTGTGGCGCAACAATAAAGATTAACTCTTAATATTGAAAAGGTCACTTGTATACTTAAATAAAAATTTATTACTTTCTTCAGACCAGTGTACGATAATGTGGGACAACGAAAGTTTTGCAATAAATCCGAATTTACTTTTGAACCGAAACCGGATCAGAGCAGTCACAATTAAATTGCATATTGCAAAAACAATAAAATTAACATATGGTGGTAACGAAGTTGTGTTACATTTCTTGTCTTCTGTTAGTTTCTAATAAATTTTATAATTCGTAGGGTCGTAACTGATTAAGTATGTTTAAAAGCGAGTATATACTTTTAAAGAAAATTCGATTTGCGTATAATAGTTTCTACTTTTTTGAATTCAGCAATGTCATTGGTGTCAATATGACGGTGTCAATAAATTATTGCGTTCATTTAAATTGCAAGGTTTTTAAGAAGGTGGAGCAATTTAAATATTTGGGTACAATAGTAAATAACAATAATTATATTATAAATTTAATTAAAAATCGTGTTGACATGGGTAACATATGCTACTACGGATTATGAAAGCAGTTTAGATCAAAATATTTAAGCAGTGCAACAAAAATACTGCTACACAAGGCATTAATAAGACCAATAGTCCTACATGGAAGTGAAACTTGGACAATGAATAAATCATATGAAGGTAAACTGATGAATTGCGGTATAAATTCAGAGAACCAAATATAGTTAATGTATTAAAAGCCTCTTAACTAAGATGGCTGGGTCATATCTACAGGTATAGGGATGAGAATCCAGTGAAAACAATAACTTTCCAAAAATGAGAGGGTAAAAGAAGGAGAGGTAGACCGCTCACGAGATAGCTGGATGACGTGGAAAAGTAAGTGGCTAAGAATATAGGTGTCAACAGATGGATTGACGTTGGATTGGTCAAAATGGTGGAAACTGACTGAAACCCGGATGGAAATCGGCTGTAGAGCTTAAGAAAAAGAAAGTAATATAAATGGAAATGGCGAGTTAGAATAATCTTAGATTATATATAATCTAATACGTTATTCGCTAGTTTGATTGGAATTTCTTGTACAGGATTGTACCAAACATCTAAATTCAATCAGAAACAAAATACCATTTGAATATTTATAAGACAGAGCTTGGCATGTGACGTAACTTGCACTGCAGTGACACAATAGATTCATATGTTAACCAACAATTTAAATGCTTCTCACATAAAGATGTTACCCATTAAAATTTATATATGAAACGAAAAAATGCTTGGCGTACATTTGATTAAATTAAATTCTTATATGGACAATTTAATGTTTTATTCAAATTGATATATTACTGATCACTTAATTTAAATGTTAGACAAATAAATAAAAAAAATATGATAAAATGTTTTTTGTCAGAAATATCGATATTCTATCCGTAGTCTCTGTGGCGTAGAGGATATGGTGAACTTAACTTATTCTCCACCCACGTCGATTGATTTAGTAGTTGTGGATATAATTACTCTTAACACACAAAAACTGACTGCGCAAAATGCCTGTAAGGACTATAGCGAATCGTAATCATGAGCAGGTCAGGCAACATAAGAAAATTTCGTTTTTTATAAAATATTTACATATTGCATATATAGAATTACAAAATAAAAAATGATATGTTCACATATATACATAATAAAATGATATGTTTACATATAGAATTACCAGAAATAAAGGGCATTGCTATTTTGTCATGGTGAAAATGCTTTTAGTCCTAACGCTTGCATATTTATTTTGTTCGCCTTTATTTTTAATAATTATGTGCTAAATTTATACTTTAAAATTTGCGTAGATTTCGAGTCAAAAATAAAATTAAAATTTTTGTAAATTTTTTTTGTAAATATTACGGCTTAGCCAATACGTTTTATAACATTTACGAAAATAAGGTATCTGCATAAGACGAATTATAGGGAATACATTTGTATATTAGTACCGGAAGTTAAAATGAATAAAATTTTTAAAAAACCTACGTGTTTGGACCAAAAGTATTTTCATCATAGATATCCGGCAATGCGCTTCCTGCAAAGTGAAAGGAATATGCTAAAAGTATGGTTGACAATGTATAAAAAATAAGTATTAATAATCCATTAGTTCAATTTTTAACTAGGTCTTGTCATAGAATTTAGTTATTTAACGTAAAGCATAAAGCGGTTAACTTTTACACGAACACATGCTAATGAATTGAAATATAACCTTTTTTTTCCGTTTCGCTTTATTTTATTTAAAACGTTATAATGTGTATGTGACTACATTTGTGTAACGAATACAGAAATAAAGGTACGGTTCCTAATATTCATTTTCGAAAATTGATAATTTTTGATAATATTTGAAAATATTTTACAAGTGATATGAAATAAAGGAACTCGACAGATATAATGTTTTTAATAGAATACAAAACAAATCTCAACTTATATTTTCAATTTATATTGTTTCCAAATATAATTTAACTATAAATATTTTCCAATGTATATTTGTATAATAATACGTCTTTAGCAGCTCGTAGCTTTATTTAAAATTTTGGTCGCTTTAAGTTTAGGGTTCATTAAGTAGAATTTGTTTATAGTCAACTTTCGAACAGAAAATAAAAGAAATTCAACGTTAATTTTAAAACTCTAACATTTAAGATAATATTTATTCAAAAGAAGATTAATAAATAATTTTATTGATTTATATGAGTGTAAAATCGAGTAATTAAAAATGTTACGAATTAACGTGTGAAAGAAAATGTTATCTCGGTGAATGATATGAACTTCCGTGCTTAACGCCAAGACCCTTTCACACACTATCAGTCAAACAACTTTTCACACCCAGTGGTCAATATTGCACCAGAGTGTAATATTCCGACCTTTACAGCAATTTACTCCACTGGAAATGTTGGTTATTTTCAATCAATTTACGGATCACACGAATTTTCTCCTGAGTGACTTTTTACGGTGGCAATACGCGCGATTTTGCATTCCAAGTGATTCTTGGATACTTGAAAAATATTTTTGCAAGCGTAGATTTATTTCCTTGAAAGACTTTTTAGCCAATTGCGCATTTAGTGGATGCAAATTTTCAATCATTCTGACGCCCTCCCGCGAATAAAACGGTGTTGCTCAATGAACGTGTGTATCTTTTGTTGCTGTTGGCTGAAGCTTTTGGCGAGCCGGGCTGGCGAACTCTTCTTTACTTGATATTTCCACGAGCGACGCAGCGTGTGCGTGACGTTGCCTCACTCGTTTCATCTCTAGAAATCGGTCAAAAAGAGTAAATAGGACTCTTTTTTTGGGCTCTCTTTTTTCTTATTTGATGTGTCTCGTGTTCCGTGTGCATATTTGCCATCCGATGTGGTTTTATAGATTTTAATTGTTTGTAAATGGACAAAAAATAGTTTGATATATTAATAATTTTTTTATTTGTTTCTTAAGCTGCTTGAATGCTATTTCTTCATAAAAAATAAAATGTTTACGAAATTTTAGAAGAAGAAATATGATAGTTTAGAAAAAGCTGTTCAGTTTTTTTTAATTAATGAATGTATTTAACTAAATAAAGAACCATTATAAGGTAACAATTTTCGTAGAAAAATCATTAATACTTAATTTTTATAATTTATGGAAACCATATGTAATGTTTAAATTTAATTTATTAAATTACTTCTTTTTAAAATATTCTGGTAATGTTTACGTTTTTAAACAGTAAATACACATATAAATACAAATGAAAAGTTCAATTTCGAAATAAATGCATATGTTTAGGCTAGTTGGGTTCCTTATACAATAATTTTTAAAATTGTTGCCTGTCTTTCTTCAGAAACAGTTAACTATGTAGTGAACGTTAACAACGTATTTGGAAATATAGCATACATCAGGATATAATATGTAATTTGTGTGTCTAATTAAGAACTTAAAATAAACGAATTAAAAATTATACTTGCGTTTCGAGATTACAGGCAAGCGAAGTTGCGTGTAATAACTATTTAGCTTTGAATGTTAATCTATCTGAAATGTTATCTTTTATAAGACGTGCACGATTTCTGTTAATCCTAACTCAGTATTCCAGTGTCAAATGAATAAACCGAAGTACATAATTATGTACGGGTGGCATTATTTATTATAGTTGTAGTAATTTTTTTGATTAGTCGCAAACGAATTGTCTACTTATTTTTAATATTTTCTATTGTTCTTTTCTAACAAACACGTAATAAAATGTTAACCTCAGCATTTGCCCTAGATATTTTCTAGTTACGTCAATGAAAATTTTTGAGATGATAATTAGTGAAAATGAAATTATTACTTCAAAAGTGGTACCAGAATTATTATTCATTTAAAAATTAGTAATTAAAATAGGCGTCTAATGATAAATAATTACAAATATTAGATTATAATAAGATCTGGAGTCTAATGATAAATAATTACAAATATTAGATTATAATTAGATCAAGAGTCTATTGATAAATAATTACAAATATTATTCCTTCTTACCTCAGAAGAATTTGTAAGGTTTTATCTCAGAAATTGCCAAAATAATTTGAATTGGTTTTTCACTAATAAATGTTTTAAAAGAGAAAAGCAAATATTAAAATTGTACCAAACTTCGCGAGGACGGGTGAGATGGATTTTCAAAAGCTAGGATTGTATAGCAATTGTCTTAATCTGTGAGGATATTATATGCATATTAATATTAGATATTATTTGTTTTTTTTGACGGCGATGAACTCTAAACGGACACGTCTTTAGCACACCCCCGACACTCCATACTAGCGAACAGATTTAATTGCCTATACTTACTCGCTTATCCATATCCGTTTGCGCGTGTGCATAAATTGATTTCTATCTAATCTATAAAATAATGTAGGGCTGCTGCAGCGTGCAAGCAAAGAATATATACTAATTCTACATATCGATCTCGGTCGTTGCGAGTAATCGCGCCGATCGAGCGAGTTGACGCTATACGTTAGCAACATAGCTGTTTATCTTTCTAGCCAATAGCGTCGATCGAATGACTATCTCGATAGCACGCTTGCGCAATTACTTTGTACTGGCGCACACGTCTTTATTATGTAATTGAAATGTAATCATATAAATAAATATTTTACACTGTAAATTTAATTGTGTGAAAGTGATTTGATAACGATAATATTATCAAATCACTTCTGACAATAATAATAAGATGGTATTTGAAAAAAAATGTACCTAGTATGGATCTTAAACCGAAATAAAATCTTGAGTAAAAATAAATTTTGTTTATTTGGAAATGTGGCCCTCTGAAATATTGTCTCTGAAAGCCGACACTATAAGGATACGTTTCCAAACACACCGCATTCAAACAAAAGAACGACTTTTAAGAACAGTTTGAAATTTAAAACTGCTTAGCGACATGTTTGTTGACACAAAATTATAGGTACTAACCAAATAAGTTGGAGATATCAAAACAAAATTATTTACTACAAATAAGAAAAGGGAGGCAATACAATTTTCTATCCTTAGTTATTTTATTTCTTCCTAAGCACTTGTACACAGGACAATAATGAACCGTTATATTGAATTATTGTAAATAGTTATCGATTAAGACTGAATTACATAAGTTAAACTTGACCAAACATCGCAATATTTAACAAATCACACGCGCATGCAGCAAGCAGCAACCTTGGAATGCGTACTCTTGATCGTACCCGTTATCTGCGTGTGACTGAACTGGCGGAGGAGGGAGGGGGGTGTGGTCGCTTCTTTACGCGGTAATAGTTAATATTCTTTGTCTTTAGTGAGAGTTTAAAACACGAGACGTCCTTTAGTAAATTTTCACCAACATTATAATGCGCAAATAAATAATTTGTAATCTTGTTTTTTTATAACGTGATGAATATACTAAACGGCTTTTAGTTTTATAATTTGACTATGTGAATGAATCAAAAATGAATGTGTTTATAGCATTTGTAAAACGGCACGCCACTCACTAAAATGTCATGTGGTTCTTCTTAAATATTAACGTATTCATTTTTTACGTCTTCATTCATTGCCGCGGAACGAGACAACCTTGAATAGTTTGTTGCTCTGTATTTTTTAGTAAAGTTTTTAGTACGTAAATAAAAGAAAATTATTTTGCTGTCCAGAACTTTATATCCAAGTATAAGCGATGTTAAAAGGAATTTTTCATGTTCAGATATAAAATAGATCTCTTACACACTATTGTGTGATCTAAATAAATGTGTATTCTCAATTTTGACAGTTATTTTCTGTTAAAAAACATAAGATTCAATGCTGTGTCTTAGTAAGTTATTCAGCGGGTTCCCGAAATTTTAATACTCTGTTCACATGAACTTAATTTATAGTGTAAACTACATTTTTCCGTGTTTTATCGACTTTCTTTTAATGTGAATATTACGCCCAGAAAGTGAGAATAGTTTGCCATACATTAAGAGAGCACACTTCAATGATACAGAAACAGTTTGAAAAGGAATGTGGTATCAGTCAAGCAGCAGAAAGCAAAATTATTAAGAAAAAAATAATTCCGGAACAGAGAGCGGGGAAGTTGAGCGGGTTAGAAAATGTAGAAGCAAGCGAAATATAACTCCCCAGGATGTAAGTTTTTCTATCAGAAATAGTGAGCATAAGCCTAGAAAATCCAGTTCTGACCTGCAACCACATTTAGATGGTGCTAAAGTCAATTTCCATAACTCCGAAGAGCGTAGAGCCATTCGACTATAAAAGAAGCAACCCCTAATTCAAAAATAATGAAGCAGAGGCAGATTTGAGCCAACAAATACGTCGGATGGAAAATGTTATTGCTTTCAAACGAGTCAGGCACTACGATGAAATTTGTCAGGAAAAGTGGAAATAAAAAAAACATAACGCAGCGCGTATCGATTAGACTTTCAAGAATATGTTTTGGGGATGCTATTTGCACGTGGAAAGTGGAGTTTTAGTCCCGATAGAAAGAAGAATGAACAGCCCAAAATATGAAAACTTACAGGATGGTATTTAACAAAAAACTTTCACGAATGCGCTGCAAACGGAAGTGCACATTCTTAGCAGGACTCATTTCGAAGCCACACACCAAAGTCAAATATTTTGAGGAAAAGGGCTTCTAGACTGGCCTGGAACTTTAACGGACTTGAATAAAAAAATTGTGGGTTATTCGCAAGGTTAGGTTGGTACGTAAAATGGTTTCAACAACTAAGACAAAGACGGTAGTCTCTTGTGATATATGGACATCAAAATCAAAGAAAACTGTCGAAAACTTACAGAATACATACCCAGTCTAATTCAGGCTGTTATTTTAGCTGAAGAATGGTATATTTGTTATTAATTTGTAATAATATGCCATATATCAATGAAAATATGAGGAATAAACGTATTAATTAGTCAAATTTTGTTTGAACCCATTACTTTTTCTCAAGTTTATTTATAAACAATATTGAATGTACTGTTAAATAGGAATACACCCGTCGAACTACCGATTGCCCAGAATCCAAAGGCGACGGAAGTATGAATTTAAAAGCTCGCTCGGCGCGAGCCTATATTGCTTACTATCTCGTGCGGCGATCTTTCGGCGGACCAACTATTGTTCCCCTCTGCGCGTCTACACCGCGCGCTGACCTTGATGGCTGTGTAACGTTCAATATGGTTACGCGGGCGCCCACACAATTTTTTATGTAAATATTTGCCTTCGCCAAAAGATGAGCGACATTATATTGTGTAATTTTTTTAAATTTTAAATTTCATTTACTTTTTTCGTCACGTTTAGTATTTTAAACGCATAGGGTATAGCATAAAAGGGATATTTGCGTTTGTAAAAATCGATTCGTTTTAAAAATCGATTCGTTTAAAAACATTGTAATATTGATTTAAAAAAAACTAATATAACATGAACTACATTAACTAAATAATTTTACAGATGATATCATAATGTAATGACAAAACTTACACTTTTTCAAACAAAATTATGTAGGTACTTTGGAAGGAGGAATGTCAACTCCTTGCTGAAGGGTAATTAAATGAGTACACATGCCATGACTCTGAAATTTAAAAAAAGTTAAGATAACATGAACTAAATCAATGAAATTTCTTTACAGATAATTTTATAATACGATAACGAAACTTATACTTTTTTAAAGGAAATTATGCATTCTGGACGGAGAAATGGCAACTCCTTGCTGTTTGTTTATTAAATGAGACACGAGCTATTTTGAAATAAAAAAAAAAAGAAATGTAACATGAACTACGTCAACGAAATAATTTTACAAGTAATGTTACAATACAATAACGAAACTTACACTTTTTTAAAGGAAATTATGCGTTCTAGACGGAGGAATGGCAACTCTTTGCTGTTTGTTTATTGAATGAGTACTCGAGCTATTTGAAAATTAAAAAAAAGTAATGTAACATGAACTACGTCAATGAAATAATTTTATAGGTAACGTTACAATACAATAACGAAACTTACAATTTTTTAAAGGAAATTATGCATTCTGGACGGAGTAATGGCAACTCCTTGCTGTTTATTTATTAAATGAGTACAAGAGCTATTTTAAAATAAAAAAAAACTAATGTAACATAAACTACGTCAACGAAATAATTTTACAGGTAATATTACAATACAATAACGAAACTTACAATTTTTTAAAGGAAATTATGCATTCTTGACGGAGTAATGGCAACTCCTTGCTGTTTGTTTATTAAATGAGTACAAAAGCTATTTTAAAATAAAAAAAAAATTAAACTAATATAACATGAGCTACGTCAACGAAATAATTTTACAGGTAATGTTACAATACAGTAACGAAACTTACAATTGTCTAAACAAATTTATTCCCTCTGGATGGAGGAATGGCAACTACTTACTGAATGGTTGTGAGTAATATTGCTGTTGAAAGTGAGAAAATTCACTTCTTGATAATTAAGGTAAAATGTTTTATTTTCTGCTTAAAATGAGAAATTATATAACAAATAAGAAAGATCTCATCCTTCATATCCGGTTCCCGCTACATCGCAATAATCATCTCTCTTAACGGTTCTATCATCTGACAGTGAGCAGCGCCAAGGACTAATTTCATTGTTTTTAGTAATTAAGAATAACTGCCGAATTCTAATCTACCAATGCGTACAATTCTAACTGTTAAGCTTCTGTAATTAAATATTATTAAATAAATAATATTATTTATATAAGATTTCATGGAGTATAAATGTGGTACAAACAAAAATAATTTTAAAACAATTCAAATATTTAACAAATCACATTAATTAATAAATGAAAATGGGAAATCGGTAATAAATTAATAAAATAATAATCAGTCTTCGCTGAATAGGGTTTAAATATAATTGTAAGTTTGATTACGATAATTTGATAAACATTTCAGGAAGTACATTTAAGTGTGTGCTAAATAAATAAAGAATTACTGAAAGGTTTATAGCACTAATAATTTTGAAGTAATGACATTAAAAATGTATAAAGTCATTAACATTCGATTTAAATTAATTATTTATGTTATAACAATGATGGTTGATTACTAAGATATTCTGTAACATTACGGTTACGAGATTAATGTGCCTGAAGAATAAAATTATATTTAATTACTCGTAAAAGATCACCGCAACGGCGTCAGACAAAGGCCGCAGAAAAGTTAATATATTTACTTCCTGGATATATGTGAATTATATTTTCACACATTACAGTTTCACATTAAAAGTAATTAATGAGCTAAGTATCCTTGAAGAGTTGAATCTAGCTGACTGCATAAAATATGCGGTCGGACGCAGCACGCGTGCCTAAAATTTAATAGTTTTTTTTCTCGTTTTCTGTTTGATGAACATTAATTACTCGCTAATGCAAGTGGGCATAGCTCAAGGTCAGTCGATGTGTCGCTATAAGACCTATTGCGATTTAAAATGTGGACGAGTTGAAACCGCTCCTTTATTCCGGATCTTCTCCTAATGCTTCAGGCCTTGCCTCTTAGAGATGTTTGACATTTAAACAGTCAATTTATTCATCCATTTAAATAGTCATTTGTTACGCCGGCATAGTTCGGATGGAATATTTACGATGTGCGTAACGCAAAATTTTATTGTACACGTACTACTCCGTGTATAATAAAGTTTTTATTAATGGCATTGTTTTAGAAAGATTTTATAGTATTTCTTAGTTTCTAAGAAAGTTTTGAAGAATATGAATGAAGTAAAACTTTATGTGCTTCTGTAGCGTTCATTGCATGTTAAGAAATAGAAGCGTAAAGGAAATTGAGACACGTTTAAAGCTACTGCAGCTATAAAGAGGAAGCACAGGGTGGCTAGAAACAGGACAACAGACGATAATCCTATGACTATAATAAATATATAAGTTGGTCAAAAAAAATTGTGTCTCAAATTTTAGATATATTGAGAGATGTTTCGTCTTAGTACCAATAAAATTGTAGTTTAAGTTTTATACATAGAAGTATAACAAACATTATCACTGTGTTACCATTAAAACTTTATTTATAAACAGAACTTTTTTTTCAAAGAGTAGAGTTATAAGTAAAGAATATAACCGAAGGCGTGCCCTCTATACACTAGACTAGTCCGAAAAATGACCAGGTCGACGAATCACCGTTGCCAGCACGGAAGTGTTGCGTTATGTCGGATTATAAAGAAGTTTCACTTCTAGTCAATATCGACATCTGTACATGCATTATAAAATGTTTCGGTGACATTTTAAAAATATCACTTATCCTAATTATGGCCCATTCCATAATATCACAGGAGGGATATCACTTAATAATAGAAAACTACCATTGATACTAAATCTTGGCGCTCACATTAGATTTGTGTACATATGAATCGCTCTGCATTTAATTAGCCCATGTCTAAGTATGCTTGGATATGGTTAAAGTTATGGCGCAGGGTACACGCAATACATATGGCTCAATTTTGTTTAACGCGAATAGCTACAGTATATTCTCTATTGTTAACAGAACAGAAGACTAACGTGTATTGACATTATTACAATAATATATTTAAAGTTGTCTTTAATATAAAATTACCCAAAAAGGTTTAGTATAGCTACATTATATATTCGATGGAAAATCCTTTTGAAGCTAAGAATTTCACAGAGTAAAAAATTTGTCATTTCAATTTCGTTTATTCCGTTGGACTATCATTTTGTTGCAGTACATTAATATAAAAATATAATTTGACTTACTCATACCACGAATTTACTCCAATTCTCAACTGAAAAGTTGTTTAAATTTACAATATTAATAAATTATACGAAATAGCTGTGTTTAAAATTTTAAGCATAAAGGGCTACAAGTTGAATAGCATTTGGCAGTGTATGGAAACCCTAGTACGCCGACTTGCAGTTGGCCGTGCAGCGTACACATTAGGGTAGTTGTTAGCTTTGTGTATATGCATATAAGGGTAGTTCTTTGGCTTTACGAAATATGAATGTTTTTGTAGAAAATAACGAAATTTATACAAATATATACTTGTTATGTTGTGTTGTCATTATGTAAAATTTTTAAAGTAGAAATCGATGGTAATCGAAAGTTAATCCCGCAATTTCCTTTATACTTCAAAATTGTCCCTAAAACGGTTAAAATTCTGAATGTTAGGATAGTAAAGAAGACATTTTATAACAAAAAAAATGTGAAATACAAACATCTTTTTTGCTGTTTTCTATTAATTTCATTCAGACAAATTTAATGTGATTCTCAAAAAAATTCATTTAAGCTAATAAACAAACCAACGAAAAACATACTTCTGTCTTACTCAGATGTTGCAAGCTAAAACCTGCTCAAAGAAAATTATTAGCTTAGTGAGCTCTCATCACCTATTGAATCCACTTTTTTGCATGCAACACGTAGATAGAGAAAGGGCGCGCACGTCCGTGTGGAGGTACGGGCGCGAGCAAATTGAGCGAGCATGAGTTTCGAGTCATATATTACCTGCATTGCGTTTGCTAATTGCATTCATCTAGTCGAGAAAAGACTCTGACGTGTCCGTCATTTATTGTGTACGTTGTGAGAAGTTAAGCCATCTAGAAAAGAAACGACGCTTAAAAAATAACTTTAATAAACGTAATATCACGAACCCTAAAAATATAATTTTAGATGATACCCGTAATTGTTTTTTGTTTAGGGCGGAGTAGAATATAAAGACTTTTACTGAATTTTAGTAGTTCTATAAGAATTGAAATAAGAAAACTTGTATCATCACAATCTATTACGTGGAAATTGACATGTAATACCTTTGTATTGTAAATTCTACTCATATTTTATGGATTATCTTTTTCATTGATTGCGACGTGAGACTCAAATATATTTAAGATTAGTATTGATTGGCAAGTCCTATTGATTTCCCTCTGGCTACGGTCTTAATCCTTGGGGTTAATAGTGATAAAAGCTTTATATTATAGTCATTTAAAATGAACGCACATTGAATGGATTAAAATTTTACATTCCTTTAAATTTAGGTATTGACAATGAGATGAAACTTCGTAACCAGGTTCTTCTACAATATTAGTATAAGAAATATGTGAGACGATTTTGTTCTTATCTGTCTATTACAAAGTAACAGAAAAAATATAAAAATATTAGAAAAAAAGGAATTTCTTACCAAACACAATATTTTTTTTATATGATGTAGATGTAAATCAGCCAATTTTAAATTAGATATATTTTTGCAAAACATTGAAAGTTGCTTAGTGCTTATTAAGATTGCGAAGTTACAATAATGTGCTGAAATTATTTATTTTATACACAGGCGGTTAATGAGTCGATTAGTAGAGATTTCGACATTAGTTTAGTTAAGTTTTGGCTGTCATTGCTTTGGAGGATGCGTTGCGTTGGGGAAGAAATCACACAATTTCTAGTGTCTGGACACTAGAAT
The DNA here is from genome assembly GCA_039881145.1 of Druceiella hillmani. Classification (NCBI taxonomy): domain Eukaryota; kingdom Metazoa; phylum Arthropoda; class Insecta; order Lepidoptera; family Hepialidae; genus Druceiella; species Druceiella hillmani. The sequence goes on along the minus strand of JAYKKI010000038.1, from coordinate 8,997,553 downwards.
TGTGTGGTTTCTTAATTTAACATTCCTGCAAATTCAGTAATTTCAAGTGTGGTCCGCTTATTTTAGCAATTGAACGCGAAGAGTATTTGCGTTGAAACTTTTGGATTTGTTAAAGCTCTGCAATGGCTTTGTTTATCAAAACAAAAAACATATTTTGTTTATGTACGTTAAAGCTAATGGCAATGTTGCTGAAGCTCGGAAAACTATCGGGAGCGATGTTATGACAGACAGAAACAGAGTATAGGTTAGTCGATGTGAAGAGTGTTTCATTATATCTAATCCCGTGTGCATAAAGGAAGATTGGATAACTCAGAGCCTAAAACTAGTAGAGGATATGATGGTAAGCTGGTTCGATGAAGGAATTCTATAAACTTTTGAAGACGACTGGGCTCGTCTTTCGAAAGTAGCTAAAAATCAAAATTTATCAAGTTTGAAAACGTAGCATAAAAAGGGAAATTCTTCTTTCTTTACACGAAAGTACAAGGACTCGAAAAAGAAGATCGGAAGGTATGTCTTTTTTTCTCCTTGTAATGTCAATATCCGGAAACTGGTTCTACGCGAAACTTATGCTTCGGACTGATGAATCTAAATTTTCAATAGTAGGAATCGTGAACGTGAGTGCGTATGTATTAAAAAATGATGCGTAATGAGTGCGTATGTATTTAAAAACAAGGGAACCCCATATGAAAAACAAATACGTTGTCACAGAAAATTCTTAGCGAATGTGTGAGTAGACAGTATTGACTGAAATTCTATTGGTTAACATTTCCCGATCCCAGAAAATTGAAAATAAAATAATTTTTGTAGAAAAATGTGCTTGAACTTATTGCGGGGTGTCTTAGAATTTGAAAGCAGTGACAAATATATATTATTTGATTACTCCAGCTCATTCGATATTACTGCCAAAGTGATAATTTAATTTACAAATGGTTTCAGCTGACAGCTGATATCGAGAGGATGGCTGGTTTCGAGAGGAGAGCTAATACCGTAACCTACCAGGCCCCCCGACCACACACATCTAATAGATTATTAAGCTCTGGGGGAGAATAGTTTTGCATGTAATAAATTTAGGATAGATAAATATCTAATGTTAAAATAAATGAAGCATTTGGAAAAAATTAAAGAATTTCAGTTCAAAGCAATAAATGATACGTGGGGACGTGCATCTGTTAGGCATCAAAGTGAACAATTTGAATATGTATATTATATAAATTAATTATTTGATATAAACATAGCTTTGTTTATATTTCTCACAAATAACCAAGAACTTATTTGCTTTCCTAAAATAATATTAGTATATCTGTTATTATATAATGGAGGTATTGTTTTACATTGTCAATAAACACAGGTAAAATGTAACGGGAGTCTTTATTCCATCATTTAAAGGAAAGAGTCACAATTTGCATACGTGATACACGGTTGGAAAGAGCTTTTTTAGAAGCGAATTTAACATAAAAGTTGTTAAAAAGTTTTCCTTCGCCTGAAAAACAATCTTTTTGTGATTTTTTTATTATACGTGAGCAAGTAAATAGCAATCACTAAATATAAGAAGTATTCACCACTACAGGTACAAAAATTAATTGCAGTATGTCTTAAACTGGACCAAATCAAAAAATAATATATTGTAGTTTATAAGATTAGTGCTTTTAAACAAAATTAATGTTAGGCTGTAATAAGATTGTTTAAGCCTAAAAGTTGATATGATTAAATGTAAGTGAACGTAATATCCGAAATTTGGCATTCAATTTTCCGCCAATGAAGCAATGTACATACACAGCGGCCATCGAAATACAGCCGTCCACTATTGGCAACGTACGTCCTAGTGAAGTTTTGCGGTGCGGAGTGATGAATTGTTATACGTGACCGAGAGAGTAATGTAGCACAGCGAATAAATCTTTACAAATCTTATGTTACAATGTCAGCTAAAGTGGTTGTCGTGTTGGCCTTCAACAAAGCGTGCGGATGTGTGCGCAGACTTTGTGCCGTCGTCAAAGCGACTGTCCTAATGGCGCGGTTGAAACGGTTCTAGCTTTAGTGAACACGTAAACTATAGCCAAGACACATGTTGAAACTGAATGCCATTTCAGTCGATATAGATTTGTATAATTGTGAACCTTTTGATGCGAACAAGTAACATTTCACACGTACATTCAGCAACTAAAGGTGAATGGAGTCCGTGCAAAGTTTGCTTTTTTTTTACAGAGACTTTACTTCGTCAACTCGCGTTTCTTACGACTGCAGTGAAGGCAAGTAATTGAATGAGAATTTAAACACTAACGCATGCGTGAATAAGCCATGCGACATTCATGGCGGTGCAGCCTGAAGAGCACAGCCTAGCGCTCATCGGGATCACGCTCTTTACAATTACTTGACCTCGCAACGCTGACGCGGAAAGTCCACATGTTCTAAAGCCGAGAGCTGTGATTAGCCGCTTTAAATTTAATTGATTAACTTTGTTTGAAGTATATAATCTGATAGGTCAAATTATCTCTATGTATATGTTACAAAGTTTCAAATATACATAATTCTCCACACTGAGTACTAACATTTCTAGTAAGTATTGCATATTACAAGTTTTATTAACTACTTTCATGTATCCACATATGCTCAATTTGTTTAAGGCCAATTCTACTAATTTAATTTTTTACTATATAATATTAATTTAATAATATTGGTACTAATTTAATTTTCTTCGGATACATACTTTTATATTGGATATTACTTCAGATATACCAATTGTTATATCTTGGAAGTTGGATTTCAGCTCACAGGATTGAAACATCTCAAAAGAAAGCCAACGTTTCATGGTATTTTCATTCAAATGCTGAAAGTGCTTCTCTTATCTTTTATGATTGGATAATAAAATAACACTAATGAAGCTAAACCGCAAATTTGATGGTAATTACATAGAAAAGTTCGCAGCGTACATGAAAAATTAAATACTCTAATCATGCTTTCTTCTAAATTCGTTAGAACGGAAAGCATAAGGAACATTTATTAAGTACAAGGGATTACTTATTGGTGTGCTTATTTTTGAGTATTACAAAATGTCCCGTTTTTCTTTAAGCTTCTATTTCCTAATATGCATACTTGCATTTCTGTTACTAATTTATCCGCTATCGCTAATCGCTATTAGTATAATTGACCCAATGTTCTACACATTACGCCTATAACGTTACGTTCATTATACGTTAATAACGTTCAATTTTTATTGCAATATTATATAGAATAATAAAATCAAGTTATTCACGCGGTATTCTTGAAAGTATCAAGACTTTAACTGCAATCGTGTGCTATTTTGTGCAGTCGTTTGCAATGAATCCGGATCGAACTCAGTTCTTTACTTTCCATGATGCTTTTTACGTCTTTATAAAGAAGAAAATGTAGAAAAGGTTAACTCGGTTTCTTTTTTAAAAATATATTTTGTTGTTGACACATGTAGCTGTTAGTTTTCATATTGAGCTTGCTTGAATGTAGTTTTAAATAAGGGGAAGGGGGTCGAAATTGGTCCTATGTTATTCAGAACGTTATTTGATTGTATTGATAAATCACTAAAAGAGCACCATTATATCGCTGTACTCGCATCTTCAATAATTCCTGTGATTTGATATTGTGGGCCTGCTTTATTTTTCGATTCGCGACGTTAAAGTTATGATCGAGAATTACATGGATAGTTCATGGCTAATTTCAGGTTCTAATGTGTTTCAGATTTTAAGGTTCTGAAGTTATTATTTTATTATTTTTGTTTTTATTGCGTTATTATTGCCTTTACATACCATATCATTAACTTGCTTAAAGCAATAAATGACACAAGTAAATGGTTTTCTCTAGGATGCATTTAAAAAAAGGCCGCAGTTTGAGAAAAAGTATTTAATAGTCGTATACTGATTAATATACTCTTAGTGATGTTGCGTATTGATGTGCAACAACTTTAAAAGTGCATGCGTCTATTATAAAAAACATTGGTATTATTCCAGCTGAAATTCGGATTTTATCCACTGACCAGGTCAGCTAACTACTAGTAGCTACTGAAGGTCTTCAACCACCGACACCCTAAAATATAAATAGATATATAATAAAATAACCACAGGGGAAATTACTTTTAGACTCATTTAATATTTCATACAATGAGCTCTAAGACACATTAAGGGACATTGATATCACAAACTTTTATTCTGGTTATCCTTAGATGGTATCATGAGAAGAGTTATGTAATATTAGTGTTATAAGTAAAACATTGATCTGACCTAAAACTGTATAAAACCACTACCAATATACATTACATCAGCAACAGCTTCTCGGCGTATCTCCAGTTTCGTCTGAAATTTCTGTTACTTCTGAATCAATGTTGTCCCGCACATATCGCAAATAGGAGTAAATTTTAAATCTTAGCCTATATCTTTTGGAATGCATATGTGAGATAGTCCGTAGTCGAAAAGAGAATTGTGTGTCTAGTTAAAAAATGTTCTAATTAATAATTTCTGTCTACTATTCTTTTGCCTTTTCACATATATTTTAATCGGCCTCATTTGTTTCTGTCTGTAAATTCAAAATGCGGCGTATAAATATGTGACAACTGAAATGTAAATAAGAACTTAATAAATAAAAAAGCGACTTCTTCAACACTTTTTAGAGCTTGCTTCCTCTGCTCTTCTCCAAAAAGGTGGCGAAGTAAACAATTTAGGATACATTTAATCTTAATAATCGAATTGAGTACCAACAACAAATATGACAATCAAAGGTTCGAGTAATTTTAGGGTCTGTCTGTTGTAAACTCACATGTTCTAGAATATAAATGTTCTTCTAATGAATCGTGACAAACTGTCGCAATAAGCCGACATTGTAGGGGTGACAAATACATTTGTTGCTTTCATTCGTGGATAATGCCTCTTAATCCGCTTCCTGACTTTATTTAAAATAAATAGGTATGATACATCGCATGTTAGATAATATTCGATATGCATTGTACTGTAATACTTTTGTAATTTTTAGGCGATTTTGGCGAGGTTCCATAAGAGAGTTAATCCGTAGTTCTTTTTTAATACTTTGTGTAATGGTTAATAATTATCACACAACGAAATTATAGTAACATAATGTTAAATTTACAAACAATTTTTAGTATTTTGTTAAATTAAGACGATTTTTTAATACCAATAATAATTTCCTCATGTTTAAGTGACGCTATTTTACAAAGATAAAAATAAATTTATCCATTTGTGATATAGTTTCTGGTTACATTTTCTTTGACATCAATATACGTATATGTTCACATATACGTGAATGATGCATATGAAGAGTGCGGTCATTTGAGACCTTTAATTAGACGGCGACAAGTGCTGGGCGTCATTACTACACATCTTTATTACTGAGGATTATGGCCAGGGCGTTATTGCTGTAGCAATATCAACTACATCTCATAACGAGAGAAGCAATATCATCTTTTCGTAAAATAAACATGGTGAGTTAAAACCTCCGGACATTTCGTTCATAATCCCGGACACTTAAATTATGAAAGGAGCTATAGTTGCGTTGAATTAGGCATGCATAACTTCGTTAGAAGTTTTAAACTATCAATAATAATAGCTTGAGATTTAATAGCATTAATCAAAAGAACTTTCTTTTTGGTCAATGGATAGGTTTTGTTGTGTATTCAAATTATCAAAGAGGTAAGGTTCGGATCATGAGTTGAGCATAATTGTATATATTTTCATATAGGATTATGTGATGGTTAGAAGAGTGGTGCTTTATAGAAAGTTAGTAAGTATAACAAATAACAATGACTAAAAAAATCCATTGATTTAATGTCCAATTCCAATTAAAAAATTTAAAGATTCAATTAGAAACTCGAAAGCTACCATGTTGAAAACATTACAGAAATTAAATATTACAAGGATAGGCCCTTTGGTGTCAAATCCTGATCAGATCACGCGTATAGGTGATCTAACCATTGTATCCTTATTTAGATCTGAGTTGTAGAGAGCGTAGTAAATATAAAAAATGTGTTATTAAATTGCTATGGCAAGCCGGCTGCTATGGGTCCCTGAATGCATGACACGATAATGGAAAATATTTTGGATGTAATTCCGTTCTCGACATATATTATTTCAACCTTAATATAAGGGCAAGCATCTGCACTGTAGGTGGCGAATACCTTATTCTGCATTGAATATTGGGCGATACGAGATTATTCTGCAGAGAGCGTTAAGTGTTCTTCTTAAGTTTTTTTCACGGGGTTTGATTTAGAAAGTGTTGAAAATTAAAAAAAAATATTTTATTGCTAAAAATAAATAATTTCTCAGTAATAAAGGACCATATCAAATCAAGTTGTGCATTATTTTCGCCTTATATTTTGGATAGGAATGAGAAAAAAAATCTACCAATTAACTTTATCTTATCTCTGTACCAATTAACTGATACACTTTAAAATCGGTTGAAGATTTGATCTAATGGACTACGGGTAAAATGGATTCTTTAAAGAAGGAGATTGATGACAATGGAATACTATAACAATTTTTTATTCACAGGTAAATAATATAAGTTATTGTAGAAATATTAAATATTTCAGTGACAGAAAAAGGTAATATGTAATTAAGTGAAAAAAAAATGCTTTCGTATTATTGTTGTTTATATAAAAATCAATTTTAATTTAATTTCGACAAGCAATCATTTTTGGATTATAAAAACGTCTGTTCGCTCGTTAAATATAGTGATAGCCGGTCGAACTTGGTTGTGTCACGTAATACCGTCAGATTTCAATCGCTAATAACTACGAGACTAATAATGCGTTAACAGCGATGAGCCCACAGCGGATAAAACATATCTGAACGTGTTTGTCGTAAAGTATTTGTTTTATCTGCGACGTCGACTGACTAGTGTAGGTGCACGCGCATGATTGTTGTGAATTGGCGTTGGGTAAAGTTATAAATTAGTGTAGCGTGAAAACGCGTTTAGTTGAATTAGGCGTTATATAAGATGATTTAGGCATTTATATAAGATGAATTAGGCATTATAAAGAGACTGCTTAGCACTATTAGAACCTAAAGTGAGATAATAAAAACATTCGCCGGAAAATAAGTAAAAATCGGTACTAAATGGAAAATTAGAAAAATAAATAAGGAGTCGGTCCATATGAATCGCAAATATGCAAATCAGAGGAAAGCTCGCGTCAAGAGGAATCCAAGAAGCGACGACAGAGTCGAATTTTTTTGTTTTATAAATAAATGGTCTAAATGATACCAACAAAAGAACAACCATCTTAATTAGTAGCGTTAATATGCCCTATTAAATTATATGCAACCTTCTATACAAGACATACTTCCAATAAAACAGACAGTTTAGTCAAAAATATTTGTATTTTCTTAGATTTCAAGTCAATAGACTATGAGTTAAATGGTAAATTAAACAACTGTTTTAATTTAATCTAACTTGTAATTTAAAAATGTCTCTATATAAATTGTATTAATGAAACTGACAAAGAAACATTATTATATTGTCTGTAAAGAATGGTCCAGAATTTCAAGACTTGAAAATAGGGGAAAAGGTTAGCAGGGCCCGGTGTTATGTGTACGGTTGCTTGAAACGTGAATTGAATTTTATAAAAACATTGTGCTTTGCTTGATTGAAAGGAACTGGACGATTGAAAAATAAGGAATGTTTGTTCAGAACGCTCTTCAAGGCTTAAATATCAATATAACTTAAACAAAAACCATATTGGGCTCATTGTCATTCCTGAAGTGTTATATGGCCGTGGTTAATTATAACAAATAGTGCTCGGAGGATTTCTTTAATCAATCCTCATAATGTTTTAATGTGTGGTCACGCTAAGTTTTGCACAAAATGAAAGGAAGGTTGCACCTAAGGTTACTAAACGTTGTATTTGTGCGGACATGGTTGGATTTTAAAACTGTCTTCTCCGCTCGGTTTCTGAAATTTTCCAGAAAATGTTATTCTTCACAAAAATAAACATTAAAGTGCTGCGGTAGCGATTTAAGCTGGGATTTACAAAATCCCACCACTTAGGACAGATATTAATAGACATAAGATAACAAATATAGGCGTAGAATCGCCGCTTGCGGTGTGCAACAAATTTATAGCCTGTTAGTAGTACCTTGATCCTAATTAATAATCCGATGTCATAATTAAAACGAAAATATGTGTTCAATATTTGTTTGGTAATCATTTTTATTTATTTTGTATTATTAAAATTACGCCAATACAACAATAATAGAAATTAGTGTTATTACAGTATTAATTAGGATTTATTCCATTGACTAGGGCTAGCTAACTAGAATGACTGTGTACTATTATTTTATTTTATAAATACGGCTTTATCGAGGAATTATTCTTTTGCCTTTTGACATGTTCTTTGATTGGTCTATTTGATTTCTGCCTCTAAATTAAAAACACGGCTTGAAAATGTAACTACTAAGTGTTATATAAGAATTTAAATACAAAAAAGTGATTCCTCTTTTATATGTACTTTACTTTCTATACTTTCCTTCCACTTTTCTAATACTTTCTAAAGCTGCTGACGCGCTTGCTTGCTTCCTTCGTCCTTTCCAAAATGCATGCCTCTAGTAATAAGCAACTTAGGATCTACTTAATATAAATAATTTAATTGACTACCAATGATAAATATAAAAATTAAAGGTCCAGTAATTTCAGAGCCAGCCAGTAATGCCACATATATAAAAATTGTAAAAGTAAACTTTTTTTAATTAAGTATGATTTGTGTTGAAACGTAAAATTGTCATATCAGCTTTTTAGTTGTCTCAGTTATGTTACCTCAGAGCCAACGGCTTTTACTTACTCTCGCGTGGTGCGTGAATAAATAAAAATGCTTACGCACATTTCCGAAACAATATTTTTGTGATCTGTTACTTTTGTTATTACCCTAAATATTTTTTTCATAAATAGTTTAATGTACAGTATTGTCAATTCTACAGTTTTATTAACCTAACTAATGTAATGCTGAAGTACGTTTGTTCGTCCTTTCACCTCACAATGACGCAAGAGATTGACGTGATGTTTTATACAAACATAGGTGAAGTGTCGGGTAATGATATAGGATACTTTTTATGACGGCAAAATTCTTGTCTCAAACTGAAAAAGTACACGAAGTGAATAAGGAAGCAGCGTCGCAACGGAGTAACGTGTCGACGTGATTTTGAATCGTTACATAGATGCAATATAAAGGATCAACAGAATAACTCAATTCAATCCTTAATTTAGAGTCCTACCTATACTAGTATAAATGCAAAAGTGTTTGTTTGACCTTTGTACACGTCACAGCTGAACAACATATCGACGTGACTTTTTGCCCAAAGATTTTTTCAACTAATATTAAAACCTTTTTTCAACTAATATTACAATTCCAACATATATTAAAATGCGAAAGTGTATTTATGTGTTCTTCTTTGATGCCGCAACGCTACTTTCAACCCGGGAAATTTCATCCCTACTGACATTATTACATTAAAAGGAAATATTTATATTTTCACACTCATTTGTGTTATAAAGTCACAAATAAAATGACCACGTGTGCAAGGCCGCGGATAAAAGTTAGTATTTATAAATGAAACGGTTTCTTCTTTTAGCCGTTTTGTATACAAATTGTGAATTAATTGATTTTATTCTGAAATATTAGTTTGAAATTAAAAAAAAGAGGACTGATGGCTTTTCATTCCTTTGCATATATTCGAAATTCAAATTAAACCAATAAACTAATAGCCGTAATAATTCCAATACTTCTTGAGAGATTACTTACTAAAATACCGCTGTAAAATATGTGAGGTAACAAGATGCATCACCATGCCAATTTCAAGCTTCTACATTGCATGGTTTCTGAGAAAATTAGTTGAGGGTATAGAAAAATGTAAATATGTTTGCTATTATACCTTCACAGGCATAAAAACGTGGTGATTATATATATATATATATATATATATATATATATATATATATATATATATAAGATCAATAAAGTGATATCTGCTGGAATTCTAAATGAAGGTTTAGTCTGTTTTTCCATATCGAAATCACATTACCACATATTCCCAGAATTCAGAGTAAACTTGGCAAAATGAAGTTTTTTCGTCAAAAATATATACACGCCCTTAATCACTTGCAATATTCGATCCACGTTTTGTATTGGTTTCATAATTGGTTTCATATAAATAGAGTTTTCTAAAGGTTTAGGCGTAAATAAAATGAATTTCTTAACTGACATTTATCCCAAAAACAACTCGTTACACAATCACTTTATTTGTGATTAAACGCGGCCGCGTTTGCGAATATTACCCGTATAAAACTACGTGCTTAAAAGTATTTAGCGACTTGCATTTTTCTGCATATTTCCGAAACAATACATCTGTTACCATTTTATTAGTTTTCGTTATCTGTATCTCACTGCAAAATCCGTGCCTATAATAAAAATGTATCCAACGTATTGTTATTTGCGGACTCCCGCTTATGAAAATGAAATAATTAGAATTTATTTGACTATAAACTTTTAAGCTTTGCTGTTGTTTTAACTTATTGCTAAGAAATTTGCAACTCAAGGTATAATTTACAACAAATCTTTCACAACATTCGTTTTTTTCGGAAAGCGAAATATTTTGAGTGATAGTGTACCTAACAAACAACGTGATCTCAACTTACCCTTCATAATATACAAACTGATTACTGGCAAAAACCACAGAGTAAGTGTTTGCAAATAAAACATACAAATTTACTATACGAGTAAATGAACTAAAAATGAGTAGGTAGGTATTTTAAAGTATTTAAAAAATTGGAATCAACATTATTTACAATAAGCAAATAAAACATTCCATTACCAAAATAGTAAAGTTCGCGCTCGTTTTGTTTCTTTACGTGTATTTTAACAAGTGTTTAAAATGTTTACAATGTTTAATAGTGAACACCAAAATGTCGAGCAGCTTCCCTGGTGCTAGTTCAAGGCTTTCTTCGAAATACCTAAGAATTGTTTCTTCTAATTTTGGCAATAATTCAAATTATCCTCGACCTTGTGCATGACTTGGCACCTGGACGACCCACAATCCAGTAATCGTTATGTAGCTTATATAATGGTTTTTCACGATAGTTTTCGGTGTACATCCGTCTAACGCTTAGTACGCTGTCACCACATATAGCTATAATTCTAACCATTTCTATATATTCGCGATTCATAAACTGCACCATTTTTCAGGAAACGATGCGCTAGCGCAGATGACACCCTGATGATGACATGTAACCCTGATGCGTACGCGTGCTATTATTTATATTAATGTGACCGTGACCGATTTACGTAGTGCGATGGCGGGCGTGGGATATAACGGGAATTGCAGGAGGTAGCGCGAGGGTTGGGCGGGGCGTTTCGCACGACTCGGGCGCCGCTTTCTTTTAATACGTGTTTTGTTTTCGATTTCCAGTGTTTGCTTATTTCTGTGATATGCAAAGCAAAATACGTTACTAAATTTCATGAAAAGGTCTTCAGTTTTTCAAACGTAGTCTTTTACGAACGAATAAAGACTTAACGTTCGAAAAACTTGTGACCTTTTCATGAAATGTTAAGGTCCTAGTTATCTATTGAATTGTATATTAATTTGCGGTTCATCTGCTTAAACATTGCAAGTGATTAAATCGCCACCAGTATATAGTTTTTATTTATGAGGAGTAAAAATGTTAATAACAAAAATAATCAGCACAAAAGTACTTTTTATTATCTTTTTTTGGTACATAAAGAACCTAAATATGAAATATATATTTTCTTACTTTTTTCGTAGTACAATCAAGTTATATAATACAATAATATTCAATAAATGTTAAATATAACAAAAAAATGAGTGAGAACTAAGCAGATTTTTCATACTTTTTGTGTCCAGAAATTTTATTAAGAACGATTCTATTGATTGCTTTACAAAACATATCAAATGTTATATTTTACGAATAGTACTGGACTAAGAGCAAAGTTTTGACTGATGATTCTGTACGTCGGTTATCCCCTTCTATCTCATGGTAGAAAAAAACATTTATTTATTTAGTACCCGTACATAAGGCGGACTTATTGCTACATAAGCAATCTCTTCCTGTCAACTATAACAATTGGTACTGAAATTTAGTTGGTAGATTGTAACAGATTTTACAATGCAAATTCTTTATAGTATATTTTTTTTTAATTAAAAAAAATACAGAAGTGTAAGTAAAACAAACTATTGACATGATTTGGGATGAGAAATACAGGAAAGGACAAGGGCACAAAGGAAAAGGTTTCAGGAGAGGCAGGACTTTTTCACTCGATCTTTGAAAATATTTAGGGACGTGATTTTCCTGATGTCAGGATCCAGGTGCTTCCAAATGTTTGCTGCTTGGACCGTGAAGGATTTTTTGTAATTGATACATTTTTTAGGATTTTTTGTAATTGAACATACCTCTTTTATTATTTATTAAGATTTTTTGTAATTGAACATACCTCTGTATGTTTAGGAATAAGTACCCTACTGAACTTTCAGATCGTAGCCCAAGGACGTGAGCAGACAAATTTTTAAATTTTCCACTAAGATGATTTGGGCTATGAAGATTTTTTAATATATGAAAAAAAGGTGTAAACATGTGAAGTTGGCGTCGATCACGGATCTTCAACCGTTTGAGAAGTGATCTGTATCCAGAAATATGATCTTATTTTCTGAGGTCGAATGCATAAATTTTGAAGACGTTCCAACTTGTACGAATATTCTTCATTAAGATCGGGATAGTACACATCCCCACAATCAATTAATGGTAATAAGAGTGTTTGACAAAGGTAGATTTTCATTTTAGTCGGTAGACAATTTTGAAGACGTTTCAAACAGTGTATCCTCACTAACGACTACTAACATCATTTACATGAGGGTGCTAACTAAGACTTTGATCGACCAGTTGGCCTAGGTTTTTAACAGTTGACGTATATGGTATTATTGTACTGTTTAGTACTAATTTCGATAAACTAGGTAGGATTACTTTAGAAGTCAGTATTTGACTAACTAATTATTTTACTAAGTAATTGATGATAGCTTGTGACTTACTTGGGTTAACCAAAAGACATGATGTTTGCTTGTGACTTACTTGGGTTAACCAAAAGATTTCATGACCCCACTGACCAGTTGACGCGAGATCTCGATTAAGAATGTGGATGGTTTTTGATAAGGAACGGATAGATTTGTAGATCCTCAGTATAGAGATGATAATTGCTAGACATATTTTTAACCATATCATCAGTAAATACTGAGGAAAGGAAAGAAGGGAGAACTCCACCTTGAGGTACACCAGCTGTAAGATCAGTCCACTCAGAATACGTATCTGACGACTTAACATATAGCCTGCGTCTATGGTGATATGAACTAAACTACTCAAGTGAATGTTGGGATGTATTAAGATATTTCAAGCGGGCAAGAAGAATATCGAAGTCAACAGAGTCGCGTCTAAAAATCCTTACCCATAGCTTATAGAGAAATCAATTAATGATACGTTTTCCTGTTATAAATAAGTTTGAAACTACTCGATATAGACGAACTGATGCAAGAGTTTCTTTGTATTCATCTTTGCCCTTCTTTGAAATAACAAATTGAAATTTTCAAAGTTCTTCAAAGGCTTTATCCGCTTTGCAAATTCGAATTGCTCAAGTTAGCGAATTGCTTTGTAAGCAATTCGCTAACTTTAAAGACGTGCAATTTGACTTTGCTCGTACACACAATACTCTATTCACAGATTAGGGGATTCTTAGGAATGTCCAATACAGAATTGTTTTTCTTTTATTTCTTGAATGCTTGTTAGGAAAATCATTAGGAAGTGTAAGAAAATTAAATATACTTCGCTTAACTCGTCATCAAAAAAAGTTTTGTATAGTTACGAGTACTCCGGGTATAGTCATAAAATACTATTTCGACAGCTCGCAGATATTCATAATTGTTTCGATGGCTGAGAATAAGCTTAGCCAGCTTGTTCTACTATGTAGTTATATCTTCCGCTAATTAACGTCGACAACTCAAGTTTCTTTCAACGCTTTATAGCGTGCATGCGGGAAAATAATTAAAAATCATCATTACTAAATATTCTGGGTCTGTCTTAAGAATATTACTTTCATATTGAATATAATAATGCAAAATATGCGCCGAACACTCAATTTGTACTTTTCTAATATAATCTTGAAAATACATTTTTTTTCCAAAAAGTCGTCGCTTTACAAACGTTTTTATTTATTTATTGATTTAATTATCTACGTATTTTAATCTGAATTCTAATTTACAACTGAAACGTATGGCGGTCTTATTTCTATAAGAGCAATCTCTTACAGCCAACCAAAATATCCGTCTAGTCTTGCTCGAAGAGTAGCCGGGCTATATATATAGCCGGCGTATACCATGCTATGAAAGGCCTTATGACTTGTTATCAACCCAACATACCATGGCGACGACTATTTTAATTATTTTAGTTAATATATTATCAGTTCCGTTGGGCATATTTAACACGTTCAACAATTTATATAGAATGTCTTCTTGCAAATTAAAAATTTGTATCAGAATAGGGAACATCTTTTCTGAGATACTTGACATTTTTTTGCGAAATTTTTGTCTGTTCAGTGTTTTTATATGTTAATAAAGAAATTACGGAATTAATGAAATAATTACTTCAGTGTTCGTTCTAGCACAGGAAGTACAATTTGCAGCATTGGAATCGGGAGAAAGTCAGTCCAACACACGACAGGCGCGGTTCGTAGATTTATATTTTAATGTGTGAAAATAGAGTGCCACTACGGCCGATGGTTTTGCTATGTTTCTAGAAATGTGTTATTGAAATAGAGAATGAATTTTCGCATTGCTAGAAACGCATAAAGGTTCTTTTGTGTTTGTTAGTTTAAATATGTTACGCACACAATTCGTTCTACTCTATTCCGTCAAATCGAGCACTATGCGGTCGGTACACGCACACACAATTTTAATACTGTACAAGATGCGGGGCTTTCGTTTGGCAATGAAAATGTCAGGACTTTTTTTCTATGGCAACTCTAGTTGCACTGGGATAGTTCGCTTAATGAAAAATTCTAAAACATGTAATGGGCAATATACTATTTTCAATTCATTGTTTTTACAATCGCTTTATCACTTGTCCTCGATCTTACAATGTCTCTTTTTTCTAACAATTTGTAACTAAAAAAAAATTTAATTACTTTGCAAATATTTTTTTGGGCAGTTAATTTATCAAAATAAGTTCAACTAGCAAAACGTTTCACTTTTCAAATCAACATTTTCCATTTATGTCTTCAAAAAATATGTTGAATATTTTTTGTCTACAATATTTTTAAAGCTTCTCTTTCACGCGAAATTTCGTTAACTCTAGTCGAGAATAACGATGGATCTTTAAGCGATATGAGATAATATACAAATCTTACATTCCCCATTACGCACGTGATCTAGTAGTACCAGCCGAAACGACAGTATTCAATCCCAATATTGATATATGTGGAACAAAGAGTTTTATGCGATTCAAACGACGGTTGACATGTCAGTGTTAACAAATGTGGGAACCATTTTAACGCAGATAATACTTTCTGGGTTAAATTGAATTCGAACCCACGCCCCTCTCACGATTCGAGCGCTTATAAAACTGCGCTGCGTCAATAATGACAGTGGCAATAATAGGTCACTGACTGATTAATATCGAGGTGTAATATTTGAAAACAGTCAGCTTATCGCAAGAATTTGGTAATTCATCAAACGACGCGACGTAGCGAACTTCCGCACAGCGGCGCGCCGCTTCGTGCGTGTGCGGCGCGACGGTGATGAATGTATGCAAGTATATCAGTTTCTTACCTATTACTGAACTAGTAACTAGGTACGTTATGTCGGCAGATTGCGAACACAGTAAAGCAAAGCGCGTACCGCGTCTGCACTCTGAATATTTATAAGGCTGGATTGTTATTAGCCGTAGTTCCGGCAATTGCGGGTCACTGCCTTTCCAGTCGGATGAGATATGCACGGAAGGACCGCGAACGCATAAGTATAGTGATGCTATTGGATATCATATAAAAACTACCTGTTCATTTCCACGTTCATATCAATATATTATTGACAGTATTTCTGAATAATTAATTAACAATGCACCATAATCAGATTAATTTTTAACCCGATTACTTAAGGAGAAAATAAATGTAGGAACAGACCGTTTATTGATTAAATTTGCATTCGTGTTTTTATATGAGTATTTTGTTATCTATTTGAATATAAATTATCGCAATTTACATTGCAGATGTCCGAGTCATTTTCATTCACTGATTGTATTATTCTTGTACAGAGATGCGCGTGATCTGGCATGTCTGCTCTATGATTATAGTCTAGCATGTACCACGATATCTTTTCCCGCTCTTGAGTATAACAACTGTTTGAGCGAAGGCTATAATTGAACAGCAATATTTGTCTTTCCCAAACTGTATTTTATATTGTAACGATAAGCTTGTTTTCTCAAGATTCATCGTTCAATGCGTGGCTTCGATTTGGGTCGAAATAAAATTGAAAATTTATGATCAGTAGTTAGAACACTTTTCCGAAAAGAAATACTTTAAAATTTTCGGTTGACCAGACCAAAGCAAAAGCTTTTTTTTTGTTTATCTTTGCCCATGTTCTCAGTTTGTCAAAGTCCAGTTTAAAAGTAAACAGTACTTATATGGTTTTTCTCGTCGGTCTGGACAAAAATAGTCCCGTACTTGAACTTTGTCCTATAATTATTTTACTTTTAGTTATATTTTTTCCTCTATCGGTGTGGTTTACGCCTGTGTGGCTGTGAAATTGGTGTAGGTTTTTTGTGAACGGTCTACGGGAATTTCTGCTAATATGATTTTTACAATATCTAATTTTAAAACTCTAATAAAAATCAAACAGTGTTGGAGCCCGACCTTTTCATTCCTTCATATTATTATGGATTCAAACACAATATTTAATAATTTGTAATTTACTAATGATACATGAACGACATTGCATTCAATAGAGGATTGATCAAAATATGACTTAAATACTTATTAGCATTGTAGTGAAGTCATCGGATCATGTAATCGCACTATAAAATTTGTTCATAAAATAGGAGACAGCACATATTAATTTAATCCATCTCCAGATTTCCTTATGCAAGCGTGTCGATTAGGATGTCATTTATATTGTTTTTTTGTTCTTCATAAAATCATTAAAATACATTTATTTAATATTGGTTTTCAAGAAGCTTAATATGTAATTCTAAATTAAATATCAACTTCGGAATTATGGAAATTTTGTAAAAATTACGAAATGAATTGTTATATTATAATATATCATGTTCATATATTTATTTATTAATATATGGGTAATAAACATTAGAAGAATTATAAAAAAACGTAATAGAAAGAAAGCTTTAGAGATGGGGAATTCAAAGACACCGAATGTTCAATGGACTCAGGATTGTTCAATGGACTGAGTGGGAACACCTCAAAGTTGAGGCATTCCCCCGCCAAAGTGAATAAAAACTTGGTAAAATTTGTACGTGCCACATGATGAGACGTAGAATATATCATACTGATACTGAACTACGTTTTACGTACTTTTTCTGACTTTATTTTAGAAGAAAATAATTAATTTACGTTTCCAGCAGCTACTTAAGTTTCATCTTTCAATAGGTTCAACTAGCTAATCTAGCACATCTATTTGATATTTATTAGCCTCACTGTACATCAACCGTGAAGAATGTAGCGACCTGAATAGGTGTTTAGTTTTATTTTGACCGTTCTCAATAAGGCAATGAAATAAAATAACCAAATTTAATGAATAAATAACAATTATATCATATAAATAAATGGAAATTCTTGACGAATTTCCAAAGTAATTGAGGTATATTTGTATTACAATAGACGATGTTCAATTTAGTGGAGGTATACTTATACCAATTTCCAATTCAATGGTGGTCCATGACCATTTTTTACTTCCATACACACGTATCTACTAATAATATTGCTGCCAATTTATAATGTATAACACAACAACTATAGCTTTTGGCTACAAAATTTACTTTTGTTTTAACTGTTCTCAATTTAACGGCGGTGGTTAAATCAACCTACCTATTAATAACCTTATCGAAAGAATGGTAATTGACATTAACTACCTTCAAACTAAACATTGGCTAGCATTCAAGTTATTATAATATGAACAGGTTTGCCAACTTTCCTATTTCCTAGGAATGGACATATTTGGAAATTATGAAGTTGGGGCACATGGGGTATTTATTATGTTCCTTATAAGATAAAACCTAAGTAGTATTCTGATTGTTTCCGAATATCTTCTTTGTTTTCGAACACCATTTTTTTCTAAAGGAAAACAACCAGAAAAGATACAGCAGCTCATATATTTTAAATTTTCTAATAACAACTAATATTGAAACAAAACATTTATATTATTTTTAAACATATTTTAAAGGAATACTTCTTTTGCAGACTTCATATTTTTCATAAGTTTTTTCTTTGCAAAATTACAAAATTCTCTGCAAGTTATACTGTAACCACAATATATGAAAGTTCAAGGCTTTAATTATTTCCACTTTTAGTCAGTTTCTTTCATCGGTTCAAATATTTTTCATATCACCGAAAATACTTTCCACAAACATATTTCAAACTGGCCCAGTATATGTGTGTTGAACATTTTTCAATAAAATGTATGCAACTTGAGAGATGAAAGACGTCCAAATATTAGCACATAATCCGGGTTGAAAAACTTTTGTTCTCGAACTGGATTTTTTTGTGTTTTTGTGTTTGAAAGAACAATGTTTAAATCGGATATTTCAAAAAACTTGACGCCATTGCATAAACATAGAAAATGTTTATCAAGTTTTGCAATTTTGATTGCACTTTAAAATTATAAAGATTCTTCTAATAACAAAGGTGCCTTGTAAACTAAGTTTTCGCCAAAATCGAACTATTTAGTTAGGTATATCAAAACTTGTTATACACGTCATTACCAATTTTTTCTTTCATGGAACGAGAATGTATAGAGTTTAGTTAGTTTGAAAAAGATGAAAGCCATAATATTTTTTGACACTGTCGGTTAACTCGGTTTTTTGTTTCCAAAATATATTGTAAATTTATGCTACCTTTTTGTCATCAGACTCCATCGGGTACAAAATGTAAATACGTTTCCAGAAAAATTAATGTCACCAGCGAATTATTCGCTGTTATATATAATTAATTCATTAACTTCAAATTCTCTCTACTCAAAAAACACTTTTCAGTCCAGCCCAATTATGCAGAAGTCTATCGATTACCAGAAGTGAAGTACTAAACCTTGTTTCCCACAGAAAGAGAACCCACACCGCAAAAGGGTTCTCTTTCGGTTTCTACGCATTCAAAAATATCGTAAACTTTTATCGCCACTGACTCAACATCATTAGACGACATTTTTAATAATGTTATATCATATTATACAGGATGTGCGTTAAACAATGTCCTGCTACTAAATCTCTTCTATTAAAAGAGTTTTCCCAATTTGCGAAATCTACGATTTATTTTTTAAAAAATTCACTGAGCAATTACCAGCGTCATAACCTACTACATTATTCAAATTCAATCCGTCATTTTCAATGTATTTTCTTAGATCATTTGCAATTCCAGTGAAAGTTTCGTAGTGATCTTGACAGAAAACTTTGAGAACAGTTCGATTAGCTAATTGTTAGAGAAAAAATAACTTAAAATATCTTTTATTGGATGTATTGCAAGCAATCGATACCGTTGATTTTTTTATTTCCTTATATTATTGTAGCTGTTTAGAATAACAGAAGAAAATAAAAAATGTGCGGTGTTAATACGTTATCCACTATCAGCTCAACTTTTGTGCAAAAGTTTTTTAGTATCTTTGCGCTATATTGGAATCTAGAAGTAACTGTGGAAGTAATTTATTACCTCAGTCCTGAGATAAAAACTATGGATAAGCTTAACTCCGCGGTACGTCAATAAAAGCTCTGATAAGGAATTCATTACTTCTTTTTAGTTCAAATTTTTTAGGAGTATGTAAAGATCACTTTTAGACGTAAATTTTGTTTTTTTACGTAACCTTCTATATTCGTATGATGCTTCATTGCCTTTATGTTCTCAAAGTATTTTTATACGTTTTATAATATACGTTGCACTCATTTTCCTTACCCGACCAAATTTTGAACTCGTCGTTTGGCAGACAATCACTCATCTCCAAAAATATAATAAGATTTTCGTATTTTCTTTGGTATCTCACTCATTTTTAAGCACAAAGTAATAAAACAATTTAATATATTTAGAAAAGAATAAACCAATTGGCTATTTGGTAAATTATTGCGGTTTCATTGAACGGCGTGGCGGCGGGTTGATAAGGCAAGAATGTACATGCATAACAATCAACACTCACGAGCGAGATGTGGTGCGGTGAATCGTCCGTAGTTTGTATTTGTTGTTAAAGTTTATGTGTAGGCGTATTATAACAACTATTCTGGCAACAACAGTGTGATTTTTATTAATTCGAAATAAGCAGTATAATAAGAATTTGAACGCATGTAGAGAACCAGACACTGACAGATGGCGTCAAAATCGGACGATTGCCAATCCATATATCTACATATTAATATGTTAAGAGAAAACTTTGTACCCCTTTTTAAGCATATAGCGCGCATGGAGGAATGTGAGTTTTGGCTTAGTTAAAGTTTATATATAGAAGGAGTGCAAAAAGCTAAAATTTATATGTATGTATATATATATATATATATATATATATATATATATATATATATATATATATATATATATATATTACAAATACATTAAAAGATTCACTGTTTACATTCATACTGTCAATGTCAAATACATGATGGTCTTTGGTCAAACAGAGGCATATAGTAGATATTTTGTCGCTAAAGAATTTTAAAATGTTCGATTGACTGGATGAGTTTCGAGCTGTGAATATTGTGTGATTTCAAATGTACCTTTTTCTGTGGATTGTATGTTAAGGAAAAAAGGCGTTTATTTTATATTTTCTGTAACGGATATCTGTGTTTTATATATTAGCGAAATATAGCTTAAAAAAAAATTTTGTGAATTGTGTCTGAATTGACTTACTCTCGCCTGCTTATTAGTTTGTTCAACAAAGTGAGTAGGCATATATATTACGGTACGGTATTTCGACCACTTGGCGACCACTACTAAGTGATTAAAATATTTGATTCAATCTTAAATATAACATATAGGTTTACGTTCTAATTTAAACTTATACGCACGTACTTATTATATGTGTTCAAAAATTAGGATGTATTTAGTTTTTGGAATAATTTATCCAGTCATATTCGTTGAAAACATTAATTCCTTTAACTTAATATCACTTTCTTAATAATTTAGATAAGTGGAACTTTATGTTGTCCTTTGTTTACATTTTTCCATACTAAATTATTTATTCGTTTATATTATATTTTGTTTACAAGTCAACAAGTTATAAATAGGCATAGACGCATGGCCGAAGTAAAATGTTGTTTTGAAATTACAGAGAATAACGCTCAACTAGTTGAAGCCTGTAGGCAACCCCCAGAGTAGCTTTATAAAGGCGGACAATTGACCGAGTGCAATTGCGGCGGTTGTGTAGGTCCGAATGTCAGAGTAATAAATTATTTGTAAATTAATGGAGTCACGTCACTATTAGGCTTGACGGTCATCTTTTTCCAAACTACAATATTTACCGGCCTGCAAACCCAAAAGAGATTTTAAATTGATTCTCTTTTCAAATGATATTTGTGCATATGATAATAATTTTTAATTCCCTTTTTTGGTGGTTTAATGCCACATTCATCCAATTCTTGTCGCCACTCGTGCGTCCGCAGCGCATTGAGTCGCCAGTATGCACTGTGTGTACGTAAATACATCCATTCCCGCCTGTAGTTCTCGTGTGAGCGATGTTGTCGACCTTACTTCCTCGAGACAGTGTATTCCATCTAT
This sequence comes from Druceiella hillmani, assembly GCA_039881145.1. Taxonomy (NCBI): domain Eukaryota; kingdom Metazoa; phylum Arthropoda; class Insecta; order Lepidoptera; family Hepialidae; genus Druceiella; species Druceiella hillmani. Next base: position 8,975,562 of record JAYKKI010000038.1, on the reverse strand, counting down.
TCTCATTTACCACAGACACATAACTTTGCCCTATGATGTTTATGTGCAGATATGAACGTTGGGAACAATGCGATGTTTGCGGTTACTTCATAAAAGTTTTTGTGGAGGTAAATTGATGACTTTGTTCTAATTTGTTCTAAACTAAAACTACGAACAGGCAATTCTAAGTTTTATCATTTTTACCCACCGCTAGTGATTATATTAATTAGAAAAGTATCTATACAACAATCAATGATTTCATACATTCTGCATTCCAGTTGTGGGAAGTATAAATAAATTAAGTACTCAATTTGTCACTGACTGAATTGTCCGTGTTCAATTAAGGCGCCAACTTATTTTTACACTTTGACATTCTGGAATAGCTGTCAATATGAAAAACTTGCTAAGTTTAAACAAACAATATTAAATTTAAAATATATTTTACCTTGTCGTTGTAGCTTTTTAAACATAAGTTCGAAATTGAAAATGAACTTTATAAAATTGTAGATTTCAATCATTTTTGTTGACTGAATAGTCCAAATAGATAATGGCACATTTCTTCACCTAAATATATTTGGTGCGATTCAATTTACGGTTGCGCATCCTCGAATACTAGACATGGTCATAAATATTAATTAACTCTGTATTGTCGCTTACATGTGCAAGGGGATATGGTTTTTGAGGGCCTTGTTCTCTGAAATATCTACTTAATTATTATCCATCATTTATCCAAAAAATGAAAAGAAAACTAGAAAAATGTTTAAACCTGAATTGATATGCTTTCTCATTAAATTATATTCAGTATTATAGTCATAAAAAAGTATGTATTTTTATCGATTAGAACTTTTTCGGACTGACGTATAGCGGTAATTACAGAATGACACTTGCATAGTGAGACGCGATGTCTCGATTATATGGCTGTGTGCCAAAGTGCTCCTTGCGAAATAATTTTTTTCTAATTTACATTATAAATGAAATCTAAGTAAAATATGTGACATCGTATGTGTCAAGAGATTAAAATTCACAATATCAAGTAATATTTAGATCAATGTACGATATATATGTATACATATATATATATATATATGGTCAGCCTTGTTTTAAAATGGTTGTCCCGTAAAAATACGTCTGTAAAAAGGTCCATGTTCCTCTGTAAAGTAAAAAGAAATGAGATAAAAGCAGAAAAGTTCTTGCAGAGTTTTTGATAGAGAAGTGTTGATTAGTGAGTTATCTAGATTTACTGAATATTATATCTTACCGCAGCATCAAACTGGCCATGTTAAATTCTTATCCCTTTATTGCTTTGCCATATGATAAGACACTATTAGAATATAAAACCATTAAAATTTTCTTTTCACATAACGATAAATATCTGAAAACTATTCCCAAGTTCAATGTCGTGATAGATATATTGCGTTGGCCACTGAATAGTAAGTATTTCGAAAAAAAAAAACTTTTGGAACTTTCTCAGTTTATTGTAACTAATCATGAATGATCTATCTCATTGTCGATCACCAATCTTCATACATTTGATACGAAATTAATAGTATTAAAATAAATAAACTAACAGGTTTTTAATTGAAAAATTCGTCTTTGACCTCTGAGACGGTTCTTATTATGAAAGTTTCTTTCACCCAAAGCATGATTTAATAGCCTAACTAGGCAAAAGTTGTACGGCGTCAGATCTGGCGAATAAGAGGATGTCAAATCATTTCCCATCTCAATTCCTATAACTTTAATCTAATAAACTTTTGCAATGTAATTATATAATATCATGTAGATAAGAGCAAGAAGTTTTTCACAATATATTGTTCCATTAATAACCAATCAAACACACAAACATATTTTTATATCAAATTACCTATTTCCTTTGGGCAAACCACTGGAACTCACGAAAAATACTTCTCTTCCTTTGTGAAAAGGTTTTACTGATCCTGATGCTGATCACCCTGAGCCTGATCCTGATGAACGCTATGCTTTTGAGGTTTAGCCTGACTTGTGTAAATGTTTCTTTACTGTACTGTGAGAGCATTTAATTTGAGTATCATGAGCTACTCTCTAATTGCTGTAGCTTGTGCTGTAGAATGACCAGATTGAAATCTATAAAGCAAGCAGTGACACACATGAATTTTAACGCTGTCCATATTTTATTGATGCTAACTTGTCAACTGCTAGCTATAAACGACGTCGAATATACGTAACCCTAGAATTTTCTCCAATTTTTTCGAAAACTCTTTATATTTTTAACACCAATTACTTCTTAGCTAATCTGATAATATTCGATAAATGCAACCGCACAGCTCTAACTCACTCATCTATCTGCACCACTTTAGTGAAGTACGGCAAGAACTTAGCAGCTTTTATATTTTTAAAAAGAAATTTGGCCATTTTAGACTAATGTATTGGATGAATTTATTTTTATTGAGCATTTTTAGGGTCTAATGACTAATAATTTTAACCTGTTGCTACAGGCATAATAATGTTAATCTTTAATATAGTTTTTTTTTTAATTTTTCCTTTTGATTTTCACTTAATTTCTTCGATTTTTGCAACAATTGGTTACATTGCTCATCCACGATCTTTACTGACAGTTTTTAAATTCTGTGGAAGGCAAATCCTTTTTGTAGGCTCTTCTTAATCTGTTATATTCCACATTAACCAACTTTTGCGCCATAATGTTAGTATGATATAAGTTAATTAAAGGGCAAATCAAGCATCTTTACCCTAGACAACGCGACTTAAACTTGGTCATACGTGAAATAAGTGAATCTAATGTCAATTAAAACATTGTTGAAACTAAACAATAACAAGATGTTCTTATATATAGAGTGTATACCACACATTTAAAGTATCGTGTTCAATCGTTGTAGGATCCATTGATAATCTCAAACTTAGTTTTAACAGAATACAATTCGTGCACCAAGTCCTGGTTGAAGTTTTAATGGTCATATTTTTATTTTTTCCTTTGTCACCTAGATAACATTTAATATTCTCCTGTAAATAGATTTATACTGGCGTAAAACGTTATCATGCTCGCAAAGGTTACTCCTGAGTGTACAGGCTACCAGTATCATCATCAAATCGGCCCCTTAGTAAACAGTTGACATAAATTTCAAACGCATATGATCAGTTGATATACTGATTCATAATTAGTCATCTGGATAATGACGCGTGTATAAAACTTCGGCGTTAGGACAAAATTAACCATCTTCTTTATAGGTGTAAACCTGAAGCTCTTCCCAGTGATCCATTATAGTAGCACAATATTTAATTTGACTCTACTAGTGTACTCAATACTTACCCAGAATACAACGCGCAACTACATCGTACAACACAGGCTAAGAAATAGCATGAAATAAAGACGAAAACGTCGAAACATTCCCTACATAGCTCCGCGCATACGCGATGGTGCGGTCGGCGGCGGTTAGCCTACTGACTAGGTGATGATATTAAAATAAATATTTAGGTTCTTTATTTGTTGCCTAAAAGTTTCCCTTTGAATATTTTTGAGTGTTAATTATTGAAATACATACGGTGCTCGTGTACTTTATCGGTACATCAGTTGACCTTATTGCGCACTTAATTGTTCTCAAATGGAAATAATGACGTCATTTACAACAGCGGCTCTACGACTTGGAATCGTTTACCCCTACATTCTTCATTATCGAGGTAGGTACTTGAATCTATATTTAACTGAAGGTTAAATAGACATAAACGGGAGTGGATGATTAATGCCAAGTGTCACCTCGAGGAACGATCGATCAAATAACGAGACCGACAATTATCCCAACCTCAATACTATATCAGTATGGCGGGATAATTTTCAATATCGTTATTGTTTTCCAATTACTTTTAAAACTAAATTGGTGTTTCAAAGCGAAAGTGTTAATTTTGAAAATCAAATTTCTTAAATATAATAAATAACAGGAAGATGTATATAAAGAAATAGTCTATATATAGTAATGTAAAATGAAACCAGGGAATTAAATGAACAAAATTTACAAAGCAAGAAACGAAACCAGCTACGGTTTTCATAGTTTATGTAACCACGAGATATTAAACGAATCTATAATCATGAATATGTAAATATAAATGTATTTGTTTTTTGTAACTTTCCTTAGAACCGCAACTCTTATGCCATTACATTATAGATCCGTAGAAACCTACTATGTATATACATTTTATAAGTACACTGAAATAAATGTTATCCATAGGAGGATCCGTAGAAACCGTACGTAGTTTATAGCTTTTAGTTTATATACACAAACATGATAGATGCACAGAAATAAATTTTCTCTACTCCTAACGTATAAATTTCTCTTATTCCTCTATTGTCACCCTAAACACTACAAACGTTTCAAATTTCTAGTTTTTCGGGAAGCGACGTATAGGTTTTTATCAAAGAAATGACAGGATCATAAAAAGATGATTTGTTAGAGAGTAAGTTAGAGAGATATATACACTATGGAAATGACTTTTTCATGTCAAATATCTACTACTATTGATACATATTTCAAATTTGGAATAAATTATAACCGGATATTCCTCTCTAGATATACTTAGAATCAGGGTTGCAGTGTTCGGTAATGGGGCTCAGAGCTTGGTGGTGCTTCCAAATGTGTCATTAATTAATGCTTCTAGAAGCTATCAGCCATATATACAATTAGTTGCATTACACGCTTACTTACTTTTCTGTCATTTTCAAGCAGCTGATCTATTGGAGTGATGGTTAAATTAAATATACAGGTTCATTACTGTTGATTTTTACTATTTTAATTTTTTATCGGAATGTTTCTTGCAGTAAATCATGTTACAAAACAACAACTGATTCATTTCAGTCATCCAAATATTTCGTGTTATTGTGTTTTGTAGCCAAATATTTGGTAACAATGTCTATTGTTTATTTAACGTCAACGTATCGTTGAAAGAATATGTTATGATTTTTCCAATAAGTCAAGTGTATAATGGAACGTATAAATCAAAATGACATGCTTAAAATATATGTTCCAACCGTGAGTCGGGCAGGTGTCGCGCGCACCTTTGTCAACAAGTCCGTTGTTGGTGTGTTTCGGCGCCATTGGTTCAGTTGGAAGCAATAAAACTTTGTATGGGGCGACGTGATAGTCGTCATCTAACAACTATTTGTCTGTACGTGATGCGAACGGATCCGATGTCATCCATCCGGCGCCTCAAACACATTCACGCCTTACAGCACGTTGAAAGAAATACTTTTAAGTTTGTAGTTATGTATAAAAAGTATACTTAAAACCACCAATTTGAAAATTATATCATCTTAAAACTAATGTAAGACATGAAAATTTTAAATGGACGGAAAATTAATCCTACTCCTATTTTATTGACATCAAGCCAAGTCTGGGAATACTTTTTTCGGATCATTACCAATACTGACTAATGTTTTGTTTTCGGGCGAATTTACATTTTTCACGAAAAACTTTCGTATTTGCCAACTTTATTCTAAACTCTGGGAATATGTAGTATAATGATTTTGATATGGAAAAAAATAAAATTTATTTATAATGAATTATTATATTTATAATTTATATTCATTTATAATTCCAGCAAACCACTTTCTATTAGTTTCATATATTTATTTGATGAAAATCGGCTTTTTGCAACTCATTGATTGCCAAAATCGTCAAGAGGATTCATTCCATACAATTATACTTTAATTTGAAATGCAAAAAAGCACTAAAATGCTCATTTCTTCTTCTTTAAATTTTTGACCGCCACGATTTTTACTACTCCGTATTGATACACCACTTTCTTAAAATCACGTAATTTAGCGCGCTGCGCTGAATAATGAAAATATAATTATATTTGTTTTGTATCGATGACAGATTGTCGATGACAGTTATTATTATGTTGAAGTGAACTTGAAATGAAATGATTTATCATAATAATCATGCACTATAGTACTTACGGCCGACATAGATGAATATTGGTAAACAAAATCGTTTCTTCACAAGACATTTAGCGCTAAAGCAATGTCATGAACTCGTTTTCGTGACATTACTTTAGCTCCAAATATCTTGTGAAGAAACGATTTTATTTAACAATATTCGTACGAACTCTTTTTCGCAACATTACTTTCCAGCCATGCCTACCTTCATTTTAACAAGAATACAAAATACATGCCACGAGGCCTCAACAAGACAAATTAAATTTTACACCATTTAAAAAAATATTTTCTTTCGCTATTATTTTGTAGTTATCTGCTACGTAATACAATTTTTTTAATCAGAACTTTAACAACAATCCACACCAAAATAAAGAAATCGAGTGCGTGTTGGACTCGCATCCTGAGCTGTCCGTATCAATATTACCAAATGTAAATTGCCAAATAGTTTTCATAGAAAATTCAAGTAATAAAGCGTTAACCAGATAAACTTTATCCAAATCAGTCTATTACTTTTTAAATTATTCAATTTTAAAGATTTCGGACGGACGAATTGTGACGATGTTACAAGTGTTCCCGTAAGCAACAATAATTAACATTCTGTTTGTCATACGTAAATGCTTTTCAAATTTCATCAACTCTTTATGTAAGGAAAAAATAAAGTCTTGTAAAACAATACTTTCTCACCGTGGTTTCTCCTTGAGGAACTGTAATTTGCTAAACCTAACAGTTCTTGTTTAAGGGTCTAGTCTACTGATATTTTTGACTTTTAAATATAATAATTTGATGTACATAGTTCCCAGTGGCATAATAAAATATAAAAATAAACAAAATATATTGATTTGATTTCTAAACTAACGATCAGTGAAAGTTTCCGTAAAATGTGTCTGACAGATTTTCCGTAACGAGGTAACAAACAGCATACATATATACAATAGCACCCTGTTAACATATCGTAATGTGTTACTTTAAATTTTAAACTAAGTATCAGTGAAAATTCCATTAAAATCAGTTCAGTCATCGCATGATGCGAGAACATATCGATAAATAGACAATTGGATAAAAATTTTAATTTTTTGTTTTGAAATTCATGCTTATATTAAATAGGCAATTAAGAAATGTCCAACGTACAGAAACAGGCTCGTTACTATTTTAATATAAGTGTATATTGTCAACTAGTTTAAACCTTCCCCTACTATTATAGTCTGATTAGACTTAAACAGAATATATGTATTTACACGAATATATTAAGAACTGTAAAAATTCAATCGTTTTTAAGCTTTACTTGCAAGTAAGCTCAGATGTTAATGGTATTATTTTCAATTAGTTGGTAATTACTTTATTTCTAATTACTATTTTATATAAAGCATATTATATTACACTAATATAATGTGTATGTGGTACCTGCAGTTAAAATATTAAAAGAACATTTGGAAAGATTCTCAAAAAAATCACAAGTCAATTTCAATTAATACTGAATAAATTTTTCGTTAATTTTGCAGAAATTCATTATTCACAATTATATGAAACTACGTGATGTAGTATTATTTCTACTTTCTATAAATTCTTTACAACGACCTAGGTTTCGTTGTATTACATCTTCAGGTGGGATATTATCAACAGGTGGAATATTAGGATCTTTGTTAATATCCCACCTGAAGATGATGTAATACAACGAAACCTAGTTCGTGGTAAAGAACTTAAAGAAGGTAGTTCATTTAATACCATTAAAACATGAACTTACCATGATATTCCTTGAAACGAAATATCCACAGTGTCACACTCTGTACAAATGTAGCAATTGTATGTAATGTAGTAATTGAGCACACACTTTGCCTATTAACTTGCCAATTTCAATTAATCTGGCATATATTTAATGGAATGTTATGCTGACAGTCAAATGGAATTAACTGTGGTAGAAGGGAAGGTGTAGGCTCGCTACACGACAGATACTTTTCGAAAGATTGCTTAATGATATTAAGTTGAAAAGTTCCAAAACTATCCTTCTTATCTTCATTTATAAATTTATATATACAAAAATAAGTTCACAATGTGAAGAGAAAACTTCTAATATCATTTAATGGTATTAAATACGAATACATTGGATGACACTAAGCATCCCGTCACTATGATCGACCGTCCCCATATTTTTATTTTAAATAATTATGCATTCGGGCTTCATTATTGGCAGTTCCTTATTTCTATTTTCTTTATTACTTGGCCCAAACTCAACTGAATGTACTGTCGAAAGCATATTTCACGTTTCTTTTATCTTGCCATTTCATAGCCTTTAACGGGTAACTGTAAGGTACGTCAGTTTCGTTTTTTCTTATTTTCTTGAACTCTGGCATACATTTTCACTGAGTTTCCCCTACTTTCACCGTTCCACAATTATGTATTTTATTTTCATGCAAATGCTTGAGTAATTTTATATCAGTGTAATAAATGTCTACGAAATGTTTCTGGTTCTTATTGTAATAATTATTAAGCAAATAAATTACAATTACAACAGAATTAACATACGTTTGTAACGAAACTATTTGTATACCAGTTCCAGTATAGCAAAAAAAATCCATTATGATGCCCGTTTGTACATCGCACAAAACAAATAATTTTATGAATGGCATATATTTTTTAAATTTAAGGTGTCTCTTAAAAGTGTCAATGCTTTCAGCTAGATCTAATTTTTGGAATGGAATAAAAGTTCATTTGAATTTATGTTTAACATACTTAATTAAATGATACACTTTTTGCAATCTTTGTGCATATGGACTTTTTGAAGTCCCCGTTGGCCTTGACTTCGAAAAATGTAGCACCCATAAATCATGGAATAACTCATAATCTTCCCGAAAATAGACGCAGCTAAAGACGGGTCTGTGGACCAATATTCCTCGGTGGTTGGTAGATGTTGCTAGTCATCAGCATAGTAATAACAAAGAAAACATACAATTCTTCAAACGCAACATCAGACCAAAATTGTAGCAGAGAACGTCTTCTTATGTCGATATTAAAAACATATGGTGATATAGCTTAGTATATTTCGCAATGTCGGACATGATGATTCGGTCAATGAAATATTCGAATATTTCTAATTTAGTTGATTCATTATTTATTAAAACATTTGAATTTAGTTCGGCGGTAGTAATATTAATTTCTTCAATTTGCATGTCAAATTCAGTTTAACTCTATTGAATGTCACCACTATCAACTTGTTGACTAAATCGTCTAAAATCCTTGTCTAAATCGTCATCACTCGCACTAAGGTCTTCTTCATCATCCAAGTCTTGCAAAATGTTTATTATTAGTTTCACTTATGTCAGACATGTTTTGTTAAAGGTAACAATTAGAGGTGAGTGTAATAAAACTAAGAAGGTAAATGTTTTAGCAAGCCAATTAAATTATACCATTTTTTCAAGGTAGATATAACATTATTATCATATAGTAAAACATTTATAGGTATATGTAGATATAACATTATTACCATATAGTATCGTTCGACTCAAGTAATTGTCATTACTTGTCTGACATTGGTTGTTTGCCTCACTCTGTTGTTGTATGACTTCTCGTAAAAAGCGCAAAGTTCTCCAACTAGAACCAAGGTACTCCGAATATTCTACTTAAGAGACCCGAAGCACAGACGATTTCATAGATTTATGTATACATGCCAATTTGTCCATGAACATTATCCTGAGTAGATCAGAAGCAGAGACGAGGTCGTAAGTATAAATCTATTTAAACTTGTGAGGAGGGCGAGTTCACGGGTTTAAATTGAAGTATAAATTAGTATTATAATAATTAGTTGGAATGAGGTATCAAAAGAAGAAAAAGTAGTCTATATCATTTCACGGTACACCAACTATCTCTCACGTATCTATATCGTCACTATATCATATACATAGTTCAGTTGTGACGGGAAAAAAGTGGGAACAAGCACTCTTTTACATTTATAATATTATGGGCAGGACTCTAAATTAAGGATCAAACTGAGTGTATCTATTGCTCCTTTGTGTTGCGTATGTAACGATTCAAAAAATCACGTGGTTCCGTTGTTCCGTTGCAACGTTGCTTTCCTATTCATTTTGTATACTTTTTCAGTTTCAAATAATAATTTTGTCGTAATGAAAAGTATTCTATATCATTTCAAGCCTCTTCAGCTATATTTATGAATAAAATCACGTCACGTGCCTTTTTTTCATGTCACACTGCTGTTGCCTTTGCGAAAAACCGTTGAAAAAAGGCAAAAAAACATACTTTAGCCTTACAATAGTTAGGATAATAAAACTGTAGAATTGGCCTGTCAGTACGTTGGACATATTTACGAAAAGAATATTTAGGGTGACATAACAAATGTAACAGAATACAAAAATATTGTTTTTGAAATGTGCGCTGGAGCAAAAAAGGTCTGTAGTATGGCAACATATCGCTCTGTATACACTGTAATAGCGTTTCCTCTTTGATCTTTATAAAACATATTGACCAATAATGCCTCTTGCTGATAAAGCTGCCCATACAGTAACATTGGGTGGATGCAGGGGTTTTTGATACTTCGATTTCGGATTAGTGTCACTCCAATATCTGCAGTTTTGTCTGGTTACATGTCCATTTGGGTGAAAGTGGGTTTCGTCTGAAAACAAAATGTTAAAGCTGGCGAACCTCTCTAGCATTTCGTTAGCAAACTGCAGCCTGTGAGCATAATCTTGAGGCTTTAACTGCTGAAACATTTGGATTTTGCACAGATGCAAATGTAAATCCTTGTGTAGAATTCGGTTTAAAGATGTTTTGGATACGTTTAAGACGCTAGACCCCTTTCGAGTAGAGAGTCCAGGTTGTTCATGAACAGACGCTCTAACACGCTCTATGTTTTTGGGATCCTGTGATGTTTTAGGTCGGCCAGATCATGGTTTATCTATTGTTGAACCAGTTTATTCAAAGAACTGGACCCATTTTTTAATCGACGGAGCTTTATTTTTATGCCGTATATTGTAATGAGCGCAAAATTTTCGTTGTGCTCGAGTCGAAGAATTAGCAAAGATGATCTTTGATAATAGCCCACCTGAAGATGTTGTAATACAAGGAAACCTAGGTCGTGGTAAAGAACTTAAAGAAAGTAGAAATAATACTACATCACGTAGTTTCATTTATTTGTAGAGTTTGTAAATTTTATTAACTTCAGTTTTAAATGACAATATCACTGACTGAAATTAATTAAACTGAAATTTTGACTATTTAAGTATCAGGGCCGTAGCGGATTGGTAGTGAGATTTATTACTGAACAAGAATTACTGAGCCAATTGTTTGCTTCACCGGAGGTTTTGTTAGTAGCCCGCTTAGTAAAGCTGATTATTTGTATGATTTGATATTGAGCACCTTATTATTTGTATTGAGCAAGGTACAGTTTAAAAGTGGGCAAAAGGTTATACGTGAGCATAATTGAAAATTGTTTGGAGATTCTTCTAGACGAAGATAATATAAAATTACTGAAATCGAAAATTCTGACGATGAGTTATTTATATTGTGGTAGTTTTTGTAAATTATTAAAATATTTTATTTAAAGTCATTTTATTAAAAAAATAAAATGATTATAAATCGTCACAAATGTTCGATTTTTTGTTTAAAAATAATGTTATTTTGTATTTTTTAAATGTAGAGGTTAAAATTTTATTTGAGTGAAAAATAAGTTTATTTTTTGCTGAAGAAGAAAGCTTTTGAGAAAGTTCAAACTTTATGTGTTTTATTTTAAGTTTTACATTTTGTAAACGAAAGTATAGTACGTGGTGGGGGATGGAAGTTGAAGGGAGATGAAAGGAGGGGGAAAGAAGTGAGCATAATTCTCGATCTCGTCATTTGATCGATCGCTTTGTGCCGTAACACTTGGCATTATCAGCCACTTAGGTTTATATGATCTATTTAACTTTCAATTAAATCTTGATTCAGGATCCACTTCAGTGATGAAGACATCGGTGATGAGGAAATTATGAAGAAATCGACTGCTAATAACTTTATTGTTTCCATCCTAAATCCATTCGGGAATCGAGTCACAATAAGGCCAGTTGACTTGAAACATTTTCCCATACTTTACGAATGTTTATATTCGTGAAACTAGAGAGCGAGCGTAAATAAAGTGGAATAAATAAGAGAAACACGCGAGGCGGCGCCGCCCACGCGTCGTACATCATAACGCGTAATGTGGAGCGCGCATGAAGCCGAGCATTGTTTATACGAGTCTTCGTATCGTGTTCGCATTGTGCTTTATTGTCGGCGGGAAGTAGTCAGGAATGTCGACTTCTGCTACTAACACAAATTAAGATATCGGCTTGCCAGCCTTACAAAAAATAAACACGGCGACAGTGCAGCAGCCAAGTACGATCGTCAACATACTACTCGAACGGCCGCGTTCGCTACGGAACCACCGAATCAGATTGACAATCCGAATGAGGAAAGTCTTTCTGAATGGACTATCAATAGAAAACGGATCGTTGGATTGACGGCCATGATTGATCTATATATGGATTTCCTCAAATCAGATGTGGGGAGAGTGTCATGATGGGGCGTATCGTTCCAGTTGTCAGTTTAGCGCCAACTTTGGTCGAGCTGTCACCATAAATAAATAATATTTCACACCGTGTACATATTTAATTTTAACAAAAGCTAATTTACCATATAAGTGTGCGTTATAGCTTACGCAGTTTGTTTTGCAAAGGATGAACGTGTTTTTGCATTGTGTGGTTGGCCCTACTAACTCTGATTACGTGAAGGCGATATTAAAAATATTCATGGGAAGCTTAGAAACTCCCCATAATAATGGAACAATGGGTTAACACAGTACTCAAACTTATTCAAAGAGAACGGAATAATGGGTTAGCACAGTACTCAAACTTATTCAAAGAGAACGGAATAATGGGTTAGCACAGTACTCAAACTTATTCAAAGAGAACGGAAGAATGGAACAATGGGTTAGTACAGTACTCAAACTTATTCAAAGAGAACGGAAGAATGGAACAATGGGTTAGCACAGTACTCAAACTTATTCAAAGAGAACGGAAGAATGGAACAATGGGTTAGCACAGTACTCAAACTTATTCAAAGAGAACGGAAGAATGGAACAATGGGTTAGCACAGTACTCAAACTTATTCAAAGAGAACGGAAGAATGGAACAATGGGTTAGCACAGTACTCAAACTTATTCAAAGAGAACGAACGAGAGCTTAAAAAAGTTATTAACCATAAACACACAACGAAGTAAAACCGGACGCGTTACGTACGTAACGGTGTGGAAAAAATAAATACTTTGCAAACGAATCGTAACAGAGAATTTAAAAAAATATAATATTTAAGATGACGGGCTGTTTGCCAGAAGACGTTATAAAAGCTTACTTTATCGATTAAACAAAAAAGCCCACTTTTTCGTTTCATAAACGTTTTGGTTTAGTAGAAAAAAATTGTAACATGTGCAGATTTACAATTTTATATAAAGAAAAAATATTTGAATGTCTTTCTATTTAGAACTAACTAGCTGTCGGTCATGGTTTCACTCGCATGAAATTCGGAAAAAAACATTTTTTTCTCTCTTACGTTGTTTTTGGTTATAAATTATTACCATAAAAATTTAATTGCAATATCTCCAGTAGATTGGCGCATAAATAACATACAGACAGATAAAAGTTCTGAAAGTTTTTACGACTTCTATTATCATTCTGTACGCTAAATCAGTCATTCTTTTTAAAATATTTTCCATGTACAGATTTATTCTGTTACAGTTTTACTAAACGAGTATGTATAGATTATTTTTTGTTCCAACGAGCGTATTCATTTCAACATATTCTCATATTATTCTTTTAGAATGTTAAAAACGAGTCACGTCCAACTCTGAATGTCTGTATGTCCAACGAACTGGATCATATTGCTGATACTTCGTGTTAGCATTGCTTAAACTTTCAAATAAAGACGTACAATACATTATCATAAAATTAAAAAGCTTAATTACAATACAAGTAAACGCAAGAAGAAAGTTGACAAAGTACGGTTAATTAATGCAAAGCAAATTAACTTTCATTTAAAATATAATGAAATCGATTAAGTAAATTTAATAAACTTACTAATACATCTGCAAAACTGATGACTGTTTTAATTGATAACTACTTTTGCAAGATTTTATTAAGAATATCTACGTTGTAGAATATGTCAGATAAACCTAACGCTCAACTAATATATTATGAAATAAAAATATATCGTTCCCAAAAAACAAAAATATACATTAGTATCATAATATCACGTCGCATATGTAAGTCGCGTAGTCATCATGTCGTGTTATATCGACATCTAATTATTTTTTATTATTCTTAAAAAATTATTATATCGAAATTTCCCACTTTCCCACGGTATACTTAAGAACAAAATTGACAATGTAGGGTAAATTAATCCTGAATATTGAAATTGATTAATTAAACTTAATAAATTTCCTAATAAATGTGACAAAGCCCAAATGACTATTTTAATTACTATCTATTTTTGCAAGATTATATTAAGAAACTGTATGTTGTAGAATATGTCATACAAACGCAATGTACAACTATTTTATGAAGTAAAAATATATCGTTCCCAAAAAACAAATTTGTGCACTAATATCATATCACGTCGCATCTATAAGTCTACAACTTAATTATATCGAAATTTCCCACTTTCCCACGGTATACAATTGTCCACCAATCTGATCGTGGTTACACCAGATTGTGATATGTTTGTGATGAAATGAGTAAAAATAAAATTATTGAAGTGTGCCATCGTATTGTAATGTTATTGAATTTATTTGTCTTGTTATCGTAATTGAGGCGTATAAGTGTAATATCTGTTATATTTCCATAACTGTACAATTAACCCAACGGAAAGTTTAGGTCTTTTAATGATTCGACTCAGAAACTTGATTTTTTTATATAAATATTTTATTATCATTAATAATGCTTGTATATTTCTTCGTCTTCCAAATATTCTTTAAAATTATTCATATTTTCTATGGTTAAAATATATATATATATATATATATATATATATATATATATATATATATATATATATATATTATATATATATACACATACATACTCGTATAGTTATTTGTTATAAGTAAATTTCTTTGCTTTATATTCTGACAATATTGAATGAATTATGTTTTACCGTTATTATTCATGGATTGATGCTAACATGAGTTCGAATGTTTAAAGATGAAATTAATTGGACTGTATTATGTCAGCCAGTCCAAAAAATACATGCGATTAATTGGACTTTATTATGTCAGCCAGTCCAAAAAATACATGCGATTAATTGGACTTTATTAGGTCAGCCAGTCCAAAAAATACATGCGATTAATTGGACTGTATTATGTCAGCCAATGACGTCACATTAATAATACATGCGATTATTGCTTTAAAAGTGTCAAACCTTCAAAGAAGAAATAATTGTTTCGTTTTCAGTACAAGCATTTTTTTATATACTTGCTTTCTTTGATTCTATACTTATGTCATAGTTCGTGCGTGTGTACTACTTTTTGTCATATTTTTTGTTTTATTATATGTGGGTATGATATATATTTATATATATACACATATATATATATATATATATATATATATATATATATATTTATATATATTTATATATATTTATATATATATATATATATATATATATATATATATATATATATATTTTAGTAGGACGTAATTTTTCAGTATTGCATTGAAAATTATTAATGTACGGTGTATTGAAAGGAGGAGTTTAGTATAATTGATTGATAAAATAATAGGTCATAAACCAAACGTAATAGAAAAAAATATTTAATTTACATTTAGAAATTGACTCGCGTCTGCTTCGAGTCACCAAAGAAAGTATCCTTAAACAAGATTGGTAGCATAATGATAATAATGTTCATAAACGAAGAAGTATTTTTAAGATAAATAAAAATATCTGTTCACTGTACAAATTGACCAAAGATGTTGACATTAAAAGAGGATCATAACGTACGTTCTTCCATTACGACCTCATTTCATTGTAATATTTTTTATTGATTACTAGTAATAATTTAAAAAATTATCGTGTATTGTGATTGCGCAATTCAAAATTTAGCAATTTCAAATATAGCGTGAACTCAATAATACACTTTAAATACGGCGGGGGTAACGATTGAAAACTGTCTTTTTATTTATGTTCCGATTATAACATTCGTTTTATTTTTTTCTTATTTTTATAGTATCTACAATGGATTCACCGTTTGAAAAATACTATGGCAAAATTTTAAACATTTTCATTAAAAAAGACATATGTGTACGAACTTTGCAAATTATGTTAAATATGAAATAAAGTTTCCCGATAATCCGATACTTCCGAACGTCAAATAAACCACGAAATAAAATAGCGTGTCAGGTATGTCAAGCGGACGACAATGTGTTACATGAAATGCAATCATTATTACGTTTCTTAGAATGCTCCCCAAACATGCTTTTGTTTGTAAATCAGCCATTGCCGGAAGCGTTCTCAAGTGACATAGGTGCGACTTTAGTATTATTTTTACTAAATGAAAACAAATATATTATATCAAGTTGTTATTATCAACAGGATTCTACAAGAAATCTTTGCGAAAGATGTCACTAAATGCGGTACGTCGTTATAAACAAGTTTGTAATAAGTGGTTTTCACATAAGGAGATATTTCAGATAAGGCGATTATGGGACACAACCAGGACTTGTATATTAATTTTCGCCTTTACAACCAGAACATTGTTATAACCAATGTCGTTAAAAGCAATTTCTTCTGTTTTAGCAACGGAAAGCATTTTCAAAGTGGTTTATGTTAACATAGTGCTAGGTATGATTTAGGCACGTTTATTAAAATTATTTCTGTAAGTCGTTAATTGTCTTAAGTTTTGATAATTTCATCAAGGATATTTCCACGCCTTTAACAATAATAACCACAAGTACGAATAAGATCAAGCAACGCACCTGAAAAGAAACATTGCAAACTCGTTTGGCTCAGTCAATGCAGAAATAAGTTATAGTTAACCTGCAACAATCTGGTTGGCTGTAAGAGATTCCTCTCGTAGCAATAATTCATATGTATCAATTAGGTACATTAAAGTGCATAAATAAATAAATATATGCTTCAGTATAATACAAAGTTTTATTTTCATCAGTCACCGCCCGAGCAGCACTCAAACCGTATGCGAGCTGCATTTAAGTTCTTATTATACTAACAGCGTTTATTCAGTCGGTATAAAGACTGTAGAAGTGCTTATAGCGACCGTATAAACGTAAATTAAGCCCAAAATTAAACATATTAAGAATTAAACAATTTCGCTTTATCGAGGCTACATAGTGGTGCACGAGCAATGAAAAAGCTGTTTAAAATCTGCTTTGACGCTGTTAGTAGATATAAAAGGAAACCTCGGCTCTACAAATATAATCTTATAAGTACATTGTAACGGTAATAGTTTTTGAAGATAACATTAATTACGGCGGTATTATGGTTTAAAGTCAAATTGCTATAATAAATAAATACTAATAATGTACTAATATTTATTATATATTATTATATTACTAGTAATTATAGTAATAAATCAATCAAAACTGATATTTAAGATACAATTTTCACCGATCGTGAAATTGTATTAATTATGTTATAAATTTGTTTTTAAATATTCAACAACGGCGATAACTTATTAAACAGCCTAAATGATATTTGAAAGGTATTGTAATCTAAATCGATGTAAAAGATAAGTTACGGATTCATTTAATCGGCCATTGCCTTGTATTCAGCTTTTGAATAGGATTTTTTTTATAATTTAGGTGATTTAACAGGTTTTTTGAACATCTTGTATTGCCTGAAAAATAAAAAATGTAGTAAATGAACACATTAAATTAAAAGATACTTACAAGATGTGAGAAACCCTTTGTATAAATTAATTATTTATTCTATCAATAGTTATATATTATATAGTTTATGTAAAAATATGAGTTTCCTCTTGGAATTACTTTTGAAAGTAAAAGCGCAAAAGAATTTTAGTTCATACAGTGACCACTATAACGATGGGACTATCGAATTTACACAGTCGAAACAAATTTTAAATTGTTTTTTTTAACTATGCATGTAAATAAATAAGTACGCAATCCCCTAAAGCACGGTAAGTAGTAAATAATTTGAGTAACCCTATCCAGTGTGGTCGTCTTTCTATTGTTTGTTTACGACCGAACAACACACCGATAACGGGCTACACATTCATCCAACTCCACCCACGCTCCTTAATCGATATCGACTTGATCGCATTGGTACAAACCAAAGATCTACTATTCTTGTAGTATTACAACACCCTCCTGGATATAAGCCATAAAACGAATGACTTTACAAGAGTGAGTTTTAGAACGAAGTTCGCTTATACCATGGTATACTACAAGTAACAAATATACATTTCTTTACTCGTGGACGGTATATAAAAGTATTGAGTGATACCGTAATAACGCTTTAAGCTGTAATAAGTTAGTCGGTAATCAAATGCTCAATACGGTCTTTACATAGCTTTCACGATAATTCAGCTTGAAGCGTTATAAAATACTTAAAGCTAGATAGTAGTATCTTTATATCCTGTTTAACATCATGAAGAGTTTAACTCTTATCCGGTCTTTATACAGTTTGAACTTTATAATAACTCACAAACCGCTCTTTTAAAGTCATAAGCGTCGCCTGACACTTTGTACATTTTTAATAGAACTCAACGTTCTTAACGGGTTCGAATTTGACGTTGAAAACGTTTGCTTGTCGCTACTTAGTCTGAGGATATTCCCTTAATTACTTTCTGAGTAATAGCAACTCAATTTATGATTATTTATATCGTTATGATCATATCCATGTTGAATTGAAAATTCTGTGTATGTAGATCTGGCTATTTGTTTTATCTGCGCAGAGAATTTGGGACATTCTTGTTTTTTACCGCCAGTTTGAGTCATGTCTATTCTTATTTTGAAAAAATGTTTATCTTTTCATGACTATCTGTTATTTTATATGATTTTTAAATTATGATAGATTCTGGCAATAAATTCAGCGTTGAAGTATTACTTAATTTATTCTGAGATTTCGGAAGGGTAACAAAAAATAAACACCTCGGTCATAAAAATATATTATTATTTTTTATATGACCGTAAACACTCAAATGCAATATTTTAATTAAACTAGAAAACAGATACTTTCTTTAGAGCAATACAATATTGTTGTATTTATATTAAATAAAATAAAAATTGGTTTCCTGAGTCACATTTCCTACTCTAAGAAGAGCAATCTTCTGAATACTGTTGCAATCACAAACTAAATTATGTAAAAATATAGACAAACAGTTTTAGTACAAAATATTAATTAATTTTAGAACATAATTTTACTTAATACCTCGAAAAGTAAAGCGCTAGACTACTTTGACTTTCATTGATATGAGGGTCAAGCTTGCGACAGAGTGGTAATAAACTAGTAAACGACTAAGAAGAAGACAATAGGTAGTCTACTTGAGACCCTAACTTAACTTTATAATTGTTTTTTTAAATTATAATAAGGACATGCGTGATTAAAATTACAATGAGACAGCAACAAAAATGTCTATTATTTATATTAATAATTATTACTGAGAGACAGCAGTCAAATTAATTTTTGTTTGTAATATATATATATATATATATATATATATATATATATATATATATATATATATATATATATATATATATATATATATATATATATATATATTTATTTATATTTGTTTATGCAGTGAATTACACTGTAACATTTGCCAAAACCAACAACATTCTTAAATTATATCAAGGCATACACATATTTTTGATCTGAGAAGTACTTTGAACATAGAAAATAGATTGGACACCCTTCACTTGTATGCATACCTCTGTCAAAATTTCTGTCTATTTCATCACGAAAATTGCTATTTAAATTACTAAAAATATGCTTTTAATTTTAAAAGATAAGATTCATACTCATTATCAAGAACGCAAATTTTTATACAAAATTTATTTTTTTTATTCTTGGGGAAAACCATTGGCTGTAAAAAAAGAACTACACATTTAATGAATTTCAAACAGCAATTAAAAGAATTCACTCATTTTTTTATTAAAATTCAAGTAAATAGCTTGACGTATACAGATAGGTAGTTTACTGTGCTAGTTGTGTAAACAAGCACGACGGTGTCACGCGTGGAAAGAAGAAAGCGACGCGGCGGCGATGCGACGCGACAGCAGCGTAACGCGACGTACGCGGCGCGGGCGGTGCGGTGGGCCCCCGCACGATACGCGCGTCGCGTCCGCGAGTATTAGCCGCACGGAAATAACTCTTATTTATTTCCCAGCCTCGCGACACGGCGCTCACATTCGCTCGATATTGATCGACATTCCTCCCGCACTCGCGTCAGATCGCCCTTCATCGTACACAGTTAGTTATTTTACTGTAACCGCCGTAAGTTAAAATTAACTTCTACACCTTACTCATTCCGACTACAGTTACCTTTATCCATTGTTTCATACATAAGTAAAGATTCAGTTTTAAAGAATTAGGATAACGTATTAAATTATATAATGGAGATAAATACATAATCACCTAAAAATGTTATTACTCGCGTTACGTATTTAAAAATAATTTCATGAATTTATGAATCCAAGTCGTAAAAACGCTCAATCACAATCCCGTAACAGGCGTGATGTCATTTCTAAGTAAACAAAGATAATTATTAAAATTAATATATGTAAACACCAAAGTGCCTGTTTCCACACTGGCATTTATATCCCGAGTGTGAGAGGGTCATGACGTGTCTGACATTATAATCATAGAGACAGACGGTCGAACTAAAATATGAACATCTTTTTGACATTGTTTTGTAACATTCAAGAGAGTGTTGAAATAATTTGCACAAAATAATCGTTAAGGCTATTTATGTTCTTTAATATCTGTAGTTAAATGTATTAAACTTAAACGAAAAATAATATCTTTACTTTCCCGAAATAAGTAATCAATTCCCTTCCTATGGAAAGATAGATTGTATTTCTATAAAAAATATTACTAATAAAGTGTTTGAAAAAATAGCTGTTTAATCGAATTTTATTGCTGTTGTTATTTTAAATGACAAACTTGTGAGGTAATATATGGTTTTTATATATTTATTTGACTATAGAATCTTATTGGCTAAACTAATTTAAATGTTATTTTTCAAAACATTTCTTAAAAATCAAACGACTAACATCGATATGGGATCGAGCGAGTCGTCGATACGGGGAAGCGATAGGGTTTGAATGAAGTTAATATTTTACGGTTTGCAATAATTAGTTTAGAATGAATATGAAATCGTTTCAGCGATATATAAGTGCCTACATGTATAAACATATCAGAAACTGTACCATGAGATCTATTTGCGTACCATATAAAAATGAAAAGCGCAGAAAGTGGATGATGTTTGCAAGAAGAAAGGATGTGTCTGAGAAATCGACGAATTCATTAATGAATTCTATTTTATGTACTAAGTACTTCTAAAAAATTCCACTTTTTTTACAGTTCCGTACCTCAGAAGGAAAAAAGGAACCCTTATTTTTATATTCCCTCTTTCTATCAAGACCCTTTTCCCGAGGAACAAGTTGAGGTTGAAATTAATATCAAATACTTAGGTCTATGGTCCCTTGGACCTATTCCCACCTTTCCACTCGGGTTGTCTCAGGGCCCCTCCAGGGACTCGTAACGTTCCACCTCATACAAAAGAGGGGACCTTCGAAGGTCTCCTAATAGTGTCTCGTGTCTATCATCAAACGCTTCCACCCAACAGGGTTAGAGAATGTCGTCAAGTAGAGAGCCATTCAGTGCCTCCAATTTTTCTAGAACGCATTTAACGAACGTTCTAAATTACTCAAAGCTCGGTCCACTTCCAACCAAGTCACGACGACTAAAGGATCTACGTTCTAAGAAACCGCGTGCTTCTACTCTACTTTCACGACGCACGCTCTCCAGTAAAACTACGCGCATCGTCATGCTCACTGCAATCAAACAAAATGTGCTCCATGTCTTGCATTTCGCAACCGCAGGTACATGCTGGGTTAGCTCTGAGTGCAAATCTATGTAAATTTGCGCGGAAGGCGTCATGTTCCGTGAGGAATTGCGACGTATAGTAGTTGGGTTTAAGCCAGGTCTTCTCGATTCACTCAGAAATATTGGGGAAACATTTTCTAGTTGTTTCAGTCGGCACTGACAAGCCGGGCCATGGCATGGAAAGCAACCGGTGCCCCTTGGGTCCCTTGGTGCTATAAAAAAATGAAGCTTAACTAAACTTATATAAAAAATGAAGCTAACTCAATGCAATAAAAAAATTTAAAAATATGGCCATTTATGCTACATATTTTGACACTTGCAACTAAATCAAAACCTATAAGGTACTTCTTATTGATCTAGAATCGTGAAATTTGTCAAGAAACAAGATCTCACAGCACAAGTAAAGAACGAAATTGGAAAAGCATTAATTTGTAGTTATATGATATAAACAAATTATATATGCGCCTATGCAAAATATGGTAGGCAATATATTTTCGTTTTAAAAAAATAAAATTTTGTAAATAGGAATATTATGTTTAATAGGAATATTATTAACCATTAAATTTGTATGTGCCCAAATGTGTACGGAATCCTCGTAGTGCGAGTTCCACTCGTGCTTTACATTTTCCACACTTACCTCCACCCCTGGCAACAAATCTTAAGGGAGCACTTATTCTTACCCCGTTCACTTACGTAATTTTTGTTTTTTTTATTTATGAGTTTATGATTTAATTTCCAAATAAAAAATAAATACATAATAAATATTATTAGACAGTTGTATAGATACGCACGTCTCACGTAATAATTAAATTAAGAAATTATTTTGACTTAATTACTTTAGTTTGACTTAATGGCTTTAGTTGGATACTGAACTTTATAGTCCAATATTTTAACATGAGAATCTTTCCAATATACAGTTTTTAATAAACCTGTCGAGCACGAGTAGAACTCGCACTACAAGGGATCCGTATACATTTCGACACTTTAAACATTTAAGCATATGTAGTATTTCTGTTAAACTATTTAGGTAAATATATTACAATGTATTATATATTTTTAAAGGTGTAAAAACTGTAATCTTCTACTTAGATTTTACTAACCATGTTTCTTTCATGATTTTTGGCTTAGTAGTTTCAGAAATAAGAGGCGGTATGCTATATGTTTAAATATTTTTAGAATATATTTTGTAATTTAAAACTGTGATACAACATATGTCTATTCTGAAGGTCTTTTCTAAATATTTGTGAAAGAATTTTTGAAATCGGACGAGTGGTTTCGGAAATTACCTCCTATATTCAAACTTGCAAAATTTAACTTTTTTATAATATATGAATTGTTTTGGAACGAGATAATATATAAATCCTGAAGGTACTTTCTAAACATTGGTGAAAGAATTTTTGAAATCGGATGAGTAGTTTTAACCGAATGCTATGTATGAAAATCGATTCTTAAGGAGTAAACTCCAAAAATATTTTTAAGACCCTTATAATTAATTATTAATCCTTTCAAATGATACTCGTACTATATATCGAATTTAAAAAAAAAACAATTTTTATAGTACTTAATTGGCCCTCTCTAAAATTTGTAAATAAATATTTTTGAGTTTGAAATAAATTAAAACTTCATTTCTATCAGTATAAATCAATGCAGGATCAAATCCATCAAAGGAAGTTTTGAAAAATATTAAAATTATTTAACAATCACGCTTGTGTTTATCCTCTGATTCAGAAAGTATCAAAATGTTTTTTTTTAATTAAAAATAGGGCACGTCCTACTGTTGCGTTCCATATTTATTTATGCCAATATTAAAGGTAGTGTGGCACGCGTGCATACACAAGTCTTGGCGGAAACGGAGGTAACGCCGCATGTCAGCGCCACTGCGTGTCGGAAACAGTCGTGCCTCAGTTGAGCCATGTCATTACTGTTTAAAATATCATAGAGTTATATTATTAAAATAATGTAGTTTAATCTATATATTAATAGGTGAAGAGAAAATTTGTACCCCTTTTTAAGAATATTGTTCGCACGGAGAAGTATGAGATTTGGAATAGTTAAAGTTTATGTGGAGAAGGAGCGCAAGAAAGCTAAAATTTATATGTAATATGTGTTACGAAAACATTAAATTATATATTACAAATACATTAAAATTTTAATTGTTCACGTTCAACAACAAAAGATTCATTGTTTACGTTCATACTGTCAATGTCAAACACATAGCAGTTTGTGATCAAACAGTCGCACAGAGTAGAGATTGTCAGATTGACTGAACGAGTTTCACGCAATACGTTGCAAACGTATAACGTGCAAACTTAAAACTGTAATCAATTACAGTCGAATTTCGATCATTGGACGACCACTAATTATAATAACTGTGGAATACGTCAACCTGACTGAATACTATAAATATTGAACAGCTCATACGATTCTGGTACGTTTACTCAGCTCAGGGTAAACCTTTGTCAAGGTTATTGTCACAGTTGTGAGAAATATTGGTATGTGAAATTAAAATATGTTTCATAAACTAAATGTACCATGACCATATTTTACATGTAAGTTAAATAAACAATAATACGTATTATTAGGTATGCTAATTCGCCACACCCGCCTCAGTATAACATTAAGGTTGAGCCCTAACGTTATATTTTGGCGGGTTTGTTTTTGATGACATCCTTTATTATGCCTATTATTTATATCGACTGTTACCGATAATTACTATGTGTTATTAGTAGCTTACTTCTGCTTCAAGGCAAAGTAACTTCAAGATAATTCTCCGTAATTTTCATAAAATGATATCTTCGAAAACAAGAAATAACACACGATATTTTTTCTGATGAATTCCGCAAAGAAGTTTCATCTACATAATTTGGGGTGAGTTTCAATTAAAGTACAATTTAGAAATAATGGATACCAGTGGTGAACATTTCCCTTTGGTTTCTTTATTGAAGTAAAACTTCTTTACGCACGCTTGACTTGGGGAGTAAGCTGGTGAATGCGTGACGAGAGCATTACGAAAAGTGTGATCGGGCGAGGCGAACGGAAGTTGAGAGGGAGATATAAGTTAGTAAAGACAGAAAGAGAGAGAGAGTTACGTTTCGTATATTACTGTAGAGACAAGAGAGAGAGGTGCGACCACACATTTTTTCTTTCTCTCTTTCTATCATAGCCAGTTACGTTTCGTATATCTAAGACACAGTGCAAGCCTATTGTCTATATCACACTGTAGGAGCAAGAGAGCAGTGCGCGCGCACATTTTCTTTCTCTTTTCCTCTCATCGCCAGTGCATGAAATATATATATATATATATATATATATATATATATATATGTATATATATATATATATATATATATATATATATGTATATATATATATATTTATATATATATATATATATATATATATATATATATATATATATATATATATGCGAGTTTGCTATCGTTACGCGAACGGTGATTTTTTGATTATTTTTAATTTCATTTCGTTCTTGAACAATTTTATAAATTATTATTTTGTTCAATTATTTAAATATTCTACGTTTAAAGTGTTTATTTAAAATTTTATTTTAAAGTTCATATTTTGTGAACTTGAAGTTTTACTTCAGTCGTGTGGTCTAAAGCACACTCGTTTTTTTTTATGCAGTATACCTCAAAGTTTGTCAATTAATACCTCTCTATATCTTCAAGTACAGCTTTTCCATTTTGTAATATCATTTTTCAATATTAATAAGGAAAACATGAGAGCATTGGTGAAAATGTATCAGAATCGAAATATGAAGGTACAAATGATAGTGAAGTAGACGATGTGATCATAGTCTAGGAAGCAAATATTTGCAGCAACAGGGCATTAATTTTCAGTCGGGTCGAAATAATTTCGTTATGTCAAAACAGTAACATAACAACTGTAATAAAATGCTGCCATCATCGTCTGTCGGTCAACATCAACAATAGTTTTAAACCCAGTAAGAAAACAAAAACTCACCAATCTAAGTATGTAAGTAACGTTTGCAATTTTTTTTGTAACAATAAGGTAATTACAATGATTGTCGAGTATACCGAACAAGAAACTATATGTCTTTTATGTCACATCGACGAGATTATAGTTACTGGTTAGTTGTTAGATATATTTTGGCACTTTTGGTTTATACGTATTTTGGCACTTTTGTACTCACTAGTGAGTTGTTAGATATATTTTGGCACTTTTGCTTTATATGTTATTGCTTATATGTTTTGCTTTATATGTATTTTGGCAATTTTGCTTTATATGTCATTGTATTTGTCACTTTTGCTTTTTATGATTGTAGTCACTGGTGAGTTCTTAAATATATTTTAGCACTTTTGCTTTATATGTCTTTTATGTCACATCGACGAGATTGTAGTCTCTGATGAGTTGTATGTTAGATATATTTTGGCACTTTTGCTTTGTATGTAAAAGATTTACTCAGAACTGATGGGTCGTCTCTAAATATTTTTTGGTTGAATATGATTTGAAATAAATATATTTGTTCATTTGATGTGCCAGTTTCGATGACAAAGAGACACGAATTCAACGCAATGGTAAGACGATGTTTAACAGAAAAGAGTATTTAGAGTTAACCTTGAAAGTAATACTTAAAACAAAAAGTGGCACTGGGTCACAACGCTCGGGTACACGAAACGTGCAAAGTAATGTTAGCACAGAAAGGTTAGATATACATTCTTCACTCGCAGAGTAGTATTGAGTAGCGTGCGTGATGTACTTATATGACATTCGCAGCTCCACGGCGTTCGATGCTTTTGCCAAGCCAGATCCGAATGTGGTCCGAACTTTCTTAACTCGATGGTGTAATACCAGCATCTATGAACTGAATAAAACAATCGGATTTGCCGATTAACTCGTGTAAATATTCTAAGCTTGCATATTTATTTTTATTAAACGCGGTCTGAAATACATATTTCAAATGTATAATAAATATGCGCATAGAAAATGGTCTAAAATTGCCTGGGTGTTGGAAATAACTAGCTTCCGGCTGATTATGATGCTCTTCGCGCCGATCGTTGTATTCGTTTTGATTTGAAACAATATTCGGGCCAAAGAGATCAAATTAGTGACAGGTAACACGAATTTATATTTTGCGTTCCACGGTCGACGAACCTTGCGTGCTTCATCGACATCAGGTATGTCTCTTATCTAGTTGACCTCATATACTCGTATTAGGTGGATATAGCGTGCGTATTTCGTCTATGTGAAAACATTCAATAGTCGTGTGGATGACGATACATTATGCACGAATTCAATCCTTTTTTTGACAAGCTCATTCCAATAAGATGAATTTTTGACAGAAAATAATTTCCAGGGTCAACCTTGAAAGAAATAATCGAGCTCGACGTGATTGTGTCCCTTATATTCTTATATTTTTTCTTTTATATCTTGTGGACTCTATCAATTTAAGAAAGTAATGACTTTTGAGGGTCAGATTCAATTCACCCCCAACTTTGCGAAGCAATTTCGCATAAGTATCGGGTATCGCTAGCTGATGTTGTTACGTGTATACGGTACACGAAATATGGTATACGTGCATAGATTACACGAAATATAGTATACGTGCTTATGGTACACGAAATATAGAATACCTGCATGGGTTACACGAAATATGGTATACGTGCATATGATACACAAAATATAGTTAGTATACGTGGATAGGTTCCACGAAATATGGTATAAGTGCATGTGGTACACGAAATATAGCATACGTGCATAGGTTACACGAAATATGGTATACGGGCATATGGTACACGAAATATGATATACGTGCGCATAGGTTACACGAAATATGGTATACGTGCATATGGCACACGAAATATAGTATACCTGCATAGATTACACGAAATATGGTATATATGCATATGGTACATGAAATATAGTATACGTGTATATGTTATACGAAATATGGTACACGTGTATATGGTACACGAAATATAGTATACGTGCATAGGTTACACGAAATGTGGTATACGTGCATATGGTACACGAAA
Organism: Druceiella hillmani; assembly: GCA_039881145.1. NCBI lineage: Eukaryota > Metazoa > Arthropoda > Insecta > Lepidoptera > Hepialidae > Druceiella > Druceiella hillmani. The sequence goes on along the minus strand of JAYKKI010000038.1, from coordinate 8,947,545 downwards.
TATAGTGTACGTGCATAGGTGGTTACACGAAATATGGTATACGTGCATATGGTACACGAAATATAGTATACGTGCATAGTTTACATGAAATATGGTATACTTGTATAGGTTACACGAAATATGGTGTACGTGTATATGGTACACGAAATATGGTATACGTGCACATGGTATACGAAGATGTATATCTTCATATATCTCGACATCAATGAGTTGTCAATCTAATCGATTTACAATTTGAAGAAATGCGGAGCTAACTATGTTTCCACTTGAAGATAGTTACGAGTATATTTGATCATGTTCAAAATGAAAAGCAATACAGTATTCATAATTTTCAAATTGGAGAAATAAAATTAATATTAACCTCAGAATATAAGTTACGTCATATGGTAGCTAAATGGTCGAGATAGTTTCTAATTTATTATAAACTAAATGATTAAATAATTTAGTATCTGACGTATGGTGAACAGGAATTAAACGTTGTAAGTCTCGAAAACAATTTTGCTGAAACCTAATAAACAACACCAAAAAGTAAAGTCAATAAGGAGAGATACGAAAAGTCTGGTAAATCACATATTGTCATGACTTCATTCTATTGTTTAATACATTTATTATATTATTTCAACATCTTTGATCTTCTGTGGGTTTAATGAGTTATTGCAACATTTCTCCGTCGTCGAAGTCAAGGTCTCGAATGAAACCCACACACGACGCGACCTCCACTGCGGACCGGCGCGATTTTATGCTTCGGGATGAGCGGCGAGCTGATTGATCTCGAGCTCGACGTCATTCTGTCATGGTGTTCGATTAAACTCCGCTCCGCTGTGAAATGATTCGCCGACGCGCCGCTGGCCTGTTAGCGAAATATGACTGTTTGCTAACTGCTTTTAAATCGACGGAGCTCGAATTATTTTAGAATGAAAATTACATGCGGTCGCTTTTGCTCAAAGCGTTTGGGTTGACATACAATTTTACTGATTTTATTGTGATCAAAACAGAGCAGTTTTGTGTGCAATCAGAAAACCGGAAATAAATAGTACCTATTATGCAATCACTAACGAATAGCAATTACTACTTAATATTTTAATTAAATAGGTCTAAATAAATATAGACTACAATTTGTTGAATCGCGCCTGAAATCAGCAGAAAAATGTTATTTTCTTGAACCCGACCGAGTAAATGATTCACATATTCCTCTACTAAGACTCTACATAGTATCCAAATAAGAATTTTTACAATGTACCTCTCAATAAACTACTATTTTTAGCTATTTAGAGTCGACGTATACTTTAAATTTCTCGTAACTAGAGTAGTATAGGCATCTTTATAGGCCGCCACTGACAGGAGTAATTGATGACGATATTATGATTTGAGCTTATCATTGTTACTTGTTACGGTCTAAACTTTGGACTGGCTTAAGGCCAGTCAATGTTTATTATCGAGGCCGATTAAATCTCACACGGAGTTGCTATAGAGACAATTACTATTACTTTTACAATTATACTAACCATACCTATGCGGACTCTTCACTAGTTTTGATTACACGCATTTATATTTATGGGCCGCCATTTATAGGCTTTTCGTAATTTATAAGTCGCCACTGACAGGAGTAATTGATGAGATGTTATGATTTGAGCTTATAATTGTTACTTGTTACCGTTTAGACCTTATCGGACTGGCTTTAGGCCAGTCAACATTTATTATCGAGGCCGATTGAACCTCACACGGGGTTGATATAAAAACAGTTACTATTACCTTTACAATTATATTAATTTTACCTAGGCGTCCGCTTAGGTAAGGTTAATATACCACTTCACAAGTGTCAATTACCCGCAGTCTAATAAACAGTTTTTGACTGGCTTTAGGCCAGTCAACATTTACTATCGAGGCCGATTGAACCTCACACGGGGTTGATATAAAAACAGTTACTATTACCTTTACAATTATATTAATTTTACCTAGGCGTCCGCTTAGGTAAGGTTAATATACCACTTCACAAGTGTCAATTACCCGCAGTCTAATAAACAGTTTTTTCTATGCGTGAGTCACTTTTCGAAATTTTAAAAATGTCTAGACGATAGTAATTAAAAAAAATATTAAGAAGTCGAAAGACGTTTGAAACTAGAGCGAAGAAGAGTAATTTGTCATGTTTTAATTATTTTTAGACTTTGTGAGGATGAATTTGTCATGGTCTAAAAGAAAACTTAAATTACCATTCGGCGTCATACCGTCTGCCTGCTGCGGTATCGCACGAGTATTTAACGAAAACATTGTATTGACCATTGTATCGTTTAAAAAAAAATCAAACATTTTTCTTTTGAACACTATATTGCCAATTGTGTATACATTTTGAAGTAAAATAAGAAAATTATCATCTTGATTGAAGTAAGTTCTTTGAAATTAAAAGGAAGGCTGCGGTTCATAAATATGTACTTGTACAGTCGGCGCTTTTCAAAATGATGTCCATAAATAGCTTCAAGAACAAAATGAGATGTGAGTACAATAGAGAGTATTTTGCGAGTTAAAATAATAAATGAAATAAATCCTATTTGATTTATAATATTGGTATAGTGTGTTTATTTCGATCTATTTTCATTATCCAAGTTTATTGTTCGCGTGGTTTTTCAAAACAGCAATTACATTGTAGGTCTATAAAGCTAGTGGTATGCGTAATAAGAAACTGACATCAAAAGATACGCCTATTTTAACTTAGATGTTATTAACTATGTATGTCATGATCACAATCGTTTGATGACCGTGATCATTTGAGAAGAGTGACACATCGCACGAACTCCATGATACGTGACACTAGGACTCCTATAGAAACTATGACAATCATAATTACGTTGACGCTAGGACTCATACGTATCTCTGTATTAATTAAGTTACATTGCTCGCAATCACAAAAAAAAAAACTATTTTCATCATCTTGGTTATATACTCTATATATTAATACGTGAAGAAAAAAAACTGTTCCCTTTTTTAAGCATATCGCGCGCACTTTTTTTTTTTAGTGTATCGAAACGCATAACTAAACTCACCCCTAATTCTTTTGAAACTATTTAGACTTGCTCAACTACAAAGTTTTATCTTCCTACGTCAATATTAGCCCCTGCCGATAGAGTTATGAAATTTTTAAAAATAGCTATTTTTAACGCTTTCTATTATGTAGTTAGGTCAACTGAAATATTTATATTTTATGAAAATATTAATCAAAAAGCAAGTCTAAGTAAGTAATAGGTACTTATTTATTAAAAAAAGATGAAATTTCGCATCGTTGAGGATATTTCTTTTTGAGGGGCTCTTTCTCACATTCTAGATACATATTTCTGTTCTTGCACACAGCGTAACAAAAATTACTTTTGTTCTTTCTCTGCAGTGATTAAACCATGAAAGTCTTGCAAACGTTTTACAGATTTTTCAGCTGTATTTAACTGCTCTTAATGAAAGAACCTTTCTTTTTGCCTCCAAAAAGGCAGCATCTTCTTACCACGTAGAAACGCGCTTCTGGAGAAAATTTATCAATTTTTAACCTAGAAAACAAATTTGTGCTCTTCATCTTAATTCCACTGCCATCTTCTGAATCTGTTAAGTACCCGATCATCCGAGAACAAATGACAAATACTGCGTGGCTTCTTCCGCGCAACTTGTATGAATATGTTTCGGTGCAAGTCGCTACGGGTTGCTGTGCTTCAAATAAGGTAAACAATTATTTCCAAGCGTTTTAGGGGCAAATGAAAAAAACTGGGCTGATGCGTCAGAAAATAACACTTTTTAAAATAAGGGTCACCCTAACTAAACAATGAATACAATATTAGTTAAACAAATAGTAAATAATAAGGATGGTGGAATGACCACTTGAGAGCAATTACATGTTTATATCGGTTGCTGCAGAAAGCGGGCATACATTTATGAAAAAAACTTGTTAAATAGAGTATAATTCGCGCTACGAGAGTTCCGTAAACATTTAGCGCATATAAACATTCAAGTGTACACATGGTATTTCTGTTAATTTTCATTCAAATTTGTTATAACTACATTGACGGGACTAGTCATATTGAGTCGTCAAAATTGATTGACGTAAACAGCAATATTCTTTTAATTTTTAAATTGTTCTTATATTATGTACGTACCTTTGTTTTAATACTAGCTGTGCCCTGCGGTTTCACTTGCATGAAAGTGGGAATAAGAAAATTTATTAGAATTTTTTTTCTTTCATGTGTTGCTATAGGATATAAACTATTAGAATATAATTTCATCAAAATCCGCCTAGTAGATTTTGCGTAATAGAGTAAGAAATTAAAATACAGAGAGAGAGAGATAAAAATTCTATAAACTGGTTTTCTGGCTTCTATTCTCTATGCTACAATTATATATATATATATATATATATATATATATATATATATATATATATACACATATATACATACTTTTTATACGACACTTTAGACCATTTCGGCGAAGCATATTCAATCTCCATGTGTTTTGTTTGTTTTAATGTTTCGCCGAATCTTCATTTGTTGTTCCATTCTATAACTTAGTAGTTATGAGTCATTTCTCTTCGATATTAAAATTTTTCCTTTTTTTATGACTGATACTATTTTTCGCCTGTGCAGTTGTGCGAATATCAAATAAAATCATTAATACGGGCCCTAAACATGATATACAAACGCTGTTGTCGGGAGTATTGTTAAGCAACATACGTGCGATATGACTAGTATTTCTATTAAATGACAACAAATATGTAACATAGAGTCGTTATTATTGATATGATCTTAGGAAAAAATATTTGATAAAGATGTCGTTCAAAATAGTCGTTCACTGTTAGAATTAGTTCGTTACTATAACAAGCAATTTGTACTGTATTTAAAAATATTGATATTATTTTTCACCATGTAAATATATAAATGTATTACCTAGTGTATCTTTCACAGACATAATAGATATACATTTTAAAATACAAAGTTAGTTGATAACGTCATTTGTATGAAGTTTCGATGACCTTTTTATAAACCCAAGAACATGTCATAGGTTGATCGACTATTAGTCGTAAACTAACTTGGTTATATGTAGGTTATATGTACTTGAATTTCGTTAGATGTACGAGAATATTCTACTGTTGTCAATACTTTCCAGATATTCAAAAATAGCGGTTTAATTGGTGGAGGGTTGGCGCACGTAACTTTAACAAAAATGACCACTTCCGGCAAAATCGTTCATGACATATCGTCAACATTTTTGAAAGACCTACTCAACGATCAGCGATACCATACATAACACAGTATACGAATAAAAAAAAACACCGCTGCTTTATATGTTGGGAATGTGTTTAAGATTTTATTTCATATTTTCGTAGGTGCTATAAATACGTGTAATCATGTCAAATTAGCTTTAAACACACAGACGGAGAAACGACGGACATGACGAAACTATAAGGTTTTCTGGTTTGTCAGGCTTAAAGATTTGGCAGGCCGGGTCGTCGAGTGCTTGAAAATTAAGAGGTCCTGCTAAAATCGGTACACCTGGCAACAACATGATATTATGATTACCATTATTACTATGATGATTACCTCTTAACTCTGCTGATTATTTTTGTTTCCTATTTCCCTCTCCTATATTTTCCTTTTTAGATGTAAAATCGAATCTTTGTAAGCAAAAATCAAGTTAATTTTTAAATGACTTAACAGATTTAATAAAATTTGTCAACATACATTCTACAACCTTTCACAGGTTAGTGATGAAATATTGAAAAAATCGTTTTTAGTGCTGTTTCATCAAAACAAAGCTTCGTGTGGTTAAGCAGGTATTAACATCCGCCTATTGCGTCACTTCTCACAGCGCCAAATGTCTAATATCAAAATCAAAGTGTAAACCGCATAATGTAAAAGCGATATCAAAAGCTATAATCTGAGATTAAAGACGAGCTGAGCTGCGCACGGCATTTCTATATCGCCCGCTCCGCAAAGTCCGGACGCGCACGGAGCGCACGCCGCGTTTATTTCCGTTAAGTAAATTGTAATTATAAACGGACGCACGGTGTGTGATGTCTGGATCGAACGTGGCAATGGCCCGTCTGCCGCGTCGCCCCGCCGACCGATCGATTGACGTGTCAGACGCAGGTGGGTGGCGCGGGCGACTTTTTAAAATGTCTCAGAAATCATTAGTTAGCTTCGTGCGAGTGTTAATTAATTTGTTTGGATAAAGAGCGTTACGTTTCCTAGAAAAGACCGAGAAAGGTCCGAGATAAATGCGTGAACGAGAACGATGACGACGTGCCACACGATACGTCCACGCGGCAAACAAACAATATGAATGTCCATTTATATTTATAGTATGAAAAATACTTTGCTAATATGTCTTTCACTTGTAATATTATTACGTTGATGAAAATTCTTGTGAACATAAGCACGGTCGGCTATAATCACCTCCATATTTACTAGGATTCCTCTTACGTAACTCATCGGGTTAGGTGTTGATATCCAGATATTACATTTAAGCTATATTAGGAAGTATTTGTTTCGATGCGAGGGTAAATAGGGTGTTGGGTTAATCACAATGCACATGGCCTTCGGTGACGCGGTGCATCGCGGGAACCCGGTTCGATTCCCGGCCACTTGTCGAGCACGGCTGGACTGGTATTCTGGACATCAATTAAATATATTAAAGTACATAAATAAATAAATAAAATGGATCGATTGTGTTAACTATTGTTACTCATGTTTTATCAGAATACGGTAAACTCTCGCAATTTAAGTTTTCCTGAATTCGCCTTTGTGATTTTAGAAGTTTATTTACTAAATGGTAACTGTACCTGCTTACACCCACACGTACACACGTATACTATCAAATAGCATGCACGCGCACGCACATATAAGCACGCATAACCTGTTGAAAAAATTAAATAAACGGGACGGCGTTGAGTGAATATTGAAGAAAATTACGACATTTCACCTTTCTTTCTAGGTGCAAAGGAAGCTGTAGGAAAATCGCCAAAAAAAAGCCGTCAGCAATTAGAAAATGCTGGAAAAATTATATACAGAAAACGCTTCGTCTACAACGTTTAACAGAGAATTGGAACAACTGAAGTTACCTTACAAAGATATGGAAAATAGCCTGGTTTTAAATTAGTAAAACCTATGCATGCTCCTCGTTTCTACGCACTATTCGTCTTTTTATGAATATTCTTGATTTTTTACGCCGTCAAGTTATGGAATTCATTAGATGCTAACATCAGAAAAACTCGTTTTCGAAAGTTGTATAGAAAAATATTTCCTCTAACTTCATTTATTTTCCTTTCGTTCACATCTTATTGTCTGCGCCGTTTTTCCTTTGTTCTCCTGACATGTAAAATTTAGGTAATTTTTTTTTATTTAAATAAATTATTGTCAATTTTAGTATTTTACTTGGAACTAATTGCTTCTATTTCTCAGTTATGGTTGAGAGGTTAATCTTCTAGCAAAAAGTCCACCATAAATAAATTTTAAGTTACACAAGGGCGAATTCTTTGGAATACTTCGCGGCGTCTTCTGATCGCCCGCATCGTTATGTCTATCAATTTATTGTTGAGCGCTTTTTCCTTTTTTCGTTTTTCTTTCTTGCGTAGGGCTTTTAGTGTATCTTTTTGCAATGTTTCGATTTAATTATCTTTTATTCTTTTAATGAAGTAGACGTATTTATTTATATTTGAGGTATGCTGTAAATCGGGAAAGATAACAATTTCATATTTGGCAACATACTCGTAGAGTTATAGTTCAAATAGAAATATGTTACACCAAATGTTATTAAATTTTTTTTTCGACTTTATATTGATACCTTTATTAGAAATATTGTGAAGTTATTTCAAATTAATACTGCACAAGATTTATTAATGATATGTAGATAATTTCGAATCGTCGATATAAAAATAGAATTATATAGAATTTGAATAGAACAGTTTAGTACTGAAAACAGTGGTTCTTAACTGGTGGTCCTTGAACCGTTGAACCATCCCTGACTGCACCTGAAGTGGTCCGCGAAGCCATTATATAGTTATTAAAATTATTAAATAAATGATGAGTCGAGGATGTTCCAAGGTTAAAGAGTTGATGCGAGGCGCGGGTGCGGGTGTGCGCAGCGAAGTTCGTTCTTATGAGTGTTCGCTTATTCTCGATTTTCGTATCTTACAACATAATTTGGGCAAAAATTGTCAGTCATGTTATTTTGTTAAATCTGCTATGTATATTTCTAATTGCAATTTACTTTGTTCCCACTTCCTGGGTTTTTTTTCATTAAAATGCTTGTGTCAGCGATTTAATGAATTTTAATACGAAACTAAGTAGGTAGGACCTACGAATAGTATAGTAAACTTATTTTGTTTTTAGAAAAATAACACCAAAATGAAAATATGACGGCGATTGCATTAAATTCGGATTTACTTCAATAGAAATAAATGAGGAGACTAGACCTCAATGCATAATATGCACAAATGTTCTTGCCAATGATACTTTAAAGCCGGCAAAGTTAGAATTGATTTAGAAACCTGCACATCCGAATTATTGTGGCCGTCCGCGAGAATTCTTCGAAGGCAAACTAATGAATCTACAAAAACCAAACCTGAACCCAGCGGAACACGTTATGTTGTATCTGAAAAAAAAACATTAGCTGTATCGTTTGAAATTTCAAAATTGATTGCCACATTCAAAAAAATACACACCATGGCGAATTTTTAATAAATCATTTTATGCTTAAAGCTGCAGAAGAGCTTTTAGGACAGGAAGTTCAAAATAAAATTTGTGGAATTCCGCTATGAAACGATACAGTAAAGCCACGTATTTAAAACATGTCAAATGATATGGGAGAACAAATACAAAATTATGTCCTTATTTTGCGCTACAATATGATTCATCATACTGACGTTTCACTATGTTGTCAGCTATATGTATTTATTCGATTTCTAATTGGCAATAAAACGTTTAAAGATGAGGTACTAATTTTTCAAAAAGTGGAAATGACGTCGCAAGGTGCAGACGCAATGGAAGCAAAAGCCAATATTTCGAGAAACATGAACATATGTAGCAAAACTTTGCTAGGGTTTTGTACGGACGATACTCCTCCTGCTATATTCGGTTCCTGCTCTGGTCTCGCATTTTTGGTTAAAAAAACAAGAATCCACGTGCAATAGCGACTCACTGCTTTATTTATCATCAAGCATTGGCTGGCAAAACGCTCCTGGAATGCTTTGCTATTAGGATGATACAAACTATAAAAGAAGTCAAGAAAAGGAGTGCATTTAATTCCGCTCTCTTTTCCAAAAATTATGCTCTGATGAACCCTGAACAAGAAATGCTGGTTTCTCACGCCGAAGTACGTTGGCTTGTCAGATGTAGATGCTTCTGAAATCGTATGAATTGAGGGAGGAAGTAAAATTATTCTTAACTAATAAGGAAAACAAAGAGTTGCTGGATCAGTTCTGTCAGTTTAAATTTTAGGTGTATTTTGTTTATTTCGTCGCGCAACTAATTCAATTGGACCTTCAGTTACAAGAACCAAGAAGTACGAAGTTGGAAGGGATAAGCAACATATGTACATTTAAAGATAAAACCAGTAAAATTTACCTAAGGATCATCCAAGACGAAAGAAAAAAATGTTCTGCGATTGATACGCTGAATCCAATTATCGACACAGTGACACTGACAGTGTGTTGAGATTAAATAAGAAAGAAGTACATAAGAACATTATGCTTCTTTTGTAAAACTTGAACAATGGATTCAGTCGCTATTTTCTTGACTACGAGGACAAAGATATTCCGAAACTGATCCGCAATACGTTCATTGTCAACATTTATGGTGTGCGTGATTAAATTCAAGAACAGTTAATTGAAATGCAACACGATAGTAACTACAAGGATACATTCGAGACAGGAATTCAACTTAAAGGTTTTTGAAGGCAAAAACCAATTTATTTTCCTAAAATTCGAGAAATTGCTTAAAGTTACCTAACTTCCACGTACTTCCGCGAGCAGGGATATTAACTTTTCTTGTGCTTTTAATAATTGGAAATAAACATCAAATTTGTTTGGATGCCAGTACCGGCATCCTTTTGGCTTTGAATAGCATCGTACCAAAGATTCGGCAGTTGCTCTGCAGTATGCAACCACAAAAATCGTACTAACATAATATAATTAATGTGTAAATAATTAATATATAATTAATGTATAAAATAATATAATTTTTGCAAATAATATAATAATCTTGGTTTCGCATAATTTTATAAGGGTTTCATTCATGAAATAAGCTTAGAATAAATTATATTCCGCCAAACAGCTGGTGGTCCACGGCAAGATAAAAATTTAATCAAATGGTCTGTTATCATTAAAAGGTTAAGAACCATTGATCGAAAATAATAAAATTCTATACAAGATGTAAATAATTGTCCGTAAGGTGAATACTTTTTTATGTTTCTTTTTTTTTTAATTATTCAAACAAGTTTTTGACATAAAAAGTTACAAGTTAAACAGCCATCTGTCAGTGTCTGTGCCTGTAGTTGCATACTACAGCAGAGTTTCCAGATTTTCATAGCTACGCCTGTTCGAACTTTATTTAGCGGTTTGCAAGGCCTTTAACTTATTTCTACAAAGCTTAAAAATAAGAAATGGTAAATCGGATTCTAAATTTATATTAAAAGACTTTTATGATGATATCTTATTCTAAAGAATGCGCAAAAAAAGTTTCGAATTCGCATGGAAAAAGCACATTAAACAATATTTTTTTATAATATTTTGCTACATATTAATTGAGATTCCCAAATAAAGCACATATTTGCGAAATTTCATTCAATTAAATCTAAAATTGTCCAGACTGAGGTTGTGATAGACGGACGGACGTGACAAAATTATACAGGTTCCTTGTTTTATTATAGAACGCTAAAAAGAATCTTTGTTAAGTCACTTTATTACTAAACACGCCATAAATTTAAAAGTTTTCCCAAAATATAATAGCTTCCGTTTACATGTCGCCGTTGATACGTATCACTAGACACGTAATAGACAAATTACATATTGATTATTACTAATGGTCGCCCGGTGGTCGAAATTCGACCACAATTCATTAAATTTTTAAGTTTGGACGTTATTCGTTTACGTGAAACTCATTCCGTCAATCTGACATTTAAAAATTCCGGGGCGACAATCTCTAGTCTGTGCGACTGTTTGACCACAGACTATTATGTGTTTGAACGTAAACAATGAATTTTTTATTGTCGAACGTAAACAATGAATCTTTTAATGTATTTGTAATATACATCATATATAAAGTTTAGCTTTCTGCACTCCTTCTCCACATAAATTTTAACTATACCAAATCTCACACTCCCCCGTGCCCGTAATACGCTTAAGACAGGGTACACAGTTTTCTCTTCACGTATTAATATATAGATTTTAAGATGTTATAATATACGTGCGCGTTACGCGTTAAAATCATGTCGACACTATGAATCAGATTGGAATTTACAAAAAAATACCTTGGCACGAAATGGCAGCTTGTATTATTTTTTTCGCTAAACATAGAGTATTTTCTTATTTTAGACTTGAAGCCGCTAATAACCGCGGCGTAAAGAGTTCTATAAGTCAAGCTGTACATCTGAATAGAAACTGATCGAGTATACGGAAGGTGAGACAAAATAGTTTGTAAAATTCTTTAGTAAATAAGAAAATTTTGTAGATCACAAATTTGTTATTTATGCGCTCGATACAAAGTAGGCTAATAGAACTGTCGAGCATACCATCCCATACCGAAGCATGCCATCAATGTAATTGCACCTGCCCTCAAGGAGACACCGTTTTAATCATTACTTCAGGTATGATATCGTCGTTTAGCATTTGCATCGTAAGTCTAGAATGTCTATATCGTTGTGGAGTAAACCTCAATTCTCCGGATGTGCATCGCACAAGGCACTCGTTTTAGCTTTATACCTTTCGTGTGACGAAACAAATGTTACACGGCTTAAACCAATATTTGGTTAAATGTCTAAAATCTGTTCTGACTTTGCTAAAATGTCACTCAGTAAGTGGAATTTAATCCAAGTAAGATTATAATTACTTCATTAATATTTTAATTGATCGAATATTTGTCTACTTCATGTTTATTTCACACTTCTCATTACTAAATTTAAATTCATAATTTGTCTTTTTGTTTTGATTCGTATGAACTTACTCGTGTGAAGATTATAAAATAGAATATTATTGTAATATGTACATAACATGGGTAATTCTATGAATATTGCTAAAAGTATTAATGAATACAAATGATAATTGAAATAATTTTACTAATTAATATTAGCACTAAATTGTTTTTTAAGATGTTTCAGTAGCAGCCATTTATACTGCTACTAAAACCGCAGTAATAAACTAGTTATAGCGAATTATTTAATTATTATATTTTTAAGCGTGTTTACATCCTAAAATATGTGTAACGTCTCCTTTAATGGATACCTTAAATGACACATAGTCTTAGTAAATAATAAAATTTAAACTTAAAAATAGAATGTATGTTTTACTTTCCGTCAGTTTATAACATGCCGGTGGATTTATTGATGCGGTGACAAGATAATGCCCGACCTTAATATCTGGAATAATAAAATCGGAGTTTTATTGATTCAGTAGAATAACACTGCCACCTTTAACGGGTTATATTTGATTTATGGAATGTAAATAATTATGTACAAAGCTAGTTGTGTTAACCCGACAGAAGCTTGTGACTGTATAATTTCTAATACGCCTGCACACGTATTAAATATATATGTGTAAAATACAAGTTATTGATATATATATATATACATATATATATATATATATATATATATATATATATATACGTACATGTATTTGTGTGTGCGTGTGCGTGCCTGTGCGTGCGCCCGTAGCTTTGCGTGTGAAGTTTATGTATAAGTAGTAATAATGAATCACATGTTGCAAACTATCAATGATATCATCAGTGTGTATGATTCAGTTAAATATAGAGTTTTAGAGTTGAATAAAATGTTAATTTAAGTGCGCTAGTTAATGCGAGAACCGTGCTCTTTGCGCTCGAAATTTAAGTGTCATATTAATAGGTCATGCGCCAAATAACAAAAATAGCAACTCCAATGCAAAACGAAAATATTTTATGTGGCTACGTGCGTGTCGAGTCAATCGAGTCATTCATCTTAGGTTACTGATATGTTTATACGGTAGCGCTTCACGAGCTGTCAGCCGGCGTTACTAAACACTACTGAAGTACAAAATACTTTTTGAGCTGTTCAATAACGAAAATTAAATATAGAAAACGTTCGGTTCACGGGAAAAATGACATAATTGGCGAATACACATGCACACGTATTAAATATATGTGTGCAAAATTGCAATTCTTATATTGGAAGTGTAAAATCACAATACACACACAGTCTCGGAGTGTAAATACTGCATATGAAATGTATTTAGCTTATGTTTACACTGAAATTGGATTCCATATGCGTGCGTGCGTGCGTGCGTGCGTGCGCGCGTGTGTGTGTGCCCCAAGTTGCTGTCAATACTTTTTATTAAAAAATTTAACTAAATTTAATTTAAGTTATTAATTTAAATGTTACACTAAATTTAATATAAGTATGCACCATTATTATCTGCTACTTGTAGCTATTTAGTTGGCAGTGACAATATGCGTTTCTTTTAAAATCCCGGTGACATTGATTCAAAAAACTGTGTGAGGTCGTCGAATTTTTTTTCACGTAAGTGGTTACTTAGAGCCCTAGATAAATGATAATCAGAGAGCACAATATCCGGCGAATATGGTGGATAATTGAGCGGAACCCAGCCGAGCTCCTTTAAATTATCACACGTACGCTTTGCAATATGTGGTCTAGCATTATTATGTAAAAAATAAGCTCGATCCTGTTGACTACGCAATTTGTTAGCTAATCGGTCCAATTGTTCACAGTAAATATTTGCATTAATTGTAGATCCCTCAGGAAGTAGCTTCCAATGAATAATACCTTTGACATTCCACCGGCAGCTGAACATCACCTTTTTCGCACTTATTTTAGGTTTGGTTACTGAAACTCCTGTTTCTCCGACGTCCAGCCATTGACGTTTGCGTGTATGGTTAACGTATATAATCCACTTCTCATCGCCAGTTACTAACTGATTCAGCCAGTCGAACGTTTCAATATCAATAACTGTTGACAAGTATCAACTGTGCACTGAAGGTAATATGATGACAACTCGTGGGGTATCCATTCAACCGTATTTTGGAATTTTTCCCAATTCGTGCAAATGTGTTTCTATGGTGCCATGATTGCAGTGGTAGCTCGTCTGCCAACTGGCGAGTCGAGGATCCTCTTGAATTGGGCGTCATAATCGTTGGACGTTCAATTCAACAGGACGTCCGGTACGGGGTTCGTAATTCCTGAACTTTCCGAACCAAATCTTTGCCTTCGCGTAAGACACCGTCGACTCGCCCATCGCATGACATATATTATTTGTGGCAGTCTGCATCGTGATCCAGACGAAATTTGTAAAGTAATAGATTCTGCATTTGATATCGATTTAAATCAGTTAACTTTTATGTAATTTACTTAAGCTTCGGCCCTGACTGTTGTCAACTGACTGCACTTTGAGCTATATATACCCTAAAGTAAAACCTCCTAGAAGTTTCGGGAACTTGCTGGAAAAGTCCCAAAGTTGTGGCTAAAAACATATTAGTATTATATATATATATATATATATATATATATATATATATATATATATATATATACATATATATATATATTCTAATATAACTTGAAATTGGGCAAGGTAGTAAAACATACCAATTCGCACATACTTCAGTTACTTAAATTCAAAAATATTCACATCGACATTTTTAGTGAGAGGGATAAGAATTCAATTACTTTTAAAATTCAATATATAGTGAGGGGTACCGTTTGAAAGGACTTGTTATAATTCTTGTTTTTATTCATTTTAGATATCATATCTTCAGCGATATTCTGAAAAATATGAAACAAATATACGGAGAACAATACATCCCGATTCCGAGATTATTGAACCTAAAATTATGAAAAAATAGGGGGTTTTTAGAAGCCCATGTAAAGGCTGTAGGAAAGCTATAGCGACAATTCTTGATGTCACAATTTTTTAAATATACACCGTGTTTTTACGCTTATGAATGTATTGTATGCATTATATTTGTGTTTTTCTATATTCTTAACCGATTTTCTTAAGAGCTATGCGACGTAAAAGCTTGAAATTGTAATGCATTTTATTAGCTTATATATTTTTTACTAACTTTTTTTACTTTTTAAAAATAACATTAAAAAACGGGGTAAATAAAGGTCTTAATTTTTTTAAATTTTATGTATCTTATGGGTTTAATTTACTAATAAGACATACACAAATATTTTAAATTGTACTTCTAAAAGAAATTTACAGAAATATGCGAAAATTTTGCATTTCCCTTTATTTCTCAAACTACTGAATACATTTACGTTAAAATAAATTAATGTTTGCAAATAGTTTAATAGCAATACTATGCACCCTTAAATGTACATAATTACCTAAATTTGTACGGAATCTTCGTAGCGCAGGTTATACTCGTGCTTGACAGGTTTTTATGTATTTTGTGTAAATGCGTGTATATGCTTAATTTTAACGTTTTTCTGATGTAATTGTTTTAGTGTTATATTCATAACCATATTAATAATCTCTTAGTCTTATTATTAGTTTTGTCGATTTCATTCCATTTATTCGACTATTGCGTTTCACTTATTCGTACTAGTAAATTATTATAGCAAGTAAATGATTAAGAAGTGTTTGAATTATTGCGTCCATTGGCTTATTAATTTTGATTTGATTTTCAAGATATACCAATAGATGAAACATCACGGGGTCTCTTTTAATAAAAAATCGTAACATTTTAGAATAATTCTTATTTATCCGGAGTCTGTATACAAAACGGCTACAGGAAGAACCCGTTTTACCCACGAGTACTTACTTTTACCCACGCTTCGCTCACGTAGTTATTTTCTTCGTGACTTTATAATACAAATGACTATGAAAATAAAAATATTTCCCTTTGAATTAGAGATTAAAGAAACTGATTGTCTTGCTACCTTATATTGCGTAAGTAGCGTTTCGAAAATCACTTTTATACTTTTTTGTATAATGCTAGATTTTGTTTGGTCGTCATTTCACGTCGCAACGGCGCAAGGAATTGTACGTGATGTTTTATACAAATATAGCTGAAGGGTCGAAAAATGACAAAGGATACTTTATAACACGGCAAAATTCGTGTTCGAAACTGAAAAAATACACGTAGCGAATAAGGGAGCAGCGTCACAACGGAGCAACAGGTCACACATAATTTTTTGAATTGTTACCAACGCCATTGTTATAAAACGCCTATATCATATCCTGGTTCGACAGCTATCTCTGTGAAAAAAATCACGTCGATCTGTTCGTCGATTCTTCGCTGCGACGTGAAAGGAAAAATACATTTTCGTATTTATCTATATACATAATTTTATCTATATATATATATATATATATATATATATATATATGTATATATATATATATATATATATATATATATATATATATATATATATATATATATATATATATGCGCGTGTGTGTATTTATGCATGTATCGCTCCACATGTATAGAGATAAAATAAAGCACATATCGATTTAATGAGTATCTACTACTCATTAAAGAGCCAACCAAATGCTCATGATAACTTTAGTACTATGTCACACATATCACGAACTTTGACGAAAGAGTTTGCACAAGAATATTTAATATTTCATAAAATAACACTTCTTTGAAAAAAATCGCCTATAAGTTAATATAATTTTAATTTAAATATATCACTTGAGACCGTCACGATTTAATCAAGACTTGTGCCAAGACCGTTTTCATGTATATAGCAAGTTATGTCAATTAAGAGCGAAAAACTATTGTAACATAGAAGTTTAGGCAGTAATTTCGAAACAAATTTTGTCACCTGTTATAATTCCATGATTTATAATTTTTCTGTATGTTTTACACAAGTATTTTTGAATTTATTTTCTAAAATTATTTGTTTGATATCCTTCATGATGGCTTCGGGTAAATTATTTCATTAAAATCTTTGCTTTTATACAACATTTAAGTACAAGAAATATACAATATGTACCATCACTATAAATAAGGCCACTTCAACCACTTGTGCAATTGATCGTGTGTAATCCGATAAAATGTATTTTTTTTAAATCAGTCGCCTAGTTTATAAAGTAATTCAAATTTAAATTTTACATGAAATCAGAATTATGTGTAAATCAGCACCTGTGTAAATAGCGCCAATTGTCAGTTTGGCAACGTATAACGTTTTGTAAATTGTCAAGTGTCAAAATGAATTGTCATTTATCTGTTTAAATAAAACGAGAAAACAAAGAGTAGATTTCAGTCTTAATTAACTTAGAAAACACTTAAGTATTACAATGGTAATTAACTAGTAACTTCACGAGTTAATTCGCTTAATTCTATATATTTGCTTCCTTTTATCCTTTTATCCTTTTCTTTTTTCAATCTCTTTTATAAAACTATATAAAATCGAATTCACCATCGATCGCTAAGAAGGATATTTATGGAATATTGTCACATTCCTTACGTTTATCGCAGTAAAAGTTATAGGTTAATGCACTTCCATGTTAATGACTTATAACAATTTTTAAATTTCAGAAAAAAGTGGTATGACTTTAAAAAATAGGTGTATATCAATCCACGCATGTCATTAGGTAATGTCACAATTACGAATTTAAGTGGCGCTATTTAGTGATAGTACATACTGTATATTTTTGAAGTGGTCTTCCAAAGCGCTTTCATTTTTGTATTGCAGCGTTGGTAAAATAAATTGTCTTTTATAGATTTTCTCATGATTTCTTATCGAATGCTAAGTAAGAATTTAAGGTTGGAAACCATGTTACGAACATTTTTTTTTAAATATTGTATTTATTTGAAAAAAAAACATTTATATTGTTGAAGTCTGCGTATCATACCAATATTGATAGCATTTTCAATTTTTTTTCTCACGTTGGACAAAGCAGCCATTTTAGACATTTCAGCCACTCTATTGTAAGGATTGTAACGTTACCTAATGACATTCTAAAGGTCAAGGTGATTCTAATAATACCTCTTTTGGTTCATCCGGATTGTTCTTTCCGACTTTAGAGAATAACATCTGGACCTATTCACATACATACACACACAGACAGATAAATATAATACTCTCTTTAGAGTGCCTCAATCGGGTAAAAAGAAAACCTTACCATTTCGATCTCGCGAACTCCTTTAGAAAAAAATATAAGCTGATCCAAGAACTATCAGAAACTACCCGCACTTTGTTGAACTACACTTTCCTACAACTATTAATTTATCGTTTTATTATAAATATTTAATCATGTACATTTACAATGTTGAGTAATACAAACGTTGGATATAAATTGATGTTTATTAAAACGAAGCAATGTAAATGAAGAATTAACGTTACTAAAATTAAATTATTTACTTCAAGATTGTGTAAAAAAATAAAAAATGTGAGATGGGTAAAGGAGCCAGCGGTATTTTTAAAATAAACAATAAACATACGATACAAAAACTATGGAACTTTCTGATTATTGGTGTGGGGTCCTGTTTTGGAAATGCGATTAAGGTCAGTGGGGCAACGTGTCTCGCTGGTGCATTGTGTGTGTCTGCCTCAATGTCAACATCAACATACCTGGAACGCTTATATCATCTCGTTGTGGAATGATATCATCCAATTGGCGTGAACGGGCCGGGCGCAGCTCTGACCTTGCCGGGCGGTCCGCGCACCGTGTCGCAGACTACGGCGGCGCCACGCGCGCGCGACCACGTCCTACTTCCTCTGCGACGGTTAACTTTTATTATCGTTACTAGGTGTACTACTTGTGAAGTTGTATGAGATCGACGTACGCATAATCATTTTCCAATATTTGAAAAGTTTAAGTAGCGCCTTAGAAATAAGTTTACGGATTAGAATATCAACTTGGCTAAAATATATATTATTTTTGCATAACACAAACAAAATATCGTCGGCCTAAAATGTTAACCTGCTAAGTCCATTTTATCAAACTTTACAGGACGATAAAAAAACTTAATAATTTTGAGAAATTATCATTTTTGTTTGTTTTTTTTTATAAGGTAGATGAAAATAAATTTATTTGATTTTTTGAATGTATACAAAGTGAAAAATATGCTTTAGTTTTAGAGTAATATGTACTTTCATGGATTTGTCTGTTTTTCTTTTTATAGCTCAGTATGAGTTTAGGACTAAGCAGTTTAGGTATTTGCCACTTTGAATGTTTTAAATTAGTTTAGTTTAAATAAAACAAAGTAGAAAGTGCTTATAACTCTTTTTATTTTATGTATTCTAAATTATAATTTCTTACTTTAACATTTCTAGTAGGTATTCATCAGACAAAAATATAAAACCATAGTATTATTGTACTATGAATTAACATACAATCAACCAAGACACTTTATTTCTTTTTTTTTGAATTTTTTAATTTACCATTCCCTAAAATAATAAACTGAACAAAATCAATCAAGTTATCACAATGCTAAGAGATCTTTTATTATCTATTTATCACAAAATGACAAAGGCACTAGATAAATTCTATAAAATTATGGATACCTAACTGCACAATTGCATTCTTATGTTAGCTTTAGAAAACAGAATAATCAACAAGAACATAAAATAGGTAATTGAAAGTAAGTTTAACATCTTGTATCTTAAATGATTTTAAGCCATTTGCTTAAAATCATTTAAGATGACGCTACTCGCGAGGTAAATCATCAAAAAATTTGTGGTAGTCTGAAGGTAATGTCCTTTTAATCTGTTGCAAGTCCTCATATTTGCGTGCAGTTATTTTTCGCCTTGTTTCATGCAGTTGAGTTAACTCATCAGTTGTACAAGATTTAACCTGTGAAGATTTTCTTTGAGGTAAAGAGGTCCATTCGTCCTTAAAGGAAATTTTATATGATACTTGTCCACTTGGTTCATAGCGTAATGCCCTAATATCTGTAATCTTAGGATCCTCTTTAGATCTTCCGGGACGAATGCTCTTATAGAACTGAACCTTATCAAATTGTTCAAAGTAGCAATGATTTAGATACTTTACTTCGTATGGCGCCGGACATCTGCGCGCATGTCTTGCGATGGATATGTATTCGGCAGGTACATTCACTACCCTATCTTTTACATAACGCTCTATTGTGGAATGCATGGAGTCTGCTTCCATTTGAGTATGCCCAACCTCCAAAAATGTTTGTTCTATAGTAATATCTTTATGCCTCAAAACAACATTTAACAATGCATTGGATAGTACACAATTTCTATTTTGATATGTACAACAATCACTATATATAATTATAGTTTTACTGTCATTGTTTTCGTCGGTATTAATCACTGGTATTACTGTATTTTCCAAAAAATCTACCCAAATGGAAGCAAATTCCTCAGCATTCAAACCACCTTCTGCCTCATTCCATATGAAGCAGAATCCGTCCTTATTTTTAATATTCAAGAAACACAGGTTGTGAACTTGAAGTTTCGTCTTATAGTATAAAGTGCTCACGTTTGATTTTGGTGCCATAAGCACTGCCTGTAAATCCACTGTAAATATATATTTTTTACTATTTTTGTCCCGTTCTTTTTCTTCTCTAGCGTGTTCTTTTCTTTCTATATGTTGCCGATGTTCTGCGTCTGAAACTGTTCCTACTTTATGGCAAGCACATTTTTCGCACTCATCTTTCTTGGGCCTAAACAATGCGTATCTCTTTTCTTCAAACAACTTTGAAAATGTGCAAATTGATAAAGACTTCGAATTTCGCTGTTTGCACCAATCATTAACATAAAAATTGTAAATAGCTTCTTTAGATTTCCATTCTGGTAAGAGATACAATTTTTGAGATTTTGACCTACAATAATGGGATTCCATTACAGGGAGGGACTCCAAAAATTCCAACAATGCTTTCTTTTCTTCGGTGTTCGGTTTCTGCTTTGTCTTGTCTCTGTAAGTATTGGGAGTTCTAGAAGGATTATTTGCTAAAGTTTTCCAATGAAGTATTGTCCATCTCCCTATCCCCAAAGTATTCAAAAACATTTTACGGCATACTTTTACACTTTCTTCATTTAATTTGAGGTGATACACAAACGAATTTGCTCTTTTTGTCGAGTCAGTATTTTTCCGATTACGAGGTCTTGCTGCTAGCTTTGTAGTTATCCAATCATTGACTAGCGTTTTTTTTTCTCCCCAAGTAAGATTCCAAAATCTAGCGAAAAGTTGCTTTCTGGTACTTTCATCAATAGTTTCACATTTCAATGTACTATATTTTGATATCTTGCAGGAACACCTTGATTTCATTGCTCGTTCTTCTTTTGGCTTCGTATAATTCCAAGAACCATCTTTTTTCTCCCGACCTAAGTATTTTTCACCTCTCTCTCTTCTTTTTCTATTTTGCTCAGCAAACCATTCAGTCTTATCTACTTGGAATCGCTTCTTACGCTTTTTCGATTTTGTTATTTGAACACTAGATGCTGAATCAGTATCAGAATAATCTACCAAATTTCTGTCAATATCACTTTCATCTGAGATATGAGGATCAGGATTGATTGCCAATATTGATCTGGTTATCGCGCAAGTTTCATCGGTAGAATTGTTTATCATTATACTCTCTGTAGGCACTTGGCTAGGGAGAATATTGGTTACATCAGAATGGGTTTCCATATCTGACCTGTTCTTTAGACAAGGTTCATCGGCTGAAACTTCGACAGGAAGAATACTGCTATCAAAATGGCTCTCCAATTGAGATATACTTGCTGCAGCACTAGACTCATTAACAGAAACTTGGCTGTGGAGAATATCGGTACCATCAATCTCGAGTTTCTGTGTCGATCTATTTTCTGTACTAAAAACATCTTCCGAAATTTTACTAGGAAAAACGTTGAGACTGTCGAGGTAATCTGAACTCACAGTATTTTCTAAAATCAAACCAGTTGTATCACTTGTCTGTAAAGTAAAATTGCAATCTGTTTCATAGTTTTCATTGTTTAAGTTTTCGACTCCAGAATTATTTAATTCATGAATAAATTCAAACTGAACATTTTTTAAAATCTGATAATTATTATTCTGTTCAGTCTCACAGGATTTACTTATTTTCGGCTCGTCTTCTTGTATTTTTTGTAAGTCGGTAACAAGACCAACCAATTTCTTACCCCGATACATTCTGTAATAAAAATATTAATAAATAAACCATAATGTTTAACGGCGTTGCATTAAGCCTAAGTACCCAACAAATAAAAAAAGGCTTTAAAAAATTAAATTTTATTAATTAGTTAATTTATTAATTAAGCAGTCGGATTAATTTGTTGTTAATTATATTCTAGAAATGACAACTGATAATTAGCTAACTCCTTAACAAGCAAAAATCTTTTAATACGTAAACCTGTCAAGTCCATACATTATAGGTTAGGGATCAAATTACGTATTAAAACATGAATGCATTATTAAATACTTACTCTAGCAGTAAAATAAAACTTACCTTTCATGAATAATGCTATGACACCACAAAACTTTACGAATTCTCACCGTAAAATTAAAATAAACTAGCGCGAAATTGTAACACGTTAATCTAATGCCGTTCTCCAAACAAAATGGCCGCTGAATGGGGACTTGGAAGGAATTATCCTTAGAAATTTGACAGTTGGTATTAAGCAGGTTTACGTGACTTCATTTTTAGCACCTTAAAAATGATTATCGTTCTTTACGTCTTAACTATAAGGTGTAAAATTGTATGAATTTACGAATAGCACAAAAAAGTAATTTTTGACCAAAAATGGACTTAGCAGGTTAACATTTTAGGCCGACGATATGTGATAGGAAAATTAAGAGCATGTCCACTAAGTTACTGTTATAGTTTATTAGCTCGGAGCATGGTTGATACAATGACAAACCGTCCTTTGTACCATATTTCACGAAAACGGATTCAAAGTGAGATATATCATCGCGTAACAAAGTGTAATACAGTTTTCCTACCCGAATGAAAATGCAATAAAATCATGTTGTATAAATTAGCCTTTTCCCTATTTACTATTTTAATGGGGTATCTATTTAAACATTTTGATTTTACCTTATTGTCGGCCAATTGAGCTTATGGTTCAAACTTGAATTATATTTCATGTTGAATGTCGTTAAGGTTAATTTGATTACGTAGCCTAAACCAACTTTCAAATAGTTTAATATTTGGTTATGATCAACATAAAAACAGTATGTATTTAAATATTCATCAAAAAACAATAAAACGTGTTTTATCAAAAGTGTATGTATCGACTCCACCTTCATTCATCTGATAATAAACACCAAATTTTTCATTAGCTATTTTTTTCTTTTAACAAAATATGTCCTACTTGAAAAGTCTATTTAAATAATTTAAATCATTTTAACTTTAAAGGTTTCCCCCCCGATATTTTTACCATTCGTGTCGTCTTTCATTGTCGACAAGAAGGATTTTAACAAATGTGTGGACTTCCGGAGTTCCCCAAAAAACAAGATACGACGTAGTCCTTGTGGTCGATTGGACGGAACTGCTCTAACTGCTCCTGCTAAAAATATTATAACTTCTTAATTTCTAGAAAGATGAACATAACTTTCATCTTTCTAGAAATAAAGAAGTTACAATATTTTTAGCAGGAGCAGTTAGAGCAGTCCCAACGACAATTAATGAATGATGACACAGAATCTACCACAAGGACTACGTCGTATCTTGCATTTTGGGTAAATATTTATTGATACAGATACTCTAAAACCGTATATTTTAAGAAAAGATGAAAGGGGACATTTTCGATTGTTCGATCCAAAATATTATGTGTTTGGCTCTTTTGTATACTTGAACATCGCATTTCCAATAAATAAACAAAATTGAAAATGAACTGAACAAAAAACAAGTTCAGTATATTTAAACATTTTATATCAAAATGATCTGAGTAATGAAACTAATTAGAATAATGCCTGGTATGATGACGCCTTTAGAATGTGATTTTAGAAGTGGAAAAAGTAGGGGAATGCGAACCTGTTTCTGACCAATTTACAGCCTTAGCATCATTATAATTTTTAAAATTTGGTTTGTTCCCAGATTTGAAACAAATAAAATCGATTTTATGCAGCCTTAGGTTTTCGACGAGGAATATTCGTGAATAAACCAGTAACATTTTCCAAAAATGTCGGTTCGTAATAATGGGTCCTTTGATTAATTTTTTTTGACAATATTGTTAGGGTCGTGTCCTGTGTAATTTGCCAAGTTAGCGCGGTCCATGAGGTTATGCTAAATCTTTATGAACATTTTAATCTTGTAAAATGTTAATACTTAATACTTGGATTCAAGTGTCTAACTGTTTGTAGAACATTAAGTTTTATATAATTGCTAACGATGGGGCCATTACTGTTACGAAAAAAGGTTTTATAAATTTTTTTATGATTAAAGAAAATATAGTGCTATATAAGATTGATGTTTGTTGTTTAGACAATTGATCAGCAATTTGGAAAATAATTTCAAAAAACAAATTTATATAAACTTTAACACACTATATAACCCGTAAAGTCTATGTTGTGCGAGAATGGATCCGTGAAGGAAATTATAGAAAATTCAAATATTTTTTTGATTTAATTATGAGGTATTCAGCTGCAAAGTTTTTGCAAAGATTTTGCCACGCGAACCTTAAAAACTCAGGAAGTAACCACTAACAATATTGCCCAAAAAATTTAGTAGCAATAGAATACATTACTATAATTCTTTATAATAGTTGAAACTTGTTGAAGTTAAGAAGAAAAGTTATATAGTTTCCAGTGTTTAACTGGATATTAGTTTAACAAGTTTATGGTCTAGACGTAATTATTTTCATCGCTGAGAAATGATTAAGGAACTCTAAGGGAAGAAGCGACTATGCAATTTCTTCAGACTAGCGAAACTGCCGAACAGTTCTAAGAAGTCCATTTGTGAGTTAGTCTGGGCCATTAGCCAAATCAGCTGAAATTACGATTTCTTTTGAGATTTTTATAAATTGCTGGAGTGTTTTATTGTATACTGATAAACATGCCAATTTTAGGAAGAACTCGAGAAAAGATTATCTCATTAATGGTTAAAAATTGTGTTTAGTGACCAAATATATTTTAAAAGTATTTTATAAAAAGTGTATGGCTATATAGTCCCAATTAAGAGTTCCTTTCGAAAGATATTTCGATATATAGTTGTTATAATTGTCAGTAGAATGAAAGGTGTATTTTGTAAAAAGACAAACAAATATTTTATTTATAAAGGTCACCAAGAGAAGTGTATAACGATTTCAATAATATTTTTAAATAATTGTTTAAAATATATTGAGTAAATTGTGGTTTCAATATCACAGTTTAATGAGATATTTACTTATCAAATTTAGCATAGGAGAGGGAGATTTAACAAGTCCGAGTAATCACGATTATAACTCCTGTATGTAAACAGAAACTTTATTTCTATATATTTACGAGTATGAGCTCATAGATAAAATAAGGCCTTATGAGCTCAATTTATCCGCAGCGGGATTCGCTTTAACTATCTGGTCTTTAATGTAATTGTCAGCGGCAATGAACGAAACACCAACAGTGCACTAATTGTGATGTAGAAGTCGCTGCATCGCGACCGCCGTCGCTGTAATAAGCCGTAAGCGGTTATTCGGGAACAACATAGCGGCGTAATGGAAATAGTAATCGAGGTTAGCGCAGTTTCACCTCTCAACTCCACTTCAATAATAAATACACAGCGTTTCAGTTTTAGAAAATTGTAGTAAAATATACTGGTGCTCGGTGGGTCGAAGCATTTCTATCATTTTTATTTCATTTACTTCAAAATAAGCTAAATAAAACTTAATACCATACAATATATCCTCATAGATTTCAAGATGAAGATTTTTAATTTCTTTAGAAAACGCTTCGAAATCGACCGTGTTTTGCATATAGAAAAGTAACTAAATGTGAAGCAGTTGCTTTTTATTTTCTTATATTCTTATCTGATTCCGAATAAGAAAACTCGTTTAGAGTGAGTGGACTTTACAGCATAAGCACCTAAAATAAATGCGCATGCGCGGTTTCTCTTGTTGGTTGTCACTTTCATCGTCACGTCAAGTCCAACAGCCGTATTGGCATTCGATAAATGGCATTCGACATACGGCTGTTGGGCTTATTGGTACGCGAATCAAGCTGGACGAAAACTATTAAGGCAAACCTCGTAACGTCATAATGATCAATGTGATATAACAGTAAATATATATGTATTAAATACTCGTGACCTGTTTACATTCAGGCATATTACAATACATCGAAATGACCAGACTCGGTAACAGAAACTGACTTTACCGTGAAAATACATGTCGTGAAAATTGAAATGCCGTATGTAAAAGTTTACATAAAGATTTTAAAAAATTCTTTAGGGTGATATGAATTACTTACAAACCTCTGCATTCTCTATTTTAGCCAAACTTATCAATTTTCCATAGCTTCGCATTTGAATTCGATTTTTCAATTTTCCATTTGGATTCAAATTCGATTCGATTTCGATTTCCAAATTTCTAGCTTCGGACGTATGCAGAAAGGAGGAAAATTGAGGGGAGGGGTGGATACGTAGGTTTGTTGTTTATGAACGCCCTCTACACTACTCGCGAAGTTACCTCGTCGAAGTTAATCGCAGTCTGAAGTACGTCTGAAGTACAGTCTGAAGTACGCACAAAGCGAATCGAAGTACCTCTCTATACTATTCTTTTCGCCTAACTTCGATCAACTTCGCGAGCAGTGTAGTGCAGGTTTAATGTAAAACGTAAAAAGTAACCTACCCGATTGCGGAAAAGATTTTTATATTTGCTGTCACACTTACAAGTAACCTGATTGTTTGCGAAAAATATTTTTATTTTTGTCGTCATATTATAAATACTAACATAAAAATTTGTAATGTCAAATTCAAACTTAATCATTTTTGTTTTAACCGGTTTCTTCTAGTAGAGCAAATATTTTTCATAATGGCCAAAATACGTAAACGCATTCAAAATTAACGCATATAAGGTCATACGTTAACGGTAACGGCATATATGTGTTGAATTTTTTTAATAAATTGGGTGCTTTAACCTGGAAGAAAAAATAGCTATAAGCCTATATTCTAATTAAAATCAAAGTTTCTTTGTACTTTCACAAGGGTGATCATAAATTTTTAGTGTACTTAATTTAGTTTGAAGAAGAACATCGTTTAAATCGAAAATTTCGGAAAATTACTCATCGGCATTGGTTTCTATGGTCATCATATTTGTGATCTTGATTACACTATATAATTTATAAAATAACAATATATATAATTTGTAAAATGTCAATGTGAAGAAAATCTTGGAAATGATACCTTCGGAACATGAAATCGTCGACTTAAAGCATGATCTAAATCATCATAAAAATTATTACGTGAAGATTTACGAAACATTAACGTTACTATGCTTTTATGCATTCCCTGACAATATCAGCAGTATAGTTCGGTATTTAGTTCAACTATTTCTAGAGAAACTGTTATGAAATATAACAAATGTTATGAAATAAATGTTTTTCATTTATTTTCATTACGCTCTCTGTAAAATAAAGTTTCATGTTATAAAATCTGCTCTCTGTGGAGATAAACAGTGTATGTAGACATTAATTCACCGAGTTAGTATCAACAGAAATGTGCACACTTCTGTTAAAAGAAAATAAATTGAAAACCTGATTTTTATAATCATTTTGAGTGTAGTATTGAAATAAGTTTTCATTGTGAAACCCTTTGCATTGTGTTTTTAATTTAACGTAGTTATTTATTTATAATAGTAAATTATTAATTTTACTCATTGTATTCCAAAGTGTAGACATGTAACGGAACGTTATGCAAAACATTACTTAAAACCATAATTTTGAAGTGAAGCTTTTTGGGCGCAATGATACTAAAATATGAAGGTCGAAATGTCCTTCATGCAGCGTTTTTGCAATCTTTGTGACGTCAGACTGTCACGAATCTATCGCAAGAAGGACGGAAAATAGATACTTAGTTAACAACCGGTGGAGATAGATGAACACGAGCTGTTTGTACATTAGCCCGGCGAAGGAAACGTCTTAAAATTTTGTCGTTTGGTTAATCCATTTATGATTGATTTATTACAAATAATTATGTGTGTATTTCATCCGTTACAAGACTAACAGAATATGTACTTAATTTATTTTTAAATTTGCAATGAATACTCACATATAATAATCGTAAGTACAATTTATAATAGGAGTAAATACAGCCGTGTTCTGGGATCGCGTCTATTTTTTCTTAACGTCGTTAATAGAGATTCTTCATTAACAACTGTAATTTTATATGATATATATATATATATATATATATATATATATATATATATATATATATATATATATATATATATATATATATAATATACAGAAATGTGCACACTTGTTGTTTACATGGAATCAAATATTTTTCACTTTTTTTATCACGCAACTTTTAAAAAAAAAATGTGTGCAATTCACACGTGTAAGTGAAACCTTCAAAAATTTTGGCTTCAAGATAATGAGACGAATGTAAAATTACGGGAAGAGGATAATTGTAGGTTTTAGTTATGATCATAGTGATAAAAATGTTTGAGTACTTACTATGATCACTTTCACTATTTTGAACAGTAAAATCATCATTATGCGTAATAGAACTTTCATTTTCCACATTCAATGACGCTTTTCGGCGTGCACGAAATTCACGAACACGTTCCGTTGAACTTTTTGCTGTCTTTTTAATCTTGTTTTCCCTTTTTTCTCGATAATCGCGACAATATTCTGCATTCGTTTTCGGCATGTTTGAATAATTTTATTATAAAAATGATGAAGAATTTTATTATAAAAAAGATGAAAAAACTCTACAAACGTATAATACGTACACGTATACAAAACACCACGGTTGTGTGATGCCTTTTCTCAAGCTTTATACTACGCATGCGCGCATAAACACGTATTAACACACGTACAACGCTGAGATCTAAGCAAACTCTCGCTATGCCTTGGTAAACACGAGTGGAGGGGGTACGAAGCAGAGCACAAAGAGCACCACGAACATAAGAAACACTGTATAATGCTTCCTATCTCATTTTCTCCCACGTTATATCTTATGAATTTATGTGTCTCTCTCTTTTTACAGTCGCCTATCTCATTTTCTCCCACGTTAAATCTTATGAATTTATGTGTCTCTCTTTTTACTGTCGCTTTGTCGTTTCATCGGCTTTCAAATCAAAACGATGCTAAAGAAGTTTTCACTTCAAAACTCAAAAAAAAGTAATGTCAGCAAAATCTATACTTTTCATTAATTATAATAAGAAGAATGAAATTTACGTAAAAAGTAATTCATTAATTTCTGTTCATTGTTGCAGATCAAACAAGCGGACGCGATTTACAGATCAGAGGAAAACCTGTTAATCTGTCTTGGCTATTTCTGAAATGGATCAACAGTTGCTGTTTTCTGACATGAGTGACCAAGGATCATGACCTTCTGTGTATGACTGGCTACATGCGACTATATACCTCACCGCAAACGCGTCTCTTGTTAGTCGAACAACCACCCCTGAACGTTGTGTTTAAATTAAAAGAATGTTATTTTATTGAGTTATATGAAAGTAATTTCCTCTAAATATCATTATGGCGTTAGAAATACGTTTAGGAAAAATCTGTTATTCATCCTTGGTATTCGTCGGCGTCTTGTTTTGTATACAATGTAAGTATGTCAAATTACTATTAATACTTAACAAGTAAAATATACAGATATCAGGAATAAGCTATAGCTATACCAATGATGAATCTTGATATTTAAAAATTTTCAAAAAAGTTCCAATAAAAAGGTTTTTAAAAATTCTTTCAATCTCTATCTTTGATATACATAAAAATAAAAAAAAGAAAATAATTAGTGCACCTCCGTTTATTTTGAAGTCAAGTGATAACTTAAATTTATTATTAACAGCTGTAAAGTGATAGGTTATTGTCAACTTTATTTTACCTGCCATTAACTAATTATTATAATATTTTTTTGAAAAACCATCATGTAATTGAAGAACGAAATATTTAAATGAAATAGGTCCAGGTACTTCGGCTCAGTACCGGCAAAATTCCTCCCTCTACTACTACGTCTGTCCACCAAATTTCATCCGATTGGGGAGCAGCTGTTATTACCTCAGCGACACTAAAGCTACTTGGCAGATTGCTCACTTCGACTGTAAGGTGAGTTCCGAGCCCCTTTCTTTAGGGCGCGTATGTAATTTTTATATAATAAAAATATATATTAATAATAAAATGTATTCTTATGCTATTTAGACACAACTCTAATAATTTAATAGCCATCTATTAAAATAGCTTTATCATAATGGTTGCAAAAATTAATTATTTTGTATACGTGTTAACTCTACGCACTCTCTATGTAACTGTACGCACAGTTATATTCATTGTCAATGACTTCATGTTACTAATTTACAAAATATTCATTTCATAATAAAAAAGCGTATCAAGTGTGAGTCGGTCTCGCACTATTAGAGTCTCGTATCAAAATTTTGCAAATTTAAAGTAGTTATGTTATGAACTTACTCAATCCTTTACAAATACAAGAAGTTATATTTAAAGTTTTTCGTTTTTTATAATTATATAAAGAGGAAAATAGCTTACCTTTGTATAATTATACGTTAAGCTGTATATAAAAGCTTTGTAACTCTCAAACAAGTTTTGTGAATACTAAAATTTTCAAATTTGAAACTTTCAATAATAATAATGAAAAAATAAAAAATATATATTTTACACTATTGGAATATATGCACCGTTACCAAAGTCTCGCGCTATGCTGGATTTTAAGTTGTGACACTGTTTCTGAGAAAACGGCTGTGATCGACGGACAGACAGACGGCAGTATGATTTTATGAGTTCTGCTTTCCCTTTTGAGGTACGGGACCCTAAAAACAACGCTAATGACATTTTCGTAAACTTTTAATAATTTACTAACAATAAGGAATTTTTATTACATTTTATTATTAATAATTAAATGGTCAAAAAAAACATTTTTTTTATTTTGATACTTTCGGAAACGCATAATCAAAGTCAAGATTATAAAGTGTATCTTTTATGAAAATTCGTGACTTGCCCTATCTTATAAAATACTTGTGGTTTTATTGAATATTTTATTACTGTGAGATGTAATAAATATTACAAGTGAATTAAAATCATAAAATACAAATCTATATAACTTTACTCAAGTACCATTGTATGAAGTAAATTTGATTTGTAACTCTCTGTACAACGAATCAATCGATGGTCTCTTTAACTTTGGGTCCGATGGGTTCTATTCTGTAATATATAAACGTGTGATTAAATATAATCAGGGCTAACCATAGATCAGATAACCAGATTCCTGACTATTAAATATTAACATTCGCACGTAAACACATTATGGCAAATCAACACAAAGGATGGCAAATCATAAAGAAAACTCAAAGGATGGCAAATTGGCAAACATGGCAGTGGCAAATCAACAGCAAGATAATAATTTCGAACCGAAATGATTATCTTGTTCTACAAGAAGAGGATCGACTATAAACAATAGCATATTAAAACTTAGTAACAGTTTAACATTAAGATAGTCTCAGTAACTTATCGCTACGCTCTGTCCTGACATTGCACAAGACGATGTCACCGGGTCGTGCGAAACCATTAAACTCATCAATAAACAGTTAAACTAATTGAGCGAGTGATTTCGTTGATTAGACCCTTGACTTTATTGGTGACGTTCGAGGAGAAGTAGTGACGCGATTGGTGTTAATGAAAACAGTGGCTCCTTAAGTGGGTAATTTCATTTCCACTAGCATCTCCACCATAAACATACTTTCTGCTTGCCGTTTATTGTCAAATTTAACTTTTGCTTAAAGCCATACTGCAGACAGTTTAAAAACTAGAGCACGTATGTACCACATATTCCCTCCCACGCGCAGTGTATTTTTTCATACGGAATGACGAGGCGTAATCAGATCAAAGCATTCCCATTTCCCAGCTACGTTTTTCCTCATTATTACCGACGAGTTATATCTTTAAGACTTTGAACTCTCTGTCTAACTAATATCACGTAGTTCTTTGAAACAAAAGGATTACGCATCTTAGTTAATATTAGACAAATGCAAAGAAAAATACTTGGACTTCATTGCGATTTATTGTTCCGACCATGGGGTAATATTATTGTATCTGATAGTCCCTCAAATATTACTATTCGGTATTAAAATATCAAAACTATATTTAAGTATCCATAAATAATAAAATATCTCTTACATATTCCATCTTGAGATTTCAGAGCTGAAAAAAGACAAATTTTATTCTTGAACTTGTAATTGAATTGGCTTACACATTTGATTAGTAATGTGTTACGTGTATAATTTATGTCATTTTACATGTACAATTTCAAACGTTTCATCATATAATTCGACAAGTAAAATTAATGGACTTTCTAATAAATTGGATAGTACTTGAAGCTGCTCACCAAGGTCAGGTATTTTCAAGTCAATCGATCTTAAACTCGAAGAATCCAGTCCTCACCATTGAGAATCACTTTACATCGATATCGTCTGACCCTGCCAACAAACTGTGCCTAAGGCATTTATAAAGACATGTGATATGCATACAATCATGGTCTCAAATTTTTCAAAAGTGGCTTGTAAGAAAGGATGAGATTCTTTAGGGAGTCCTCAAGATATCTGCGGAGTCCATCGTGAGACCCTGTTCATATTTATTGGAACTAGCCTAACAAACTGACCTAAACCATTGTTTTCTCAATTAATTCATTTTAATTGTATAAATTAATATATAAAAAGTGTAAATTATGCAAGGAAAATTCAAATTGTCCAATGCAATTGTTCAAATGCCTCCAAATGTTAAAACAAAACGTGACGTCAAAATCTGTGTCAATAAGCTCGTATGTTGATATTTTGTTGTATTTGATAAGGAAAAATAGTGTTCTAGCAAAAATGTTCATATCTAATGCATTTTTAACATCCCAGTGGCATGGAGAACAATCTAGAACGATGATTCAAAGTGATTTTGTGAATGAACAATCGAATAATCTGCTGAGAATAGTTGCATTCATAATGACGTATTATTTTGATTCAAATCCAGATTTTACGCCCACTGAGGTCAAAGGAGTGAAAGCTGCAAGGTAATTGTTTTAATACATGGTTTATAATCATACATTATGTACATTTTTATGCATAAATACACTCGTAAGTAGATAGTAGTAAACATAACCTACAATCTTTTAAAAATATGACTACGTATCATCTATATCTTATTAATTTATATGTAATGTTATTTACGTTCAGTCCACTTTATTATATTTCAGTCAAGTCACTTTTTATGTATTTTAGCAATATTATGTAGTTATTTCTTAACGTAAAAAAAAACAAACAAAAAAATGAAAGTAGTATTAAACTTTTGTTAACTAGTTTATGTACACAGATATCTTCTGGTTGTTTGATTGATCTTCAATCCAAAACTCACAATTAATTGAAATCATTCTAGAAATCTAAATAAAATATACTTATATTAAAATAATTTTTACAATAATGCAAACAACTTTTTGGACATACTCCACCTTTTCTTATCTTTATCAATACTTTACCTTTATCAAGTACAATTCTAATAGTATTTTTTGCATCTAGGAACAATACAATATTTATAAACTATTTTCGAACTTCTCCCATAGTTTAAAATGCTATTATACAGAAAATATATTTAAAGTAACGAGAACACCTAGTAAACAAATACTGGGCATTACTTATAACGTCACTCAAGGCGCGCGAAAATGGCGACATTTAAACAGTTTAAATTTATTGACAATTTTAAATATATTTTTTAAAAATTGAATTGTAACATTTTCAATAGTATTTATATTTTTTAATATGCTATAACAATATAAATAGTGAATTAAAAATATAAAAAAATTGTATGCATATTCTTTATTTCTTTCCAAACAAAACTCCTCTTTTTGAACTCCTCTTCTCTGATTTATTGTAAGCAAGATATGTCATTATATTGCATTTCCAAAGCATCGTGAAATTCGAATTTGGTACTCCATGGTAATGAGTTGGAAGGTTCACAATAGTTCATGCCAAATCTGAACAACAGCGATGAATGCGGCTCAACAGTGAAATTAAAATTACATATTTCTTACTTTCTTGTAACCTAAAAAACTTATTGTTTTTAAAGGGAATATATAAAATACTTTATACCTTTTTAAGCGTTTCATTCAGTGTATAGATAATTTATTGGTAGGAATATGAATGCAACAGTTTGAACATGTCTTTACAATATTTTTGAAGTATTTTGCAGCACTAACTCATAACCAAATGCTACAGATTTAGCATGGTTAATATATATTAGCGTTACAAAAATTACGGTAACAACTCCAGACGTCATTCAAAATGTTATATTTACCATAATTGCATAAATGTGACATTTTAATGACCCGTGGAGCTGTTACCCGTAATTTTTGTAACATCAATATATATTAAACATGCTAAATATGTAGCATTTGTTTATAGATTACAGTAATTTATAGTGAATTTAATAACATGTGTGAACAGACAGGCGCGCGATCGGTGTGTGTGGCTCGAACGTGGCTTATTTGTTGGTTGAGATCATTTTTTCCACTACTATATTAGTGAATCAATAGTTAATTCGAAATATTTGTATTACTTAGTAATACTTAATATTACCTAGCTCATCGAGAATTTTTTAAATATTTTGGGACAGGACAAGAATATCCAGTGGTTGAATACAGGTGGTAGGAACAAGAATATCCAGATTATAGGAAACTCATATGTATGAGTTTGGTATAATGTATTACGCCTCACTGTTTCTTCTGGCCTGATGTGTCGAATTTCTATGGTACCACCCTAATTGGAGAAGATTTTGGAGATTATACCCTGATTTATCATTATATTTATTTGGCTCTTTATTTCTTTGCAGTATTCAGGGAACCTATCGGATTTTGTGTGAATAGGAATGGAAAAGTAGGTTTTAATTTCGTGTTGGATAGCGTTGGTAAATTTAAAACTACTAGCTCGCGCTGCATTGTGCGCTCATAATAACACGTACTCGCGCTGTCATTAGACATATTAATCTGTAAAACAACTCCTAATAACTCCAATTTATTTAAGTATACGCACACTTTAATGTTGCAGAATAGTATAATAAATTAATTTATATAACAACATATAACCCTATTAATCTGTACCAATTATAGATGTATCATCTTCATGACACTGTTTTCGGGTCCCAATTTATTGGTTTGGAATTTCTGTCACTCCGTATATTATTATATAGAAATTTCGCAGAGCAAAAATGAGTAATTTTTTAGGAACTTTTGGTGAATTGTGGAAAAAATGCAATTTATAATATTTTGTTTTTTTTGAGTATATTAAAACTTCAAGTATATCTAGACCCTAGACCATTTTAAGAATGGTATGCCCGCAACAGATGTAGCTAGGTGACCGCCAAACTGTCAAACCGTTTTTTTCAGATGTTAATGTAAGATAGCTTAAGAGATATAGCTGAAAATATCCGCAAAAGGTAGACTTTTGTGGATATTTTCAGCAATATGTTTTAAGCTATCTTACATTAACATCTGAAAAAAGCGGTTTGGTAGTTTGGCTGTTACTTCGCTTTCTGAAATTTCTACTCTATTTCTGTAACTGCTAAAGTCTTGAAATTTATAGACATGCTTCTAAATTTCATAGTTTGGAGATATTCATATTTAATATTCGATAGCTTAGGCAATATATTTCCATGAGGAAAAATAATTTTAATATTTGTTAGTTGTTTCATAGAAATGCTATATTCCCGGAAATGTTATATAGGTATGCCTAGTTTGTACAAAATCGTCGCAGTACCAGTTCTACTCCTATTAAACAGGTGTTATTTATAATGACAAAAGAAACAATTTAGATTTTATATTGACAAAAGAAACAATTTTTAGTTTTAATATTAAATTTTTTATAATATTTCAGTTTTATTACAGAAATGAACGTAAAATATGGCTTAAAATGACTTACGAATTAAACTGCCTGATGACGTAATTTTTTATTTTTTATTCGAGTCTCCAATAATCTACTTGCGAATGATGATAATTTAATCTTATGAGTTACAACTTGTTTATTATTTTGCCATTAATTGTACTATTTTTTTATATTCATTTAATTTCTTAATGATATTAAGATTTTATACGAAATTATAAAACTGTTAAAATTGTTGCTGTACGTGACACCAATGGCCGGGAAAGGCATCACCCTACATTTCCATACCCCTTATTAGCGGCGAGCTTAGTCCGAAGTACGGGTGAACCTTGCTCACGCTCGGTGCGCCGCCGCAAGCGAGGCCGCCCGCCCGCGTCTCGACGGCACTAACCGCCGAAGTAGGCGTTACATCTCTCTTTTGTTCAAAGATCGTTTGCGATGCGTCAGCATCAGCTAGTTAGTCCATTTCCAAAGCTTTCTGTTATGTCTGATTGCGACCTTGGTCGCAGCTCTTCCTTTTTTATTTGGTACTTTATCTATTGGTCGCCATTTTAGCGTGCTGCGTTCGATTTCGTGTTGTATAGGTTTGATCCTTTTCATATTATCTTTGGGTAACTCTCATATTAATTAACAATAAGTTAGGGTCAGTAGCAAGGAGGTGTTAAATAAAACATTTGTTTTCTTCTTTGTGGAAGTCATTTTGCTTTTAAATATGTATTTTAATTGGCAGTAGCTTTTCAAATATTTACTATCTTTTTGTCTACTTCTGCTGCTGGTTTTAAATGAAAAGTAATGTTTCTGTCAAGATACATAAAATTGTTGACAGTTTCCGGAACTTTCACCTTCTGCACACTGACGATGCGTGCGTGCAAAGTCTGTGTCGAACGCAACTTTCGTTTTTCTCACTCTCTTTTATGCACAAGCCCAATTGACTGCTGTGCTTATTTAACTCTGTCACCATCTATTGTAGTGGCTGCTCGTCATCGTTGAATAGTGCAGTATTGTCAGCAAAGCAAATGTTTGACATAAATCAATCGTTCATTATCATCTTTCCATCATCCCATTTCAGTTACCTAAAACATACTCTAGAAGTCAGTTAAATAGTTTAGTTACCCTATTTTAAACTTCTCTTTATGGCGAAAAGTCTTTATTCCTAACATCTTGTTTAAACTTCTCTTTATGGCGAAAGGTCTTTATTCCTAACATCTTGGTTAAGTTTGAATCTCCACCAGCCTCTTAAGATATACATATTTTTAATTACTTGCATATTTTATGAGAGACACCACATTTCTCGTTATGCTTGCCATAAAAAACAGCATTCGAAAGCGAATGCAATGAAAGCAACATAAATAGATTTCTTATATTCGTGAACCTTATTAAGAACGGGACACACACGTTATTAATAGGATATATAGGGTCGGGTAGGATATATAATGTCTACCGGTGTGACCGGGAATGCGCCGATCGACATAGTGATGAACACCTTGACCCTCACTTATGTCGTCGTAAATCATTTCAATATCGCCATAAGCGACGACCCATTTTGTTTATCAATACGCGTGGGCTTCTACACCAGCCGTGTCAATTGTACTCTATTAAGACTTGTTTGAATACCATAATTCGTGCCTAATAGCGTATTACGCATGTATCATCGTCAATCCAGGCCAGCTGACGGCCTTAAAGCATTCTAACGAACGTCTTTAATATATTTCATGGTGGTCCGATATTAGACCCAACGAAATGAAAAAAACTGTCAAGCACGAGTGAAACTCGCACTACGAGGGATCCGTACAAGTTAGGCATTTATAAATATTTGATAATGTATAGTATTCCTATTAAATTATTTACAAAATTTTAATTTTTTAGAACAAAAATATATTGCCTTCTATATTTTTCACAGGCGCACATTTGAAAAACTGTGCGGTCGGGGACCCCCGTCAAGTATTTTTTCAATTCAAAACGTGATTTAATATGTAGGGTCCCATTGATTATATTCGTACATTTTTGTCACGCCCTCTTTTATTTAACTCTCTCTCTCTCTCTAATTTGTATATTTTATGTTATTTTTTATCATTTTTTTCAAAGCAGAAATGTAAAAGTAAGGATTTAAATCAATAAACTTCACTATTTTAGGAAAAATAGTAATTTATTAAAAATGAAATATAAAATAGTGAATTATAAATTACATGTAAAAAAATTTTTAAATAAGAAACAAAAACAATAATAAAATACTTAAAATTAATAAATTGCGAGCATATTCATTTATTTTTATTGTTAATTATACTTTTTCTAGATTGTTTGATGAAATAAAAAAATAAATTATTAGAATGAGAAAATTTAATATTAAAATTAATTTTAAATTTCATTCAATTAAAAATTAAAATTTAAACATTTTAAAATTAAAAAAAATTTATTTTAATTATTTCAAAATTGAATTAAATTTAAAATTATTTTTTTTATTATTCTACCAATTAATTTTTTGCTTATTTATTATATTAAATTTGTTTTATTAAATCAATGAAACAAAATTTAAGATTAATTTTAACATTAAACTTTATTATTCTAAAAATTTAATGTTTTCTCATTTTATCATTTTAAAATTTATTTATTAAATCAATCAAATTTAAAGTTAATTTTTAGTATAAATTTAATTACTTTCAAAATTAAAATTTCATTATTTATATTTTTATAAGGTTAATTATTCTAATTTTTTAATAAATTAATCAAATTTAAAATTACTTTTACAATTAAATTTAGTTATATTAAAAATTAAAACTTACTTATTTTATTCTAATTACTTTATTTTAAATTCCAATACTTCAAAAATTTAAATGAATATGAATTGTTAATTTACTGAAACAATTCAAATAAAGTTTAATTAATTAATGAAAATAAATAAATTGGCCAAAAAATTGTTTGTAATTTATAAATTTTTAATACTTAGTAAATGATATAGCAGTAATTTATAGTTTATAATGCAAATAAATACTTACAGAATTGGGAACAGTCAAGCAGATGATTGGCTTACAATAGAAAGCCAGCAGAATAAAAAAAATTACCTAGAATAATATTTACACGTGTTTAGAATTGAGGTTATACAGCTAACCGCGCACAATGCTTACTGCTCGAATGTCGATACTCGCACGAACACACACATACAACCGTTTATAATAGAAGATAAAGAGAGGGAAAGGTCCCCTGGAGGGGGCATAACGCTTTTTCCTTACGTGACGGTTTCTGCCCGTTCGCTCTACTATAAACCGCGTAAACGAACTTCGTTCCAAAAAATATTTTCTTATGTGATATAACTACAAATTAACGATTTTCGATCGATTTTCTCCTTTACTGTTTGCTTCTTACCAAATTTCATAATTCTAAATCGGCGGGAAGTATCCTATAGATTTTTATTTAATTGCGAGTGTCAAAATATGCGGCAGAAATGGCTGTATTTTAGGGTTCTTCTTGATTGCATTTATTTTGAAGCTTGATTTTTTTACAGTTCTCAGGGAGCGTAGACTTAAAGTATTTGATATTAATTCCAACTTGATACCTCCACGCGTTCCTGAGAAAGAGGACCTTGACAGACCGACAGACCGACAACGAAGGGATCCTATAAGGATTCCTTTTTTCTTTTATGGTACGGAATCATAAAAATTAACAATGAAATAAAAATTCATTTTCATTTTAGGCAAATCATGTGATTATTGACAGACTATAATTTTTTGGTGGTCACATTTGTTTTTCACTTGGTGAAAAGCAATTTTATTATATTACTATTATACCAAAAAGAATACAAATCTATTGTCAAGAAGACTAATAACGCATATTAATAAATGCCTATTTTTACTAGATACTATTTTTAGTGAATTATTTGTTTTGTAATTTACTTAAAAAATGGTTTAATATTTTAACATATAATTTCGATTAAAATAAAGTTATTTAAACCGCGTGAATTTGTTTACTAATTATAAATTGCAACTGTGGGAACATCATGGAAATGTGATCAAATATAAATATTTAAATTGGATAGATAAAACATCGATTTTATCCTATGGCAGATGGAGCTTTCGAAAGTTGATAGATCGGTAATGAAAATTATCCCTTATAGGATATATTTTGGTATAAAATGAAAAGTAACTTTATGTAGTCATTATGAAATTATTGTAATATTTAGTCAGTACAAAAAGGCCATGGGATTTTAATCAGTTTTGATAGACTAAGATATTTAAGGATGATTGAATTAAGTTAATTGCTTTAAGTTTTGGTTACTTTTCGAATATAGTCAGCGAATATACTCTGCGGTTAGCGGTGCATATATGGCACATACATCCCTTCAACATGTTTACACGGAAATCAAGATTATGTTAATGTATGTCACGTTTCTGTAATTTTAACTCTCGAGATAAGATAGGAGAGAGGATAAACCTTTATCGAACATTTCTTGAGAATGAGAACAGACCCACTGCTTTCGAGTGCCAATGAGGGCACGCAGCGTATTCCACAACTGGGTTATGATACTCCAGTAGAGGTGTGCGATGACAGTATTTTTTCGTACTAAGCGATTCTGTTACGAGTATGTTAAAATAATAGGTTGTTACCTAATGTTGTTACATACCAGGGTTTCTCGTAGATCAACATTTTGGTTTTTTAATGATTTTAGTGACACTAAATGAGTTAAAAAATAAAGTCTAATGGTTATTGTTCTATTGTTATAGAATATTTTGTCACGGACCTTCAGAGACAATGAATGAAAATTTGCGCGCCAAATGTTGATACAGAATGAAGTTTAGATAGACTTACAGAATATCTAGTATGAAGCAAGCACAAAGTACGAGTATATGAGATACTAGCTTGTCAAATATTACGCGGAAGGTTTTTTTTGTTTGTTTCATTCTTTCCTAAGAAGGGACTTATATGATGAACAGGATAGCCTGCGCACGCTTGTAATCTTTTTCCTGATAGTATTTGAATTATTACAAATAGAGACAGAAAGCTGCGTAATTTGTAACAGTTATATGCGCTAGTACATCCGTTTTACGCCAATGCTTCGAACTCTTTCGGATTTCGTCGTGTATTTTGTTTAATTACGTGTTAGGTCTTAAGCGACTGTCTCAA
Organism: Druceiella hillmani; assembly: GCA_039881145.1. Classification (NCBI taxonomy): domain Eukaryota; kingdom Metazoa; phylum Arthropoda; class Insecta; order Lepidoptera; family Hepialidae; genus Druceiella; species Druceiella hillmani. Next base: position 8,906,247 of record JAYKKI010000038.1, on the reverse strand, counting down.
ATGGAAAGTTGAGTAGCATAAATGCGTATACAGAAAGTAAATTACATACGTTTATTCCCTCCGCTTGCAAAATATTGTTTGTAAGGACATTTCGGGGCCACGTTCGAGGGATGATGTCATCGTTCGCGGCGCACTACTCCATTTCGTTTCAATTACGTTTACGAGTATCGCGAGTAAGTTCACGGACATCGTTTACTGAATGAAATGCGCGAGATGAATCTGTTACATATTTCAAGGCTAAAAATAATAACACTTTATGTCAATATATCTATGTATCATAGGACAGTTTTAAAATTAACTATTCCTTGTTGCGGCTTCATGGAATGATGTCATTTGCCGAAGCCTCAATCAACTTCGATGTGAATTTTAGGCACAATGTTTCGTATGAAATCTTAGGCGTATAATTAATATAAAAAAGTAAAAAAATTAAGAATAAGAAATCTAAACAAAATAAAAAGTAATTATTTGTTTATTCTAAGTAAATGACATTTCAGTGCCAGATATAAAGTAGTAGTCAACTAACTAGGGACAGATAAAATCCTGGACAAAACTTATTTTTCAAATCCCTTTATTTATTAACTGAAATAAATATCACTAGTTGTACTTACGACTTCGCTCACGTGTAATTAGAAAAAGAAGTGTTTTTTTCTCTCTTATAGGTTGCTCCTGGGTATATACTATTACCATACTAAATTTTATCAAAATCTGTTCAGTAGATTTCGCGTGATACCCATTAAAATTCTAAAAAAAAAGTGTTTTTGGCTTCTATTATCATTCCGTACCCAAAATCAATCACTTTATTTAAATATTTTCAATATACAGCATTCAGTCTATTACATTTTTATTATATGTATAGATTATCTGATATTATGTAACGTTGTTCGTTATCAAGTATCCTGGCAATTATTTTATTACTATCTCACAACCCATATAGTTTTGTGGTACACTTTATGACAAAACTATCACACCTTTAGATTCGAAATTTAACATAGTAATTTAAAGTCATGTCTAGATTTGTTATCTATAGTTATTTTTGTATTTAAAACTTTTACTAAATTATAAAAAAATACGAAACAACGGTGCGTAATACTAGCATATGGTTACTAGCGCCACCTGTTATAACATTACGGAATTAATAGAGTATTTAAAACTTTTACTAAATTATAAAAAAATACGAAACAACGGTGCCTAATACTAGCATATGGTTACTAGTGCCATCTGTTATAACATTACGGAATTCAGTATGCAGATGTTTCATATTTATAGAATGTTTAATAACAAAAAACGAAATATTATGTGTGAATGTGTTTATTAACTAGACTGTTACTAAAGTCATCTCTTAGAAAATTACAGAATTAATAGGGCATGCAGATGTGTAATATTTCGAAAAAGAATGTTTACTAACCAAATCGAAATATGATGCGTGGTTGTTTTTATATTGTAAATTAATGGATAGTAAATTTTGGAGGTTAAATACTACATGAATCGAATAAAACAAGATATAGAAAGGTTCTGAATTACGAAATTTTGGATGTAAGTACCTATTTAAGATATATATATATATATATATATATATATATATATATATATATATATATATATATATATATATATAAATTTTTAATGAGATGAGTTTAAAACTTAACAAATACTTTAAGCTTTATAAACCCAAAATCCATCTCAATTTTGTATTAATGAGTACAATTTGTATTGGCCCTGTTTTTTTACCTGGTTCTACTGTTCAGATTTATTAATTCTGTACCTACAATAATATGATCAGTACGTGAAACTGAATCGACTTACATTTTAAAAAATCAAAGTTAGTATTTTATATTTTACTTGCACCATACAGGACAAATTATGAGAAAATTTAACCACTTTCCATGGTTGAGATTTTTTTAAACATCTGTAATGAAATAGTTTTAAATATTTTATATTTATTGTTGTCACAGTGAAATACCACGATGTATCTACGTACTTATAATTTTATGGATATTAAACAAACTGGTTATATTAACATGCATTTAAATGAGTAAGCAACCAGAGATCATGTTTTGGATGGTGTTGGAACCGTCGCACATCCTAGGCTGTTTAATAGTGATATCGTCGACATGAGCATTTGCAAATATGTCCAAAGCACTACAGAAGCGCGGCAGTCCCAACTCCATCCTGAAAGCATTATTGTAATGGACGCGTATTAATTAACTCGCGAGCTCTCACAAAGCCATGCTTTAGCTAGTATATTTTCATTTTCTGTCTGGGCATTTAATTAGAAGGATCAAAATGTCTGTTCTAATTTTAGAAAGGAAATACCATTTTAATTTCAGCTTTGCCTTTATTAGTCTACGACAACTAATAGAAGAAGAAGGGGAAAATGTTACTCTCCTTGTTTTATAGGCTTTTCAACACGATAACGATCCCCGAAACATACATGTAGTCCGACAAATTTTAACTCGCAAAAGAAGTCTGTGTCGGTACTAGATTGAATCGCAACTAGCCAAAATCTAAACCCTATAGAGTACCTGTGGTATGAAATCAAGAAAAAAGTCGTAATATAACACACTGGTGTATACTCTTTTGAAGAAGACATTTTTTAATAAGCTTGGAACAGCATTTCTATAGAAACATTAAACGTATTATTGAATGTTGTCCTATGTTGATTTTCGCAACTTTCTCGAATTAAAGGATTAAAAGCATATAGTATTTGTCCACAGTAGGTAATTTGAGAATACGTTTTTGGTATGGTTACCAGTATAAAAACTATTTGCAATAGCTGTACTGAATTCGTCATATTAGTTCATATGTATAAATAAAGAAAGAAATTCATACTTAATCAAAGAAATAAAATTATTTATTTTAGTGTATTGTATTTAGCAAAGGTCATGAAAGCTTAGTGTTTAGTGGATACATAGCTGTGCTTAGTGGATTGGCTGAAATATTGTGTGGCCTTTTCTGTCGAGCTGTTCAGCGTTTTCTCTAAAAAACAAAAACGTCTTAATATTAACAAATCGTTTTTATGTCTCTACTAAAACGTTCATAGATACAAGTTAACATTGATTGTTATTTTTCATAAGTATTCATTCATTCATGGCTTAGACAAATTCGATAAACTACAATTGGATTATTTTATTTTTTTAGAACATATGAGCATCACTATCACGCTAGTAGCATGATATTCATTATATAATATAGGTAAATAATAAATGTAATAAAGGGGAGTAATACCGAATTGTACGGAAAATTTTAGTGATTGTTATTTTGATGTGAAACATCTAATGGCGCGTTTGGGTGGGAGTTAAAATGTTTTGATGCCACGTCACGACGTGACGTCAGTTTCGCGTCTTGTCGGCTCTTTCCGACTTCATTAAACCAGTCGTTATATAACGTAAAATGATTTTATAATACTGTTAGCGCGTCTTGTCGGCTAACAGTATTATAAAATTAAAAATATTTCAATGGGTTTTTAAGAAATATTTCTGTGATAAACTATTTCATAAAAATTAAATGATAAAATAGAATCAATATTTTATTATTATTAACTATCTAAATATTTATTTATTTCTTCCTTTTCAGTTCATTCAAATAAAAATATTTCATAATCAAACATAAAAAAAATTAAATGTTTCACATCGGCCAGGCGTCCCTTGACGGCTCATAACATTTTTCGCGATAATTTTCAAAATCCTTACAGAAAAATTAAGAGGTTTTGCACTTTTACAATACCAAGTGTCTAAAAATGCGTATCGATAATTCACAGAAATGGGTTGCTTCAATGAAGAATGTTTTGTCGATATGCCATCCTTGGCAATACAGTCACATCGTTTCGAAGTAGTTCATGAACTTCGTATTATCTACGATAACTCCATTAGAGAATAAAAATTCGTTGAGTTTTGCGGATTCTTCAATATTCTCAGGAAATAATACATTTCGAAAGTAGTTCACGACGCGAGTTTTCTATTCTTTACGCATTTCGGTATCGTTTTGCTAAAATCAACAGCTTACATGACGCGGAGTATGCACAATAATAAATTTGTAGTGCTATGGTTAGTTATTATTATCAAAAGTGAAATGAATATCTTTTCTTAAGAATCATTTCACGGTTTTAAAAGCTAATAAGTAGTTCTTTTCAGTTTCATTTTCATGCAAAGCAATGACCTCTGGCACAGCATTTATTTTTGTTGCATTGAAGACAAACGTAGCGCGAGTAGTCCGTGTCACTAAATGGTTACGTGAATCAGTCAAATGGTTCGCCGCATGAAAGTTATTTCTTCTGCTAATCCGGAACGAATCGCCTTTTCATCAGCGAACTGACAATCACAAGACTAATATTTATCTTTTTGAAATTTCAATGGTTGTGTTTATCTTTCTGTGTCCATGAGTTTGTGTTCTCTATTTCTCATACACGTGTGCTATTTGTCTGCCCGATGGATTTTCCTCAACGTTGTCTATATAATAGTTACATATTATCACCATGTATGTCTGTAATGTTGAGTTTATATTATTATTTTACTGAAGCTACCAGTATACCACCACTGGACGCAAAGTAAGAAACGAACAAAGCTTTTGTTTCGTGACTGCAACTCAATAGTCGAAGCGCTGGAGTGACATGAACTCGATGCGAACACTCAAAATTTATGCGTATGTACACTTTGCAACAAGTTACATTTGTTTAGTATATGTGATTTTACCTTCAAAAATATTAGAAAAATCTTAGAATGAGAAATTTTATAAACTACAACTGTTGCTGTGGATTATTGTTGATGTTTCATCTTTGTTGTTGCTTCTTCATGAAAGTTGATACAAATAGGTTTTTATTATCACAACTTATCTGTGATTAGATGATGCAATTTGTCATAGTAGCTGATAAAAACATTAAGCACAAAGTTACGACACTTTTCGTTATAGTTTTCGCTATCACGTAATTTAAAACGAGCAACAGAATGTAATAGGCTTGTAGCAAGTGTGTGTATAACCATTATCACAATTATATTATTATAGCTTATGAAAAATTCTTCCGAGCAACAGAATGTAATAGGCTGATTTAAAGTTCGCTATGCTATAAACTTGATTATTTCTATTTTAACCTTGAAGAGACGAATTCGGTAGTTCTTTGTAATGATGGAAAATCATGCAATAAGCTGTTTCATCACTGTGAAATATAGTTTATTTTCTTCTGAAAGTATATAGTTTATTTTTCAAGCTGAAATTGACGAAATCAGTGCCGTTTTGAGAAGCTACTTTATCAACCTACACACAAGTGTATTGACTTCGTCCCTGCTACTTGACGAAGTCAGTACACTTTTAAGTAATAAACATTTATGAGAATATGAACAGCAAATCCGCGTTGATTTATTCAGATAGTCTGGAAATTAATACGTTTCATGGATATATATGGATTTAAAAAAAAACATAAATTTGACCGCTTCGGGAGGGTAAATTTCATACGGTTGAGGAAATAGGTTTACTTGTAGTAAACTTATTACATCAACCGTATAGAATTCGTCTAGAAATATTCGAAAAATAATTTCGATTTTCCCTCTCAATCAATGCTTCAAGAACACCTCCCTCATTCACATCCATTGTGAAGCGGTGCAGTTCGGCTTCAATCGATAAACTTGAAATGATCGGACAAATACCTCGCTGTTTAGTTATTTGGCAAGTTGGCGATTGGCTCGATTACAGATATGAATGTTTACAATTATTCCAATTGCAAAACATTTCTCAAACGTGTATTAAAGACTATTCTGTAAAGAAAGCTGAAAAATTAAAATTGACTGGAATATATACTTCTGTGAGAGACGAAATTAGAACAGAAAAGTGTAACATTTTTGACCTGTATTTTGATGTAGTGATAATTTTAGGGTTCTTTTTAGAGTTACAGTCAAAGAAAACTATTTCACGCCTTTTGGTCATTTAAAAGAAGATATTTATGTTCATGTTCCAAAAGGTTACGAGGATAGTCAGAAGATATGTCAGTTAAAAAAATCGTGTACGACCTGAAGCAAGCGTCCAAATATGCAACAAGAAATTAACACATTTTTTGAAAAAACTGATCACGACACTTGAAAATTGGGTAATCCTCGTAAATACTTACGAGAAGTGAATTTTGAGGCTGGGTATTCTCGAATCAAAAGATAAATATTTCCTGCATGCAATTTTTGGAAAATCTGCAAAAAATGTGAAATAACAAAAGTCGATGACGCAACATAGTTTCTGGATGTTGAATTAGAGCGTGAACCTTGAAACTCATCGAAACAAAATATTTTAAATAATTTTTGAAAAAATACGAAAGTCTTGAGAAATAATATTAGTGATGAACAGTTAAATGATGAGTGTTTTATTACAGAGAGGCTATGGAGGATATAGCAATAATTTTCTTTCAAGAATCAATTTTTAAAATAAACTGCTTATTTTTTATTAATGTCCATAGTATATAATAATTTCGTCTCGGAACGCCGCCGGTGCATCTCATATGTTATCGTGTCTCGCACAGGTATGATAATTATTATAATACTCTTAAAATGCACACTTCATTTTATGGTATAATCCTAAATATCGAAAAAATGCGTCAAACATTCTCGCCACGTGTAGATTTCTCTTTAATAGTATTCTCGAAGCCTTCAAAAGCTTGCCTAAACTTATTAGCTTGTTCCGTTTTTCTTTTTAAAATGTGTGTCTTAAAACTTTAGAAAGTAAAGCGACTTATCGCTATAACAACATTTACACCAAAGTGGTTTTGAATTTACTTCTGTATTGAGAGAAATTTTCTTCATCAAGGTCATCATTTGCACATGTTATTTATGTTCAGCACACGAGCACTATTAAAGCATTGGTGATTTTCGTGACGAACCAATTTTTCCCATGTCTTTGTTAATGAAATAGGAACGGCACATACGAGCTAATTATGAAAATGATGATTCTGTTTGTTTAATTTAGAACTTTAAGTTGGAGCTTTATGAAATGAGGAATGATACGCTTAGGTATATATATAAGTAGTATATATATAAGAAGTATATTGATAATGTACTATGTATATATGATAAGCTGATAAGCTTCAATTGCTTCTGCTACATATTAATCCTCTGGTACAAGTTTATCTTCATATACGGGTTGATCTTCTTGTACTGTTTTTCGAAGGAGGGTAGTTCAACGAAAATTGGTACTGGCATTTTAGTTGAATGAGGTACTGGGATTAATTACCATTGGTATACCTACCTACACTCTCACCAAAGTGTAGGTATATAAAAAATTATCATGTGTTCTCTTCATCCATATTCGGAAACTCTTGATCCACTATTTGCCCCCTTGTCAGTGGCCTAGAATTTACCTCGATAAGCAAATTTTAACTTAAATTATGCAGAACAGATTGGCCTGGTAAATGTGCTGATGTTCTTTTGACTAGAAATGATGAAATTGCCACATGTATAATTATTACAAAATAAATTATGGTTGAATATTGAATATATTTGGCTTTAATTTTGCAGAAATTCATTATCCACAATTAAATGAAACTACGTGATGTAGTATTATTTCACTTTCTTTAAGTTCTTTACCACGACCTAGTTTCCGTTGTATTACAACATCTTCAGGGGGGCTATTAGCAAAGATATCTTTGTTAATAGCCCACCTGAAGATGTTGTATTTATCGAAACCTAAAAAGAACTTAAAGAAAGTAGAAATAATACTACATCACGTAGTTTAATTTAATTGCAAATTATGGTTGTTTAAGTACTTACGAAAAGAAATAGCTGAGTAACAGATGATCTAAAGGAAAGGAAATAACAAAAATAATTTCATCTAACTCCTCGTATCCAGACAACAATTTGGACTAAAGGCTATTGGAATACAATTTTCTACACAGAGCGGTGCATAACCGCTCGCTAATTTGTCTCATGTGTAACTGAATATCCTAGACAAGTATGAATCTGTCGCTGGTCTCCAAAGTTTCCCCATCCCTCCCGACTCGAGAGAGGTTTTCTCTCGATCAACAGGAAAGTACTTGTGCTTCCCTCGATCCAGTAATTACAGACATTACAGTAGGTTGATACAGTTAGGAGTGATCGCATTAAAACAATAACTATAGAGAAAAAAATTTCACGTAATGAAAAAAAAATTAATTGTTAAAAAATCAATATGCCTATCAAGTCTAAAACGGTTGAAAAATCGACCTCAACAGAAATTATATTAAGAATTTTTTCATTTCATTTCCTTTAAATAGCAATTACGCCTGACCGTCATTGATATTTTACATTATAAATATGTATTCCACGCTAAGTAGGTCTATTATTAGTTGTGTAAATCAAATAAATAAGTTAAACAAGACGACGAGGTGGCCGCATTGATTTCAATGTGTTTTATATATTCGCCGGGCATGTGAACAAATGCTCGTGACATATTCGTGGCCGAGATTCTCGTCGAATGTTCATCTGACGACCAGTATATGAATTAACCATCAGATACTAGGTAGGCTTGGCGTTCTTGAGAAAACCTATGTCGCCTAGAAGTAAAAGAGCACAACTGCACATGTTGTAACGACTTTTTCTTTATGCTTTAACATTTCATAAATCCAAACTAGCAAAATCTCAAGTCCGAGAACAAACATGTATAGTCAATTCGATACTAGAAGCACAAAACAAAGAAAATGACAATTTAATTATCTTTTATTCTCTCGTCGCTCATGGATTAAAATAATCGGTTAAGTTCAAGCTATACTTACATAATTAATGTTCAGTATCATCAGCCTTCCACGTAAATATTAATAGTAATGCACTCCAACTATGTACTTAAAAAATCTGTCCATCTGCCGCGCTTCCCGCCGCCGAGCGCACCTATGCCGTATCACTTCGTTTACGTACGGAATTTAGTGGGGAGCGTTTCGACTGGGCGAAATAAAAATTAAGTTGTCGCCAAACTTTTTCAGCAGTTATAAGAAAGTGAACAATTAAACTGTTTATAAAATTTAATTGGGCTATTTTTGTTTCAAATCTGATCATTTTGGGTCAATCTATATCTAATTCCCAATGTTCATGATTGTTTTTAGATTTTCCTGAGCAATTCTTTGGGTAATAGTGGAAAATAATAATAAGGGTGGGAGACAGCAATTTTTGAGCATTTTTCCCGACAAAAGTTTAAATATATTCATAAAAAAATACATTGTATCTATTTTCAATTCGAATTCGTGAGTTTAGGTATTTCATATAAACAGACCTTGGATTGGTGCGATATGAGTTACGTTGATGATATAATAGGTCGAAAAAGTACTTTGCGGTACGTAACTTTTATTGCAGTGGAGCAATTAGTTAAAGACCGCGAAAACAATCAATTGTTGCACATCGAATATACGAAAGCTGAGTACATATTTGTTGTTGAGCTTTATAGAATTAATGTATTTAAAATCTGTGGTTGAGGAATTATCTTGCGACGATATTGCTGTGACTTTAAAGTCCATAATAATAGCGCAAGACAACTGATCAAAACTAAAAGAATAATTTCAAAATGAGAATGTAAAGATTGAACATTCTCTAACTGAAATTCATATAGCAGATACTTTAACGAAATCTTTGGGTCCTAAATTAATTTCACGATTTTATAATCTCATTTGTAAATTAGTTACGTTTCAATAATCGGGCAATATATTTTACTTCGCAGCTTTACACTTTTATTGTAATTCTTCTCATGTATGTGTCGAATAAAATGTTGTAGAATAAAAATATGTTGTGCTTATCATAAAATTGTCTTATGAAAATTGCGCTAGGTTCAACTTAAAACCTTATAATACAGTGCATGCTCGTACAGTTACTTATGTCCTATTTCTTTAACAATGAACTCTCTTTTGAAACACAATATCTTTTCATTTCAAAAAATTAGATTAGCGTATAAATTTACGAGTAAAACCACGGACGTAAATTTCGACGCTAACGTACATTTCGATGCTAACATAAATTCTCACTAAATCCTCGGTGTCGAATTATAGACGTAAAGCTTTAATTTTTTCTCGTGGTAATTCAATTGGTAATTTGAACTATTTTCTTAGAGACTTTGCTCTTTTTATTTATTTCACAATTTACGATATCGTTTTTTTTTGTCGCTGTCTCTATTTAATTTGAAATGTATCTTATTCAGTTCTACTATACTTGTGGACGCTATATTTATTGTAATTGGGAACGAAGCGCCGTCACAACACTATGTTACAATAAGTATTTGATTTATTACAAAATAAAACATCTAAGCAAGGGTAGAACTCGCACTACGAGGGAAATACACAATAAACATTTAAGGTCACGTCACGTTTGTTTTAAACTATTTATAAATATTGATACTGATATATATATATATATATATATATATATATATATATATATATATATACATATATATATATATATATATATATATTTTTTTTTTTTTTTCTTTTTTTTTTGTTTTTACGGGCGAAATTTTTTATAAAATATAAGGTTCTGAATCATTGATATAGGTTTCTGGAAAGGTATAAGTGTCAGATGTTGAGAGAAAAAAAGTTTTTATAAATGTACATCCCTCACCATGGTATTTCGTCATCTTGCGAGGACTCTGCCTTCGTATAGCACGATGAAGAGACCGACTTACATATATTATGCAAAATGGGCAAATCTTTTGTGTCCTAGCGAGATGCCAATCCGCATTATTATATTTACGGACTTGCGATTTCCCAAGACAACACGTAGTTATTAAAATATACTTTACATGGTGTATACCTATAGGTAGTTTGAATATAGGTAGTTTAATTAGGATGAGAAATTTATATTAAATGTCAAAGTTAGTAGAATCTCACTTTCCCTTAACCGCCAGAAGAATTATGGACATATTCAGGATTTTTTAGTTTCAACTTCAAATTAAGCTTTCATCACCGTCACTTTATGAGTAACTGGAACTATTTGTGCAATTAAAAATAGCGTTTATATGTCTTAATGATATACGTCTTAATTAATAACATTTATCTTAATGATATATATCTTTGTCTTAATGATATATGTCTTAATTAATAACAACATCCAAGTATGTTAGCAGGCCACAGGTAAAGTACCGTTCACAAGACAATTGTTTCGCTGCCGGTTTGCATATCTGATTTCGCTAATGAATTTCAAGCGAGTTGTTGCACTAGATATTAAGATGACTCCTCTGCCATACTGGCTGCACACAATGTGTATGTGGGTTTATAGGTGGTTCTTATGCATGCGAGGTGACAATTTGAAAAAAGGACCGTTTTTTGGACGAAAAGTTGTTCGTCGTAGATGATTAACAACATGCTTATTTTTATTAATTGAAGAATCGAAGCGAAAAAACATTAGGGAGTACTGCCTATGTTGTTACGTCATTTGTAGCAATTACGGCGCGAAAACTAGCAGTGCTTCAAAACTATTTTCTTGTTTTTAAAAAATATTTAAAAATTGAATTGAAAAACTTGCAGATATGTATCTGTTCCAAAAAGGGGATTTGTCAATTATTATAATTAATTGTAAAGTATAAATGATCCACTTAAACTGAAAATACGATTTTATTACCAATCGTGGGTAATTTTTTTTACAATTTCACTCAAATCAAAGTACGATGTAGCTTAAACAGTTTTATATCAATTAATTATTGGTTTCTGAAACTCTAGATAATTCATTTCGAGAATACATGCATACTTTCTTATTGGGATTTAATCAGCCAACTTTTGGCGGCCACAGCGCCACGAAGATCACAATCTACGAAGAATTTGCCAGTAGATATTAGCAGAGCATCATCAACGTAAATGGTTAATAAAATTTCAATTTCATAAAAACAGCCATCATCTTGCGATTGCACAAATCCGACAAGATATATATTTGTAACCAAACAATAACTTATTTCGCTTACATGCTTTATTTTTATTAGAAGACACGTCTTTAGGAATATCTATATATACTCCTCTATCTCATCATTAAGAAAAACTGTTTTTACATCAAATTGTTTAATTTCAAGATTATACTTTGCAGCAACGCTTAATAGTTATAGAAAACGTCTCCTGATAAATCAATGCTATGAACCTGGGCAAACCTGCACATAAGCGGATTTTGTACCGTTTGTACTATGCCACATTTATTTATTTTAAGAGCAAATGCCCGTTTTGTAGTAACAGTTTGCTGATTGTCTTCCGCTGACTCTTCTGATACTCGTAGTTTTAGTCCGTTGATGTTTATCTTTACAATTTACGTGTGCAGTATTCTTCATTATATATACTTTTATGTACCGTAAACTTGGTTTTACACCATTCTACATCTCATATGGTGTCTTCTCAGATGTTTGACATGAAGATGTTCTATTTAGATTTTGTGGCATGAAAAACATTTAACATTATGTTTACGTATTCAGTACCATTGTCTGTAAGCAATATTCTAACATTATTTATAAAATTATCCTTTATGATGGCATTATACATTTTGAAGTATTTAAATATATCACTTTTAGTCTTAATGAAGTATATATGTCTAAAGCCTGATAGGATCTTTGAAAAGAATAAAATATTTCATACTTTGAACTGACTTACAACACATTGAGCCGCAGAAATCTCTATAAACCAGACCATATGAATTTAATAGACTCCGCATAGCTTTCTTGAATGGCAATCGCATTTGTTTGCAATATGCACATGCTTCACAAACAAGCTTACAATTACTGTTTACCATATTTACTTTTTCAACTACACCTTTATTCTTAATTTCTCATAAATTAACATGGGGATGGCGTAGCCTTTCATGCCAAGTCTTAAAATCACATTGTACAAAATTACATTTTTCATTCAGCACTGGCTTTTTGCCAGGTTCATATAAATTATTAATTTTTAATTGAGCACATAATTTAGCACTTAATTTTTAATTCAGTTCATATAAATTATTAATTTTTGATTAGCCCCGCTATGTAACATTCTATACTAAATGCTAACCTCGAGCCATCACATTATAATGACTCGACGTTAGCATTTAGTGTAGGATTGTTTTTAGGCGCACGACAATGTCTGGCGACGTATTTCTAATGAAACCACATTTGTAACAAACGTAGTTAACGTTTGTTATAAATGTAATATAGCAATGGGGAGTGTTATGCTGTTTATCATCATTATAATATTGACTGGATCCAGGTGAATTTCTGGTGAACTTTCTTTTTGGAATTGCCTTTCTTCCCTCTTTTACTTATAATCATAAAGGCCCTTTTCATTCTCTCCGTCACATTCCTAACTTGATTCTTCATTCAGTAACAACGCAGAATAAATAAATAGATTTGTTTCGAATCCAAAGATAGCCACGCTTGACACGTGAGTCTGAACTTATAAGGCAATGCCTTGTGTTTTTATTATGACAGCAGTTTTACTAATAGTATCGCTGCTTTCTTGGAATTATTTCATTGAGCTCTATTTTACTGATGTGTTGAGCTATTGCGTCTCTTTTACTGATATATTGAGTTATAGTGTCTCCATTTTACTGATGTGTTGAGATATAATATCTACAGGAGCCACCTTATATGGATAAAATCTTTCATAAATTATCATGTTATTTAGTTCTCTTTTTGGTTCATATATTGACTCATAACTTCTGTATTATGTAATCAGTTTAAATTGACGAAGTAATAATAAACATAGCCATGACATCGTTCTGAATTAAATGTAATCTAATTATGGAAATTTAATTGCTTGTTTTTACATTTAGGTTTTTAACCACAATTAATATGAATATTGGTGGATTGATTAATTGATTGGATATTTCCATTGGTGAAAATTATCACACACACATTAACACGCCTGTGTTCCTGGATCCATAACCTATTGAATAATACTATAATATTGAAGTGATTGATAATTAAAACCACAATATATTTTTATTTATTACGCCTCCACAGAAAGAATGATAATGAAGCAGAGAGCAAACAACAATGTCATCTGGTGATGGTTTACCAAGCAAACTTCTTTGAAAGATATAAATATAAAATTTCATCATTAGCAAGAAATTAGAAATTGCTTACTAAAATGTGTATTGAAATTACTCGACTGTAGTCTCTACTTAAGCCCTCTGCTGCTTTTGCTATGACTGAAGACTCAATTCTAGGCTAACTTACGTAATATATTAATATTATGCAAGTCACAATTATTTGACAAATGGTAACCATTCTATATCAAGGGGCGGTAAGCGAATTACTCGCTCGTTACGCGCACAACGACGCATTGACTAATCTAAGTGGCCGTCGCGCGACCTATCGGCGTATCCTCGACCTGAATGAAAACATGACTTCGTATAACTAAGTAGCTGTTTTAATACTATCGATCAAACTGATCAAGTTGTTTTCAAAAAAGAGTAACCGGTTAAAAAGAAACTCAAACACATATAGACGCAGTTATAATATCCAATATTTAAATCAAGGTGTTCAAGGGTTAATTTCATTCCACTGCTTATTTCGCATGTCTTCGAGATTCTGTGTTTCCATAACTTCTCTATTGTTTAATAGACGGGATGGTTTTCAAAAACAACAATAAAATAGTATTTGTTTATTTAACAACCTTTCTCCGAAAGGGGACAATAGCTTAGTTTGAACAATATGCACAAAGGTTGATTAATATAGTAAACTCTCTGTTAGAAAAACAGAATATCAGTTGAATATTATAAATCGAACTAAATCTAAATAAATATTTTAATTGACAATCGTCTAACGCCATACATCTGATTGGTCTTAGATCGCTGCATGCTGACAGACGTCACAAATTAAAACTGATAAAAATATTTAAGAATTATGAGCGCGAGTAACCTTTACGCGTGGTTGAAATAAAACTCCTTTGACGATTGTAGTATTACTAAAAAGCTTAAACATAATATAAATATGTCATATTAAAATTTACTAGTATTTATCTATAATATAACGTACAGTTAGTAAAAAAAACATATTTACATCGAGCGTCACAAATAAGTTAATTCAATTATTATCATAATTTAAATATGAAACTAGAGGTTTGTGATAAATAAAATGACAAACATAAATTCTACTGTGCAAATTTGCTACATTTCTTGAAATAACTACCAGTAACAAATATCTAAAATCACAGTTCATTTATTATCATCCGTTAATGAATTCCATTGTTCATCTCCAAAACTCATCGTCAGACCCTGACCTGGTCGATGGTGAATTTAATTTACAAAATAAAAACTACCAGTGGCAAATATCTTGAACCACGGTTGATTTATTACCATCTGTTAAGGAGTTTCATTGTTCATCCCCAAAATTTATCTTTAGACCCTAACCGGGTCGATGATGTAGTTATTTTGGAAAGTAACAACTACCAATAACAAATATTTTGAATCACGGTTGATTTACTACCATCTTCCTGATGTAGTATTATTTCTACTTTCTTTGATTTCTTTACCATGACCTAGGTTTCGTTGTATTACAACATCTTCAGGTGGGATATTAGCAAACATCTTCAGGTGGGATATTAGGAATCTTTACTATCCCACCTGAAGACGTTGTAATACAACGAAACCTAGGTCGTTGTAAAGAAATCAAAGAAAGTAGAAACAATACTACATCACGTAGTTTCATTTAATGATGAATAATGAATTACGAAAACGCCAAATATATTCAATATTACTACCATCTGTTAAGCAGTTCCATTGTTCAGTTCTTGACCTCATCATAAGATCATCACTATATTTATATGGAACCCCTCGTTAGTATACTCTTTGAAATAAAATAATTATTAGTATTAAACTTAAAAATAGAATAGAAATAAATTCAAATATATATGTGTATATAACATATATACTCACGTAATTCTCTACAGTCAGTCGATGTCTTTTACACAGGAAACTGCGTAAGCAAACTATAAACTTTACTGACCATTACTTCCATCCGAAAAAATATTATGAGTTACTCTCAAGTTGCGCATAAAGAAGTATTATTTCAAATATTATTAAATATAATTAATGAAATATATTAGTCCGAAGCTCGTGAATAATAGGATTAATATGATGGTTAATAGGATTAAAAGTTTATGAATTTATATAATTTATAATATTTTCAAGAGTTTCCAGTTTTCTCAAGAATCGAATCGTCAAAAGAAGTAAACAGTAAGAAACTACTGCTGAATTTTGAATAATAAATTTAAGCTTTATAACAAAAATATAGCGATTTTCACAAACCACACAGATTTGATTAAGTTTTTATTTTTATGTTTTAAATTTTTTATTTTTGTTTCTATGTTTTCACATTTTTTTGTAATCATATCAATTTTCATCAGTAAGGGTATACAAACTTAGAAATTATGCAAAGTTTCGTCATGTAACCAACTTTTGTTTATCAGCACCACTTCAAACCAAAATTAATAGATGCAAACATGGAGTATTAGGAGTTGTTAAATGGTAATACACTGAAGATGATCTTTATAATATATCAAATATATTCGATTATCATAAAACATATCACATCTGCAAGAACCCCTGTACTCGTACCACCAAAATTAAGAGAATCTGATGATGTTTATCTGTACTTTTATGTTATAAACACCAACTGTACTTTATGGTTTTCTAATCAAATTTGTTTTATGGCTATGTAATCCAGTTCGTCGAAAGTTTGACACCAATTTCTTCTCCTCACTAATTTCTTTTTCTCCAAACTATGAAAGAAGGAAAAAAGACCTTCTAATTACATTGTTTTCAATTTAGACTTATAGAGACAACAGTAAGTAGCCCCGCATTTGCAATAAGAAAAAATCAAAAGGAAAAGTATACATGGACACTATTAGGAACATTCAAGAACACATGGATAGAAGAAAGAAATAAAATGCAAGATAAATAGACCGTGAAGACGTTGTTCTTCAGAAGAAAGGAAGATTATAAAAATATGATACTGAATAAGTAGTTACAAGTCCATAATTTGAAGAAGGATGATAATTTTATTTTTTATTTTTCACGTTCTATGTTGGATGATTACACAATTTATTGGAAGTATAAAATATTATTGCTGGTTTCCTTTCTTAGATAGGAAATGGTAGGATTATTTAAAAGGTTGCTAAGTTTAATATCAAATCAAACACTCATGGATCCCATTTTTAAATATTAATCTTATTAAATAAGTTTCCAACTCTTTAATAATAGTTACATTACATTTTCAGGATCGAGACAGCAATCTAACGGCGCCGGCTCGATGGGAAGATAGGAATTTACGAGAATATCTCAAAAGACCTGAAATAGGTAGTGTATAAGTTTTATAAATACATGAATTTTAAAAATAATTACCTAAAAGGCTGACTAAAGGCTGAAGATACAACCCTAAAAGGTCGTTATCACAAGAAATATTTTATAAAGTGATTTCAATCTTGTTTTTGTTATTTATTGAAGAAAAACTTCTTAGGTGGATAATATGTTAAAGTAAACACATTTTGTTGTTTAAATAACATTCAAACAAAGGGTATTTCAAAATAATTTAAAATCAAAATGAATTGTATATATTTAACTTGGGTTTTTAATAATGCCATTGAATAATAATGTTGATAAATAAGAAAAACCTAATGTTGTAGTTTCATTCGATTATATAAAAATAGCATGTTTCTAATACATTATTACTTCGGGAAGTAAAGGAAATTTTTATTTTCATTATTAGGAAATGTTTATGAATAATAAGTATGACGAATACGAGTACAAACTTCTACACTAGTACCATCTACGCGTTATAAACGTTATCTAATGACGCATATAAAGCGAACAAAGTTTGCTAAGATTGTAAGAGAGGGCGCTTGTTCGGTTAGGACAATAATAAAATAGGAAATCGATTTTTTTTATTTCATAAATCAAGTAATGTTATTGATTCTAATACATGTAAAATAAATTAAAATTGAGTTATTTTAGTCTAAATTACACAGACAATAAAAAATAATGACCTGCAATCTATGTCCGATATACGATAATACGATTTACAATTATTCACGAAATATAAAAATTTATGAAACTAATTTGTAATTTTGAATCAGTATTTAGAGTTATTGAAAATGAGAAATTATTTTGATTCGAATACAAATAAAAAATATAAGATTTGCACATGTTTTAATTATTTTGTATATCTCTGGATTCAAAACTTTTTCTTCAAGTCTTTTAAAATATTTTCTTATTTCTTTCTCTTTCTCTCTCTCTTTTTTTCTACCGTTTTACCCCTCACTATATACTTACAAATAGAGGTTTAGTTCTCCAACAAAATTTCACTTCTGTCATGTGTGCTGAGTTGTACGCGATCGATTTTTTTTTATTGAAAAGTAATTTCCAGTTGTCCATACCTCAAAAATCAAAACATTGGATAGATTAGTTAAAAACGATAATACGTAGCAGTAAATTATAGAAGAAACATGATCACATGGAGGTGTATTAATAAGTTGTGAATACTTCGGAATATCATAATAACATTTACGAAAGAAGTCATTCAACTACTCAAAATCTGCAAAAGTTCTATCGCCAAATTGTAGGAGACATATGATAGGGAAATGCCTTAGAAGATTGGTCTTTGTTTAAGGGATGTAATATATTAAATGCATCCAGATCTGTATCAGAGATGAGATAGGTATAATTATTGAATAATTTTATGAAACGTAGTCAAAACTTTCGTCAAAAAAGGCTAATTATACTTGAACTCTTAAGTTTTTAAAATCAAGCTACATGACGATCTAAAGAGAACTTACCTCATTTTTCAAATTAAAATGTTTGGAAATTTTTCCAAATTAAATGAAATTAATAGCAAAATGTATTTATTTCTAGTATATAGTAGTGCCTTCAAAACCACAAAAAGTTAAGCAAAACCAATAATCCTTGTAACGTACTCAGTTGGTCGTTAAATTTTTTTACAACAGACATTCAATTTTATAATGTCGTAAATGCATAGAACGACGCCTGATCGTGTCCTTAAACTTTTATAATTTTTATGTGGATATAACTTTACCGTGGTGTAAAATACAAATAAAACATTTATTGAGAGTGGCCGTAAAATTACTAAAAGAGTGGCTGTAAAATGACTAAACACTGAAGTATATTATCAAGACTATAGCATGATTTCAATTACCTGTGTAAAGAAATGTAATTACTTGGAGGGAATGGTGGGATTTTTTCAGATGTACAGCACAAGTAAGATCAGCATTTATTAGTTATAACTGTGCAATGTGAAAACTATAAACAAGCGTAATGCATAATCTGCATGTGCCCAATAATTTGTAAGCTATAATGAAAATTATTCAAATTTGGTCTTTGGTCAAGCAAATTTCGTACAAAATGTTATTATACTTAAATATATTAGTAACTTTGTCAAAATATGTAACTAATCCCTGATCAATTCCTGATTTTTTCTTTCATCTGTACGTAAAATCCCTAACTACATGCCAAGTCTCAAATTTCTAAGTCGACTGGAAGTAGGCTAGTAGTTTTGATGACGAATGAAGCAGCCAGTGCGAAACTTAGCATCTTTTCAAATGCAGTGTGGTTGCAAAGTTACTGGTTTCAAATTTGACTCGAAATTATTCATACGAACATTACACAGTACGCGCATAGCTTTTGAGAACTTGCCTGTGCGCTACTGCATGCTTTGATTTCTAAAAAGAGTATTATAGTTTATATTTTAGCTATAATAAGTTTCTTAATAGTCAATATCAATGAGAATTTTTATAATCTTTGTAAAATATGTGTAATAATATTGTAAAATCTAAATTGCTTATATTTATCGAATACATTCAACACTACTTATTCTAGGTGACACTAAAATAGATAGCGAATAAATAAACAGAGTGTGCAATCGAATTGCTATGCATTGTGTGGCAATTAGCGGAAAATTGTTGATCACAAAAAAAAAGAAATCATTCAAGATTACTTTCATGGCTTACGTTAGAATTAGTAAAATTGGATTAGAATGTAAAATATCCACACTGAACACAGTCCGCATAAAAATTGATGAAATTATAAAAAAAAGTCAGTCACATTCATTTTATGAGGATACAGGCCTAAGCGCTCGATCGTAGATTTCTATGTCGACACCATAGATTTATATACTAGATAGACGAACAAAGGTGAGAGAAATCGCAATAATGTATAGTAGTGAAGGGATACCAAAATATAAAAAAACATTAAAACTATTTTTAGGGTTGCTGGTCGCACTTAGTGCGACGCAGAAAATTGTGTTCGCTGCTTTTTTAGGACATCCGTTAAAAAACTTACAATAAAATTATACTGAGTTTTATGCAAAGACATCATTTGACGTTTACGCTAGTATTAAATCCCTTATCGATAGCTTTGCCGATGAAATACTTAGTATTGTGCAATGCAATTTTATACCAAAAATTTAAGCATTGCTGTTTTTAAAGTTCCATAGGAAATTAGGAATTTTATAATTTCACCATGTCTTTCCGTCAGTGTTCTGTATATACACCAAAGCTATGTCATTTTTAAATATTTTGCAGGTTTATGCATTTAGTCAATTCATAAAAACTTAATATAGATTTTTTTCGTCTACACCATTACATGGGGTATCAGTAAAATATGTTTAATTGTTTTTCAAAATGCAATTAAAAATTGTATGTAATATTTTTAATTAGATTCATTATTGCCTTTTTTCCATCGTACGTTTTAAAAATCTTAGTATAATGGTACTAATATGCCTTAACCTTTATTCGAAATATTTTAATGAAATACTTAAAGAAAGATTTAACTATTATTTAACTGATTTAAATTTTTTAATTTTTAAATATTTGTTGCTCCAATTGAAAATTATCTTGATTTAATCATATTGACATATTGAAAAAGTTTTAAAAATAGAATTTGTTAAAACTGTTCAAAGGAAATCGACATCTTTGTCGATATTACGGAACACCACTAAAATTAACTATCATATATTTACGCACACACAAACAATATCATTTAGGTTACGCGAAATTTTAAATTGAGGTGGCTATATAATGAGTTTATAGTCAACACATACAAGGTAGTCAAAATTGGCTACCACTTCTTGGCTTCCTCATTATGAAAATTCATAACAATTTCAATTTATTTAAAAAAAAAACTATAACATCATATGTTTTTTAATGTTGATAATTGGAATTTATATTACAAGTTAATTATTATCTAAATTTTAACTTAAGTATAGAATTATTTTTTTACTTGAGTTGAGTTCAAATACCGTTAGCTACAATGTTTACAACTGCACTACGGCCACAAAGTAACATTTTTGTGTGTTTGTTTTCAGAGAAAGTAGAACGTTGGATAGGTGGTATTTACGATTGGGAAGAACGTGCATGGAAATGGGGAGGAGAAATGAGGAAGATGCGTTACCAGTCGTTCTCTAAGATGCCGAAGATGTCACCTGATGAACTGAAGTGGCACTGTATCGCCATGGTACCAGAAATGTCTTATCGGTAAATTTATCATTGTAAAAAATCTATTGTTTACATGGCTCTGTTGTATTCTTGGTACATTTCAAAATGAAAAGTATACTGCACTTACATTTGTTATCGATTTTCTAAAATTGTGAAAATCTGTGTAATACAGATTTTTTTTTTCTTCTGAATATTAGCAAAATTCCTTAAAATATTAATTATTTTAATTGTCGGTTTTATAAATAAAGCATTGTTGATTCATATATTATTTAGGTAATATTCTCTTTATCCTCGTATATTGTAAAGTTATAAATGCATGTGCTTTGATAAAGAAATAATGGATTTATAAAAAAAAAATATAGTGAAATATAATTCGCAAGTACATCATTAATGATATATTAATGTGCCCTTTAACCATTTTAGTGCAATGAAGTTTTTTACTTGTTGTCAAAAGTAAATAACTTACACTTTTACCAGTTGTACTCCATCAATGCGACTAACTATTTATTTGCATCTGAGATTGGCACTTTAAACCTGCCAATGTTCTATCCATGTGTGTGATGCTAGTTTTCTTGTTACAGATGGGCAGCGCGCAGCTGTGTTGAAGCCCGACACTACGTTTGCCAGACGCGCCTGCTTAAGGTGCGGCGTAATGAGCGCAATCGGTTACGCCGCAAGTGGATGCAAATGGGCCACGGGCCGAGGGCGAATGAGGTAGCGGCTCCGCGCCAACAGCCTTACGCACCCGTAGATGCGGCTCGCCGCCCGCCTTCGGTCTACCGCCGCGAGCAGAGGAAGCGCAAAAAGCCTTTTGCCGGATACGTGTGGGACCACAATGACCCAGAGGCTGCATATAGACACAATCTCGAGGTCCTTAACTCTGGCAAGACGGGCCTGTCTCGTGAACAAATTGAAAAGCACCTTAGGAGGTTGGAGCGGATCCGAAATAAGCAGTTGCAGCGAAGGAAACGGTTGCAGAGCGAGCTAGGCGTAGAGGAGCTCCGAACGAATGAAATCATGAGCGGAGAGGACGACTGGCTAAGCGACGGTAAGCGCGTGGGGCCGCGCGCCGCCGCCCGACGCCGCCAGCGCAAGCGCAAGAACCCGTCGCTCGCCCGCGCCGTTCATAAAACGTTTGCCGTCGACAACAACATAAGCGCTCTCCACCCCAAAACGATCGTCGAGGTGCACGAGTTCGGCAACAAGCCACTCGGTGACGTATAATGCGCTGACCATTCATTTTATCATCTTTAGTTTACTATATGTGGCCTCAAAATGATGATCCACATCAGGACATCTGGACTTTTGGTCGTTATCTTCACTAAATAACTAAGTGTCACCCTCTCTACAAGTAGTAAGGTTTCTTTTACTATTCGGATACCTTTTTGCAATAATTATTACCATATTAAATTATAAATAGATCGATAGACAGTATTGTGTTTTACATGGGTGTTCTTATTTTATCTAATATTTTCAAAACCTTAAAATAACATGCAATGCCGTTACCAGTTTATAGTTTTTCAATAAATTTATTTGTAACTGGGCATATCTATGAACTCTGGAATTATTTATATATCCTTAAAAATGCATATGTGCTGTGTATTCATGGCAACTTCAGAAGTGAACTAATAAACTTTGAATTCTGTAATACAGATAAACAAATTCAAATATTTTTACTAATAATTTTTCACTCACATACTATCAATATTTTGGTGTTTCTGAATATCTTAGAAGAAACTAAATGTAATTAACTATTCTTGATGTGTTTTCTCTACTTTCTTTAATGCTTATTGATATTTCGCCTAAAGTTGATGGTTTTGTAAGTTTTATTAAATTTTGTGCCAAATTGTAGATAAATGATACTTTATCGCATTCAAAATTAAAAAAATAACGAAAAGTAGATTTAAGGATATTCAATTGTCCTATTATCGAATATATAAAATAATTAATATTAATTTAATGAAGTATGCATTAGAATATTTTATTTTCATAAATACAGTATATTGTCAAGATATTACTATTATTTTTTTAAATATATATCTATTTTTGGATAGCTATCAGGTTAAATTTGTTCTGCCTCAAATTTAGAGATGATTAATTAATTGAGGTATGGTTTTATTGATTTTATTATATGATGTTATAATGTTATTACTAAGTTATTATAAAACTTTTTACAATAAAATATGCATTAGGTAACTAAAATCAACAAGACTTTTTTAATTAAGAATACACGTCCACACTATGCAATTATACATAATTTAACATGGCTAGTTATCAAAAGGTGTGACCGTTGGCACATTGGGATGCCATTTTAAATTACCTTTTAAACTTCCAAAGAAAGCTAATAAAAACAAACCGTGGAGACGTA